>OZ022589.1:20396678-20941678 GCA_963669155.1 Arbacia lixula | reverse complement strand
AAAGATTGAAATTGAAGAAACTGCTTCATCACGATTCTAAGTACAAGCTAGTTTGTTTAACTCTTTAAGAGCCAAGTATGCATTTTTGTAGCCAGCGATGCACACATATTCCATAGAAAAATCATTGTATCTAGTACAGGAAGGGTCGAATTGATTCGGTTGGGTTTTATTTCCGTATAAAATCACATAAAATTCACACGTTTACAATGAGGTTCAAAAATACCGACTGGTTGCCCATATTCAGCCGTAACTATAATGTTACCACTGGTTTTCCATGGGACCAGTTACAATGCATATATATAAAACATAGAATTCAAAATAGACAGTAGTGCCATTCTCATTGGGCTTAACAAATTGCCAGGCAACTTTCACCCATTGAGAATGGCATTATTAAGAAAGTTTGGAGTTAAACAGACTTGTTTTAAAGGCGTATGACGACGCATTATTTCTAATTTCATAAGATATTTTGTTATACTCAGAAGCAGCTCTACCTTTAAACGATCTTTTTAAAAAATTAGTCTTTGGCTTCGGTAAGCAGAGATCATGTTGATTGCGGAAGGAGTATGGATTGTCTTTATGCTCAACTAAATCTACAAACTACAAACTGGTGATATATTATTTTAAAGGTAAATATTATCAAATGAATTCTTTGTCTTTCAGGTATAGTATCACATTGTATCACATAGTATCACATAGTATTACCTACTATGTTATTCTAGGGACTCTGCGCTTCAAACATTTATGTTTATGCTTTGTTCCTACTATGTATTCTATTTTGATGTAATACGCTGTTCTTGTCAATGTGATTGTTTATTATGCATGGTGAAAATAAATAAACAAACAAACAAACAGTCGAAAATTGCATGAATTTCATTTGTTGAAGTGTCAGAGCAAGGATTAATCTTAAGAAATATTCTGCCGGCTCTGTTTTGAAGTTTTTGAGTTGACTCAGATATGCATTTCTTGCAAACTGCCATACTAGATCTCCATAATCAAAATGTTGCAATATAATGGAGTTATATATTAATTTCAGTTCAGACGTATTTATAAATAGAAGTCTCAAATAACTGACCATTTTGCCTATTTTGTTGCAAAATTGATCAATATGAACAGGCCCACGTTAAGCTTTCATCAACAGAAACACCAAGATATTTAAAACTCTTAACCTGAGACAGGATATATTCCTAAATCTTAAGACGCAACATCGGGTGTTTTTTAAGCATGGATTCTGACCCAAGTAGCATACACACTGTATCTGCAGACTAAGCAAGCCGCTAGCAAGAATCTACGTGCGGCGAGCGGCACTAAACTGGCCGCTTCTGTGTAAACGGGCTGATAATCGATAGTCCGATTGGGCGGAATCGATCGATAATCATATGGCTCGCGCAATGTACACAAAGAAGCGCGAAATTATTGTGCTTTATTAAGGTCATATGCCTTCGTGAAAAATAAAATAGGACCAATCATTATGACAGAGCCACTTTATCGTGATCAAGGGTACCGCTCATATTTCATTTCACAACGTTACACAACAACATACTGACGCAATTCATTCACATGATTCTGATGGACGTGTCGTGGTAAAGTGGTTATTCAACTATGATTAAAGATCTCGAATTTCCAATCACGCAAAAAATGAATCAATCAGTCGCATAAATCTAAATATTCTTAGAATAATGCTTGCGACCAAGCAAAATAAGTGACTGACTGACCATCAAAAATGCATGTAGGCCGCTTGTTCTTTTTCAAGTATATATCAAATACCAGCCATGTGGCACTCAATGCAAAATCCCTTTAATACACCGATCTCCTGGAATCGAGACTACTAATATACAGTTTTATACTATGATAGCTATTACAGAGTACATTATGCACATTGCCAAGGTACAATGCCCGTCTTCAGTAAATCATTGATATCCAAGCTCACTCATTCATCGTCAAATTTGTTATGTGTTTCATGGAGTAGAACTTCTATTTTGTGATATTACAAGTTGTCTTACCAATGGATTGCTAACAAAAGAATATGTTGGTTTTGCTTTGTGTGGAAAATGTTTTTTTTTTCGCACAGAGGGATACTATCATTCGAATTCCAGGCAGAGACCCGATTCTCCAAACCGACTCTCCAGCTCCCGGTCCATGAGTTCGTTTTGCGCCACCGTAAAGTAGTTCTTCCAATTACCGATCACTCCTGAGAGTAAACGGAGATAAAAGAAACAATATATCTATTTATATCCCTCATTAATATATTCCAGCTCGTTGATTGGTTGAAAGGGTGTCACATGACCACAAATAGTTGAACTATTTGGAGGAAGAGAGCTCAGAGGGAAGAAAAGTACTATTTCGTGACGTCAGAGGGAAAAAAAGTACTATTTCGTGACGTCATGTCAAAAATAGTCTCTTTTTTCCCTTTGGACTATCGATATCCAGGCTATTAGTGATCGATACAATTTTCATCGATTCAACCCAGGTAAATGCGCGACACGCAAAATCTGCGCGATACATTTCTTTCCAGCAGCTTTTCAGCGTTGTAGCGGAAAATCATTGGGCGCGCTGCCGGAACTCCAGCGGTGTTGCGGCCGAGGTGCAACTTGAATTTCCGTTGGTTTGCTCAAGCCGCAGGAAATAACAAAACATCTGAATCGGGCTCCTGCGTTCGGGGCTTATCAGAGCATGGGCACTACAAGGTCCATGGTAAGGATTCAATTAATTAACAAAGAATATATTAATGAAGGATATAAAACAAATATTTCATGATCTTTATTCGGGAACTTTGTGGAATCTATTGGTCCCCTCGGTGAATTGGAGGGCGTGCGGTACCATTTTCCCTCGACCTGCGGTCTCGGGAAAATAGTACCGCACGCCCTCCACTTAACCTCGGTGCAAACAGATTCCACAAGATCCCTCATGGTCATGAAATATTTGTATACTATATGTCTATAGATATATTGAAATACAAACAAATAAATAAAAACGTACCTGCAATTCATTTGTATACATGATATGTGTCGGGACAGCACTCTTGACTAACGTCTATGACCGAAATGTTGAGCATACTATTCTTCTCCTGCGTTTCTATCTATTTGATAGAATTTTCGTCTCCATTTTCAGCGCCGTCGCAACCTCCAATATTCTTATATATATTTATAAACATGTGGGCATAGTTACGTCAGTTGCCGACCTTTTAGAAATGAGCTATTTATATACTCACAAACATACATAAACAGGCAATAGACACACATTAACAATAACATTCGTTTATAGATGCAAAATACACAATTATAAGCATGCAGAATTCTATTCAACATTTTGGTCGAAATGTTTGGTAATACACGTATATGCTTCCTCAGTGTGTTGATTAGTTTGTGTTATTCTTTTACATTTCATTCGTCATTGTAGCCTTTTCAAGTCTTTCTCTCTCTCTCTCTCTCTCTCTCTCTCTCTCTCACACACACACACACACAAACACATACATACATCACCACATACCTTTCTGGAAGTAGCTGAGCTGGCCGTAAGCCTTGCCGTACATGTAGCCGTCTTCGCTGAGTTTCTCCTGACGATCCATCTCCTTCTTAAGTGACGATATACTCGTCTTCTCAACGATGTCATTGCAAACGGCGTCGGATATAGGATGGCATATGAAGTCAGCGATTTGAGAGACACATTCGGCGGTTTTCTGCGGGGAAAACAACCACAGCTTCATTTTAATGCTTTTAAATGTCACATAGCTCTTACACTATTGCGGTGTGTTGTATTATTTTGTTTTTGGTGTGTGACCAAGATGATCATCATCATTTAAAGAAACACACAAGTTGTTATTTCATGATTAGCATTCGATTTGATAAAAAAAAAAAACTATATATCACCAATGTTATTGTTTGTTTAAATCTTAGGAATCTTTGAATCTTTTGGTGAATAAATGAAAGGGAAAATCCACCTAGAAGTTAAAGTGTTTTGATAAAAACAGAAACATGAAGTAAAAAAAATAATGAAGCTTGATAAAAATCAGTTTAAGGATAACAGATTACTTTTGTTACGTCAATTGCAAGCTACTCTCTCATAAGTTGTGTATTAAGTCAATTGAAATTGTCCATTTTCTTAAAAGGATATATACTACTCTACCTGAGCATTTTATATTAAAAAGATGAATACAACACGCAACGTAGGGGAAAAGACTCTCAAGTGACAAAATTACAACTTTGAACAAATGATATTATCATTATCATTATCATTCATCATTTTGCTATAACTAAAGCGAAGTTAACTGCAGGGTGGAATGGCCCATTAAGATTCTTTGCTATTGTAAGAGTGATGAGAAAGTATATATATGGGCCTCTATAGCTCTTAATACCTTTTTCAGATCCTCGTACTTCAGAAAGAGCACATTGTCTTCAGTCCTCAGTTTCCAGTACGACAAAACATGCCGATCCCAGGCACCATAAAACCCTGGCAAAAGTGTAAAAAATGAAATTCAGGAATCTCATCAAAAGCATCAACTATTCATTTTGCTTCAAAAGCAGTACACCTGGTTACCTCTAGAGTTAGATTACTTAGATGGGACGAGACATAATAGAAAGAGAAAGATTTGAGTGCTGAGAAAATGGAAGTAGAAGCAAGCGAAGGTAAAGTTAAGATTACTGGGGAGCCGTCAGAGAAGAAGATCTAGCTTCCAGGTTGTTGAAAATTGCTGATCCCAACTGTCAAAAGAGTCTTGTAATTATACTTGAAGTGGGCTTAGTCACTGTATCATTCTCCTCTTTTATCAGTCCGTCTGCGAAACGAAGAAGGAATTGAGAAGGATTAGTCTACTGCTGCCAGACATGTTAATTTTAAATATTGTAGTTTGGATTGAAAATGCCCAACAAGACTGGACGCCAATCAAAAAAAAAAGAGGGCGCTCGGCAGAGGGCGACATTAATTTTGTTTGAATCCTCAATGTACCAGGACAATATTGTGGTACCATTAATCCTTTCTATGACCTACAAACTGCTCCTCTATGCAATCCATGTGTATTCATGGTGCACAAAGGGTATATACACATCCATCATAGAGCATGTTGTCTGCCATATGACAAAATATTGAATCTTCTGCAGAGGAAAGGTATCCTTATATACACGTCTCATCAATACGACAGTCCCTCGGAACATAGTTCGACTCCCCTCATCGTCATAATAATATGGTCGGTGATTGGCTGATACGACTTCATCTGTATAAGAAGAGTCTATTTCCAAACGGGAACCGAACGTGATAAAAGTTCGCCTTGCTCTCCTCAATAAGTTAATTGCTTACACCACTAAAGCTTCAACGTTTCTTACCTGTGCTGATACTAATAACTCAATATGTATGAACAAATGAATGATCTCCTATTGGAAACATTTTTTTTTTACTTACAGTTGTCAGTGAATATACTGGCGAAAAGATCTTCCCACTTCACCGTGTCCAAACCAAATTGACCTAGGTTACTCGCAAAGCGGAATAGAGACGCTAATACATCCTTTGGGTTCCGAGCGACATAGATGATCTGTAGACCGCACACGAACAGACACATATACAGACAGACACAAACAACATTGATAATATGACTACTCCGGTACCTTGAAACAATGCAGGGATTGGTAGGAAGTTGTCTTAAAAGTAAGATAAAATGCCACTTTTACAAGACATTCCCTCATTATCTTCATTATGGCATGTAATAATTCGATCTCAGATATGACACTCTCCTCATTATCTTACATGTTGCCAAGGTGTACTTTTTAATGTCTTGCACATCGAAAACAATTTGTTTTTACATGAATAGATGGAATGAAGTTAGCATATTTTTGTTAGGATTTGTGCTCTTCTAGAGTTCATCTTCCTAGACATCGTGATAATGCAGTCCTGCCCCAAATAGATTGTCTCTTTAAGCGTATTTTGTGCTCCGATTGTACACATGTATCATTCATGAGCATATTTTATTATCGGCAATTAAAGTGGCACTTATTACTGTCTTAGTCCCTTTGGTAACACTATACTAGATTGAGACTACGCACAGAAATCATCTTTGACTTCCATGGCTACTTCATTACAAACAACTGCTTTCATTTATATTTAATTATCAGAACATGTGGAAATGCAGCTTTATTTTGTTTCATGAAAACATTGTCAATATCACTGTAACTTTTAATATTTCAGATAGAATGCTTCTTTATTGGAAGTGCTTGCATTAATTGTAAAAAGGTCACAAGTTGCACAGGAAGAATTAATGAGAAATTCTAATGCCAGCGATCTACTCTGAAAAAAATTAGCGTACTTACATATGTAAGTTATCATGCTGTTCTATAGGATCTGCTCGTAATAAAACGCGTCAATTGCGCATGAATGGTTCTCATCAACATCCCAAACCTTGACATTGCTCTTCAAAACCCCTGGTGGCAACAGCTCTAACGGTAGGTGTGTGAACATGACTCTCGGGGATGGCATCTTCTCCAGCTCGAGGTAGAAGAATTTCAGCGGTGCATCGAAGGCATCTTTCGTGAGTAAGGCTTGTTCGATATGATTCTTGAACGTGTCTCGCTTGACGTTCTCCCACACTCCATCGGCAAGGATAAGTCCGGTCAGCTCCGTAGCCCAGTGAGTTCCTAGGGCACGTGAAAAATAATTTTAGTCGTTGCATGCGTCTGAAGCTTGAAGTACGATGGAGGACATCAGGTGATTCTTAGTAAACGTATTGCTTTCCACTCAACCGCATAATTCAATTTTGGTATATATGCTGGAGGCATTACGTTATATTCACGAATATACGAAATATGTGGCGTATTGATGATTTTTGAATGAATAAATGAAAAATGATACGATGGATATAGTTCTTTTTTTTAATGAAACATGTATTTAGTCTATTTTGAGATAAAAATTGAGTTTGTATCATAACATTATCCATTCTCATGTTAAATTTAAACATGAATAAATGTATTTCATTCTCATGCAGAAAAAAGTATTTGTAGGAAAATGAATTTTGATAAAATATAGATTAAATCCCTTTTAAAATGGAACTCTTCATACTGTGGAAGCACACTTGGCATGATGGTAACTGTGCATAGGGAAGTCATGATGGGAGGATTACTACTCTAATCTAGGACTAAAATGGATATTGAGTTTTAAGTCAAACATGTATACAGTAAATGATTGTTTGTATAGAAAACAATTGTAATTTAATATCCAGGATAACCGTAGTAACCACGGTAACGTGCCATTGCCATTTTTGCTCAAAATAGCGACCCTTGTCTCATTAAAAATGAATATAATTATGTTATGAGTCGTACGACTTTCTTGAAGCTCGTGTCGCTTCGTGTAGCTTTGCCGCTACGGGGACGTCAGCAGCAGCCGTAACACAGAGAATGTTCCACTTACCCGATTTCGGTGACGTGATGATTAGGATATCGTCCGGACGGAATTCGAAGGATTGGAGGTTTTCAATGATCTCTGGGGGATTATGAGTTGGTAGCATTATTCCACGGTACATATGATAATGAGGACTCGGCGAGGACTTCGCGGGATGTGCATCCGGGGTGTTTGTCTCCATGGTGACACAATGAAGACCTATTTTCCCCCACAAGATCAATGAATGAAAATGAACAGCAGTTGTGAGCTCCAAAAAGTCTTCCAAATGTGCCTTTAGAATAAGTGACCATTGCTAATACCCCCTCCCAAATGAATGATAAAGAGATATAACACCGTAACCCATGGACTGAACCTGGGTATACCTAAGATTTACACCATATTGAACTGTGCTTTATGTATTTTAAATATTCTGGCTTTCGCTTAGTTTGTATAGAATATTAATGATAGTAAATAAGAAATAATATAGTCTACATCATTAGTAAAATAATACATACACACACGAGTTAACTAAGATGGCACTAGGAAATTATTTGAAATTTTTAACACAAAAAGAAAAGCTTTTGGAAATAACATATTATTATCTAGTTATAATGTTTCCGTACATATTTTAGATATTATCATCTAATTGTAATATGTTTCCTTCGTGGACCAAGTGGTAGATATATTCGAATGTTTATCATTGTATATCCTATAGAAGTGGATTGGGTACTGCATAATACATACATCTGTATATTATTAATCAGATTGCAATCGGCAGGTTTTAAGAGACAGTGGTAAAGTATCCCAAAAAAGTATGGAAAAGAAATATAGACCTACTGATATTTCATGAGCCATTAACCTTTACACTTAAAGGGCATAATAAAAGACAAACAAGCCTTCAAAAGGTGATCACAAGCAATCTTCTTGCCAATGGCCTTAAATTCATGTATTGTCCATTTTAGAACCTTGCTGAAAGCTATTTGCCTCAAATGATCCACATTTGGAGAAATGAGTGATTAAATAACAAATCCTATAAATGTTCGGGCCGAACAATTGAGGATTTGTGATTTAATCACTAATAACTCCAAATGTGGATCATTTGAGGGCAAATAACCTTCAGCAATGTTCTAAAATGGACAATACATGAATTTAAGACCATTCGCAAGAAGATTGCTGACGATCACCTTTAAGGCTTTTTTTCTTCCTAGTACAGCATATTCCCTTTAAATCGTAGCACCTTAATCGTCGATGTAACGTCAGAAGCTATGCGCTAAAACACAAAAGCACAGAAAAGCAGTGCTCGACCCTCTCAGCATTGAAGGTGTATCAGATGTGTAATAAGGTATGGTCTTTACCTGACTTAGTAGTGAACAAGTAAAAGTGCCTTTAAACACAGCCCTTGTTAACACAAATACAACCTGCAATTGGAGCGTCTAATGTTATCAGCAACGTTCATAATTGCAAACCGATTAAGCGCAATACTTACATTAAATGTATTTCTAGCCTCGTCACGTATCTGTTTGAGAAGTCGTTCTTACATACTGTGAGAAAACGTAGAACATGAAGTACGCCGAGACTGGAACATACCGTCAGCAGTGGTCAGATCTCAAATCAAGGGAATTATAAAGCGCATTTTGGTCTTAGAGCTCAAAGGTTTGTTTACATATCAAATATCAACTCGAGGACTGTTATCTGTTTCGCAATAACAGTAGAGCTACCTGTGCTAAAGAAATTTAGATCGGACTTTTAACCGCGGGGAGCTTATTTCGCAGCTTTGAAACAAATGTATTACCATAAGTTAAAATAAACAACCCTCGTTTTATTTGACGAAAGAAGCTCAATTTCAACCGCATAAAAATCTATGCTGCTGATGCGCTTACATTAAAAAAACAAACACCTGGGTTATATGACACAGAATATGCAAAATACCTATCTAGAGAGATATCTGTACATCATCGTCTGGTAGACTTAGTTATACCAAAGACCATGTGATAGTATGTTCTTGTCGATTCTTCTTTAAAGAAACTAGAACAATCCTTATTTACCGTTCCTGTACCAGACAACATGCAACTCTACGGGGTTTGTGTACATTTCCCGTAAGAAACCACTCTCATGGCCCGTAAAAAGTTAATGATTTCACTTTAATTTAGTTAAAGTTTATTCATAAAAGCATACATCATGCATGATAGCTAAAAGCTGAGGTTTACATGTGTGTACATAGTTCGGAAAATTAGATATAACAGTATTAAAGTATATGATAAATGCATTTGTAATGAGATATGAGTGATACTAAGACTATGTTAGCATACCTAGGGTAACGGTTAGCTTCGTTAAACTCTCTTTTTCTGCTAACAGGGTGCATAGATTGTTAAGAATTTCACCAAGATTTCAAATGTCCAGGTGTATGAACCATCATGTGAACAAACCAATACCATCATGTCAGGTGATAGGTAACACCCATGTTCAAGGAAACATACCTATATCAATTCTTCTATATCTGCTATCCTTAGTAAGGAGAACTGATCGTTTTCAGTCCTTTCCGGTGGGTTGCAAAAAATGTATTTGAATAATCGTAATGATGAAAAGCTGCAGAATGTCGTAGAACAGACGACTATTACACATCACTTACTTCTTTGTAACCATGGCTACTGTCTGGACAGCATTTAGATTCATACTTATCTGATGCACAAATAAACACACAAACACACTAATGTACATACATACACACATGTACATATACACAAATCGTAAAACAGTGTCAGTAACTTTGTTTTGATTTATTGAATTGTCAGTATATTAAAGGTATGTTTGTTTAAGCAAGGGCTAAACAATGAATTAATTGAAGTGCACGTACGTACGGTTTAGATCGGACTTTTAATGGCGGGGAGCTTATTTCGCAGCTTTGCTTAGAGTTAAGCGGTGTAACAAATGTATTGCGATAAGCAAAAGTAAACAATCCTACCTATGCATCCTCAAAAAAACATGTGGGTTAAAGGACACAGATTATATTTAGAGAGATATCTGAACATCATCGCGTGATTGTAGACTTAGTTATACCAAAGACCATGTGATAGTATGATCTTGTCTATTCTTCTTTGAGGAAACTAGAACAATCCTCATTTACCGTTCTTGTACCAGACAACATGCTCCTCTACGAGATTTGTGTACATTTCCCGTAAGAATCTACTCCATGTCACGTGAAGAGTCAATGAACTCGCTTCAATTTAGTTCAAAGTTTATTGATAATCGCATACATCATACGTGGCAGCCAAAGGCCGAGTTTTACAAGTGTACAAAGTTCGGAAACCTAGATAAAAGTATTGAACAGATACATTTTAAATAAGATATGAGTGGTATTGAGATTACCGTTTAGCTAATTAAGATACAATGTGTAATATAAGTAAATTAAAGATACTTCTTTGTAACTATGAAAGGACTGAGCATTCTTTTCTCCATCGCTTCTGTCTGGACAGCATTTAGATTCATATTCATCTGATACACAAATAAACACCCAACACACTCGTATACATACATACACACATGTACACACATGCACACACAATAAACACACTAATCACGCGCGGGCGTATAATGGTTTGTAAAAGACTAATATTCGGAAAAACGAACGAGAAATGTTAGGATGACGGTAGTTGAGAAATAGAAGAGGAGTACATAGTTCATGTAGTTTTTATTCACAAAGTAGATTGTTTAATACAAATCGTAAAACAATGTCAATACCTTTGTTTTGATTTACTGAAATGTCAGTATAATAAAGCTATGTTTGTTTTAAATATATTAAAGCAAGGGCTAATCAATGAATCAATAGAAATGCACTGGAAAAAATAAACAACAGAAAACATCAACCTATTAATGATTTCATGATAGCTACATAATAGTGCAATGAAATACGCACGGTTCGACAGAATTTTTTTTTTTTTTTTTATAAAAGAACTATAAACTAAATAGATTTAAAGATTCATATATCAATAAGAGTTGTTTGATATATCAATAATACGTTTTTATTAACAGCTGCTATACTAAACCATAATCAAAACAATTTTGACAGCGAGCTAAGGCTTATAATGTTGCTATGACTGCATTCCAAATTGTTTTAATTGTAAAACTGAATTGCGTGACTGAAACTGAAGTGCTGACACATATCCTCACACTAAAAGATAGGGGAGCTGCCCCCAGAATATTACCACTGGAAACTGACTTTAAGTGGAGTCATATTGGAATATCATTCCGAGTTGAGTTTTGGATGGGTCGTAAAAAAGGGGGACTCTCACAAGTGTAATTAATATCGCCCGATTTCCATTTTGACTGCATTTTCTAAGATTTTAGAGCGTCTTTGTCACGGACCGGTTTAGAGCCGACAGTAAAATAAAAAGAGGAAGAACTTGTGGACAATTAATGCAACAAACTGACTAGGACAAATCAATTAAACTTAACATTATTTTAATCAGTTACTGAAAACTCTGGAGATACATGGTATATCATTAGACCTCCATGGCCATCTGTAATGGGTTAAACACCCTAAACGGGAATAAGTTCTGAAAATTTAATTCATCCCACCTGTGACAGTCTTGAATGTAAGAGATTACAGAAATATTTAATTCCAAGTGACATGATATGCAATAGCCAATGTGGCTTCCGTAAGCATTGTTCAAGTGAATCCGCCATTATTAATCCTTTGATAAAATCCTTCACCTAGTCAATGAAAATAAACATGCTCTTGATATACTTATGGATTTCGTGAAGGCATTTGACACTCTTTCTCATTCTATATTTCTATCGAATCTCAGTTTCTATGGTGTTAGGGGTGTCGCGTATCAGTGGCTCAGCAGCTATTTGAGTAATATGAAACAGTATACCTCAATTAAGAACGCCAGTTCTCCTTCCGAAATTGTTCAGGATTGAGTATCACAAGGTTCACTTTAATGACTTGTTTTTAGTCTTAATCTTTATAAATTATATTGTGAATTGCTCATAGTTTTTGTGAATTTGTCTTATTCAATACATTTACTGAATACCAATCTAGTATTTGTTTGTAATTGGTCATTATGTAATCATGGTAATATATTGTCCTTAAAAACTCTAAAAGCTAAATTAATTGTCTTCAGAAATCATAGAAATCTGAACAATGTTTACAGTATTTAACTCTTTATTAATGTAATCAATTATTAAGGTAATTAAGTAATGTAATTAATTATTGCCTCACAACATCCCTCTAAACTGGACGAATTGCATCGCCTCCAGAAACGAGCGCTACACGTTTGTTATAATTCCAATTTCCGAGCCAACTTTTGAAAAAGTTTTCGTACCTTGCATATCTACGACAGTATATTCCACATACTAAGAATGTTGCTATAGGATTGGTCAAGAGTTGATCACGTGATAAAGCGTATTTTTGCCCATCTGATCACCTGAGAAGAAAAGTTAGTTACACTCAAAGTGATAGTACTGTTTGGTTTCGCTGATCTCTTCACTCCTCACAGTCCTAATGCGTGATCAATATTTTGAGTACGCGCGAAATAAAAGTGCGTTACACTCGGACTATCAATTGACTAACAGTAGTTCCTTCTAACGCGTCCTAAGGCGCGTCCTAACGCTCGTCCTATTAAACGCGTTTTCCCCCTGGTAGCGGCTCGGGTTTAGGAAGAGAAGTAAACATTACTTTTGTACGTCAAATTGTCAATTTTGATATAGATAGTTGGTTTCAGATGTGGAATAGAAAGCAAATAATCAACTTTTGGTTTCAGGCAATGAGACGAACTATCACTTCCTCGGCGATCTGAATGTATACGCTATCTTTCCTCAGTTGCGCTTCGGAAAGATAGCTACATCCAAATTGCCTCGGAAGTGATAGTTCGTCCCATCACCCTCACCAACGTTGATTTTTTGCTTACTAAAACAATGCAAATTTCCTCAATAATGCATCGTTTCTTCCGTGGCACACTGCCAACGTACCTAATGCAAATATTCTCCTTAAATACTTCGATCCATGACCAGGAATGCAAATACATTTCACCAATGGAAAGTTACATCTACCTCTATTCAAACCTCTATAAAACACATTGGAACAGCTTCTCGGAATTCTGTAACACCTTTACTCAAAATACCAAATTGTATAATTCTATATTGATAAAAATTATTAGAATAATAAAAGGATTCTGGAAAAACATAAATTGTTGACTTACTGCTGATTTCCCTGCTTTCTTTTAAAAATTCATTCTCCACTGTTGAGATTAAATCCTTTAATACCACTTAGAATTTTAGTTATTTAATGTATTATTGCCATTTAGGTGCGTCTAATCCATCAAGCATCTACGGTTTTTACAGTCGTCCCTTTTCCCCCAATGGTTACCATTCATATATTTCATATTCAAATTGGTTATACATTTCCGACATTACTTGTTTATTCCTTATTATCTTAAAAATGTATTTTCATGTTTCTATCGTGTCTTACTATGTATGTGAATATGTTTTATTCATGTTGATGGAAATAAATAAAGTTCAATGAATGAATGAATGAATGAATGAATAAATCAATCAATCAATCAACCTTACGGTAAACTAGTGTAACGCAAAATAATGTAGGCGAGACCCTCAGAGTTTATATGTCTTTCGAAATATGCCATTTGCATTCATAGCTGTTGCTACGATGTGCAATCTCTATGCAGCTTCTGTCATTACCGTTTGATCAGAGGGATGGTCTGCAGGGCTGTCGTCGAAAAGGGCGGTGTTTCGTGTGCCTGTACCAGTGAAAAGCCCTTTGACTGCTGATCGGAACTCCTTTAACCGCAGACTATAGACCACAGGGTTGACACACGAGTTGAAAAATCCCAGGACTGTTAAGGGCTTCTCTGGGGAATTGGGTAGACCAAACGTGTGAAACAAAAAGGCCATGTAGATCGGTGACCAGCAGATGATGTATATGATGATGACCACTAAGGTTGTCTTCACTACTCTGTCTTTGGCTCGGACATGAGTAGAGTTGGGCGAATAATTAGCCGAGAACAAGGTAGATTGTCGTTGGAGTTTGATGACGATTAATGATTGAGTGACGAGCATTATGATAACAGGAGCCAACAAGCTAGTAATGACGGTGAAAACCCCAAAGGATGCCCCGGCCGTGCGCGATGCGAAAACAATGATGCAATGGCGACTTGATCTGTCTACGGTGTAGACCAAGACACTTCCGAACTTCACAGCTAACGTTAGCAGACACACTGAGAAAACAACCCACAGTGTTCGCCGCCTTGTCAGGAACCGGTTGAAGTATATTGGGTGCACTACCGCGATGTATCTCTCTATTGATATGGTGGTGAGAATATAAGTAGAGAGAGAGACCACAGTCCACATATAATTTGCTTGAAAAACAACCCTGCAGTAAAACTCCCCGATCCAGTTTAGAGGGACTGTTTGGGCCAACGGAACGGGGATCAAAAACAGAGAGGTAAAGAAATCGGCCACCGCCAGAGCACCGATCAGTGTATCTGCAGAACGGCTTTGCTTTCGACGTTGATGGAGAACGATAATGACGAGGAGGTTTCCAATGATGCCTAAAAGTGCACATGCCGTCTGGATGATGGCCACCCAGTCCCAAGCAAAAACATACCACGTCCACTCTCCCAACGGTGACATTGTAGTGTTGACCTCTTGTTCTTGATCGAGCATAGCGCTTCCTGACGCGTCTCCAGTGAAAACCTCGTTGGTCACCTCAAGAATCGAAGATGTACCTACATCGGTATCCTTACTAACGGTCTCGACCGAGATCAGGTCTAAAGATATGGAGAGCGTACTCGTTCTCTTTGCAAATGGACTCACTGTCTTCGTTACCAGTCGTTCATTCGCTGGTCCTGTTGACGATGCGGGTTGCCCCAACACCTCCAGGATTGGACAGGACCAACAGATGGTGACGCAAAAGAACCAACAGCCGTGTACAGTCATTATGCTGGGGATAAGTATGACATTGCAACGTGTAACATTGTAATATATTTCGTCTATTCCATCTTCATTTCTCTTTAAGAGACATTATTATCTATAAAGCAAACTACACGATATAATTATATAATGAAAGCACTTTTGTTTTACCTTACTTTACTTTACCTTACCTTACTTAGGTATATGATATCCCCCATGTCTAATGAACACCACTTGCTATTTCGCATCGAATAAACAACAGGATGATTGTAAATAAATGACTTTAGTCAGAAAAAATTGCAAACGAGATTGTATATATGATGTGATTTGTGCAACCTTTTTTGAAGAAAATCATTTCGATTTATGACGAACTTGAAACTGCGGTCGGAATGCTATTGTACAAAAAATATTCAAATGTGTGTTCCTCAAAACCGTATTTACATATTATTTTATCAATCTATTTGTTTATTCATTTATGCAGTCTATTTTCTTTTATGCAGGGTATCCCCGTCAGTAAGCTCTGCTTTCAAATAATACAATTCAATATATATTGACATTAACACAATTAACACAGCTTAGTGCTCAAAATAAGCATATAGATCAAACGTAGAAAGAGAGAAATTGTATCTACCAGTTTCATACCAGTGAAATAGCTTAATCTCATTTACTATAGTCCATTACAAATTTGTAAAAGAAATATAATTGATAGTACATAGTTGAAATAGAAAAATTAACTTTACCCATACCAATAACCTGCTTCACATGTTTCATGCATATTTAAAGTGCTCAAGTGTTGTTTTAACAACTCCGAAATTGAAAAGAAGAATATTTGAATAAGGAGTAATAAGGGAATGGCATCCGAATATCTATATGTTCTAGTACAGAGTAGACGCTAAGCGTGCTATCTACCCAGTGTGTACAGATGTTATCGCGCAATAATAAGGCCATTGATATGATTATGAGGAGGTATTCATTCAAAATTAAGGAATCTATTTTAACGCGAATTTAGAAAGAGATTGAAGGTAAATTGAATCTACTAAACTTCTCGTTAATCGCCGACATGAATCACTTAAACACGCTTTTCGCATGATGATTGTTGAATGCAAAAAAAAAAAAAAAAAATGCTGCAGTGTAATTATGTTTTTCGTGAACGGAATATGATTTAAACGATTTTTTTGTGAGCATTGAAAATGAGTTGAAGTATTTGCATTTTGAAAGAAGTATTACCGCAAAGAAATTAAATACCAAAATGAAATACTAGGCGTAAGTACGCAATGTATACTTACATATTTCTCCGAGATTGGTCACACTTGAAAATTAACTATGAGACATCAAATGATTTCCCAAGTGTTGTGATTTGAAAATTCCACAATATTTATACAGTATTCCCTACTTTGTATCGCAATGTATCTACAACTAGTCATTGGCAAATCTATTTTATAAGGTACAATAATGACATTATATCATTTTTTAATTGCTCTTGTGGGAGATAAAGTTAAAAGGGTCAATGATATGAATATACTATTAGTTTGCTTATGCAAAGTTCTCCAGCCTTATAAATCCTGGCTGTATTTTCATCTAGACTCTCATATTTAACATGCCTTTTGTTCCGTTTCTTCCGCGGCCTTTCAGGAGACAAATCCATTCGGCTTTTCTCCGGGATTTTTGGCTCTCTTGGTTAAAATTCATAGAATAGATCGAGCGTTCCCTTTTCTGTCCATCCATCGTGACGGATTTGAAGAAAACAAGGATAGGAATCACGGAGTACCTAGCCAATGGTTAAACGATATCGCCTCTTTTGTCAGGTTCAATCAATTATAACCTATTCAGAAAATATCATCGTTTGCTACAGTTGCCATTGTCATTTCATTGCAAGTACAGTAACCTTGAATGAAAACTAGATTGGTGTTGCTATCTGCAATTCGCTAGTAAAAATACCTGAAAATGAGAAGTAAAAGAAAGGTTTGTTATTGCGTATGAATATGACCTTACGCCTACTTATCAAGATTAGAGTCTTCATTATATATGCGACTACCGTAGTTATTTGACTGGTTGTAGAGTAAAGTTGAATTCGGCTATGAATGAATACAAAGTGAAATTATATTGAAAAAGAAAACTTGTCAATAAAACCTGTATAATGAATTGAGTTTACCTAAGTAACAAATATTATGCTAGTCTTTATTTAACCTTTCTTGTACATTGGAAAATGCTCATCTCCATGGTTTGTATGCATTTTTGGTGAAGAAATTATACACATGGCACATCAAGAGTTAAGCACTGATTACCAATGCCATTCAAAGAGAGGATGTTGATTTCAATTGGAGGAAGTCTTCTCTAAAATTTGCCTGACAACATATGAATACAAAGATTTAGAACAAAAATGAGAGCTTAAATCTTGAGTTCGAGAGTTTTCACTTGACAGCTGGGTTACACACCTACCAGTGATTTGTGTGTATGAAAATAAGGCGAGAGGGTGTGTGTGTGTTGGGGGGGGGGGGGGTGGTGGGGGTAAGTTAAAGGGTTACCTAATTAGAAAAATAAGTTCCAACTATCTATGTAAAATTATCCTCTAAAAACGAATTTCACATTCGTTTGCTGCAATAAAGTCTCATCTTGACGAAAATGTGAAAAAACAACAACCCCGCACGCCTCCAGTGACGTCAGAGAAGTCAAAACGCCATAAATGCCAACGGCGTGAATAAAATATTTCATTCACGCTGTTCAAACAATATGTTACCAATGGGAACCCCAAAGCTTGTCCGAGTAACAACAACTAAAAGATTCAAAGTGCATTCCATCCATTGAATCTGCATAACAAGGTACAGGTGAATGCAAAAACGCGTTACTACGAAGTTAGGGGGAAAGTTGTGAATACCTTACGAAAATGGTCTATTGTTGAATCCCGTATACAATCTATGGGATTTTGACTTCTCTGACGTCACTGGCGGCGTTTTTTTTTTTTTAATTTTCGTCAAAATGAGACTTTATTGCGGCAAACGAGTGTGAAATCCGTTTTTAGTGGATAATTTTACATAGATTAGTGGGAACTTATTTGTCTAATTTAGTAACCCTTTAATGTTGTAGAACTCGTGAGATCCGTCGTCCTCATGGTAGTGAGAATGCTTTCGGAATATAACGGTACACTAGTTGTACAGTAGGAAAGTGAAAAAGATTTGTGTCAGCAAAATCCGAAACGCGCGTAGAAGTTCATACACAAAATGAACACATATACAATCTGTTTCTATCTCTCTCGCTCTCTCTCTACCACACAGCCCCCCCCCCCCCACACATACACATTCTTATCCGCACACAAGCACACCCTCATACAGACACTCGCAAACCCTTATATACACACAATACTTTCGCATATAGAGAACAACCGTTCCTACCTAACGCTGATTGAAAAATCATACCATTGTAATGATTTCATCATTTACCCCCAAACAATTCTCTACATACACCCTTCACTGGCGCAGACGATGCAATCCAATCAGTCGATGCAGGATTTGTGGAAGTATGTGATGTCACATTTCCAGGCCTTACGACTGCATAATTGTATCATTTGCGGTCGTTTTGACTCTTTCCATGTCAGATACCATGCTGGGATTTATGTGGTTGACTCTTGAAAGAAAGTCACATCTAACGTACAAACAGTGAAGTGTAAGTAAGACACATGAAAGGATCCAATATTTTGAAATGAGATTGGACGGTTATTTTGTTTGTGGTCCTTTTTTTTTTATCATGAACAGTTACTCCTAAAGAGTTATACGACTTCTTGTAATGCAGTTTAAGTGATTTGTTTTCGTGTGAGTGTCTATACCCTAGGTGAAGATTTCGATCATCTCCCACGTACTCGTTCATCATATAGCGATCACAACAATGAAGTAAGAATGTTGTTTAATGAAAAAGAGACATTTATTACATCAGCAAATAGGAATATTGCACTCAAATATAAATTTGTTTATATACAATGTAATGAGAGAAAAAGATATATACATATTTATACATTATATTCATACAGTTTAGCTTTTTTCAGATCAACAAAGTTAAGTATCAACTAAATACTCAAAGTGTGTCAAATAAGTCACTAAATCACATTACTAAATTAAATTAATCGTGAACGGTTTAGGACCAACACATTAAAGGTATACACTGCATTGTTCGCACACAAAAATCTATATACTGCTTCATTGCTACAAAATGAGACACACATGACAGGAGCGACAAAACTGAATGGGTGATGTACTTAACCCTATGCAAGCCAAGCAAACTACTGCCCCATGGACTTTGTGTGTAATAATTTTGCATGAACTCATCATTGGCATATGCAGAGTTAAAATAGTAAGCGCATTCCACCTCGTGGCAAATAGCCAGGAAAGTAAGCTTATCTTGCCAAAGGTGTCTTCGAATGTCAACTTTCAACATCCTCGCAATATTTACTCTAGCGAGGATGTTAAATATTGTGAGGATATTAATATATGATATTAATATCCTCCAATATTGACCATTTTGAATTCTTAATTAAGTTAGTGTTTATATGTAGTTCCATCACAACATTACCACACATTCTAGCACACCAGACCCACTAAACGTTAGTACCCAGACCCACGAAATATTAGCACCCTAGTTTAGCATGAATGTCATGATCTATTAACCCTATATGTGCCGTTCATGTCTTTTGTTCACAAGTAGTACACATAAATCCAAAAGAGCAATAATTTATCTGGATCACTGACGGTTAATGCTAGTGAGAAGTGAGTTAACCATTTCATTGCCATCCACATTGTATCTCTATGGGATTTGTGTTTATTACTTGTAAAAAAGTCACACGTGGCACCCAAAGAGTTAAGCCATCTTGAGCCAGATTATAATACTGCTCAATGGAATTTTATGCAATATTGGTGACAAAATGCACATTTGGCACATAAAGGATTAATATATTTTAAACCAGGAATCATTTGGACTGCATCCTACCACTCAAATACCAAATAATCGAAAACAAAAATACAAGCATCTACAAGTGGTCGTATGCAGTTGGTCATTGGTGCAGCTTCGTACCATTACCATGTATCGCCCATACATAACCAGCAATGATGTTGAAGTGGCATCTTATGATATCACAAGATCAACACATCATTTGTAATGTGTAGTGCATCCCCAACATGCCCAAGTCCCCCTGTGTTTTTCAGTTTTATATTTTCAGTAATAAATAAATTCTATAAAAATCACGTATTCAACATATAAGTTGCCTTAGAAATGAGTGGCGGTAACAATTTAACTCCATATATTATATCACATGTACAAACATTTTAACAAAATCGACAAAACTGTGTAACAATTTACAAGTACATTTCACAAATCGTTACAGTGCATAGGCCTATCATGGATTGTTATGTTGACCTTAGAGTTGGATGTATCAGTCCTTACATACGTATATATATATGTGATACAAAGATACACCGTACAATGGTAATTCGGGTTTTTAATTTACCTTGAGTTGGTATCACATCAATGCATCTAGAAAGGTTAGATTTAAAACCACTGGTGTTTCATTTCGTTATGTTTAAACAACTGAGAGCATCACATGACGTTAAATAAGTTTTCATATATATTTAAGGTTAATCTGTGCAATATGTAACTTGGAAATGAGACGAAAATAACGCTATGATGTACATACGATAAGAACAAGATGTAGGTTGAACGAAACAGTGATGAACATCTACATTTGCCATGATTTTTTTTACAAGCATTGATTACACATCTATCATATGGACATATGAAAATGAATAATTAAAATGAACTGCTATCATACTCGTCAATATGCATAATTGTCACGCTACATCACAAATAAGTCTAGAGAATAAAATGTCAGATTGATATAGCGGGCGTGGTATAGTGCAACAGACATGCAAACTATAACACAGGTGGCTGGTATTCGTCTGCAATGAAACATACATTAGAGTTTGGATAGCCCTATTGTCAAATCATTCTTGCAGCATTCTTAAATAAGGCAACTCTATTTTCTTAGAGTGACGTCAGTAACAGGGAAAAGCGAACAGCCAGAATGTACACTGTGTAGCACATTGCATGCATCTAAGCCATACAAATGTGTATCACTACTGTTTTGAATGAAACGTGCTTCTTATTTTTGTTTAAGTTGTTGTGTTGTATTGAAATGCCGAATAAATATATATAAAATGATAATAATTGCGGCATGCAGGTACGCATGCTTTGCATGCAATTTGTGTAGTGTAGATATTTGTACCCTTATTGCAGAGAGAGAGAGAGGCAGACAGAGATACAGACAGAGGGAGGGAGAGAGAGAGAGGGAGAGGAAGAGGGAGGGAGAGAGAGAGAGGGAGAGGAAGAGGGAGAGAGAGAGGAAGAGGGAGAGAGAGAGAGAGAGAGAGAGAGAGAGAGAGAGAGAGCGAGAGAGGATCATTCTGACAAATTCAGGAAAGTATTCCTCCTTCTTTGAAGCGTTAGAATATTCAGACAGTGAAAGAAAGAAAATAGAACTGTGGAAAATAATGAGAAAATAGTTGCTACCGGATACTATTTCTTTGGCACGTTCGCTGATGGTAACCATAACGATTATTTGCCCCGATTTCCTTTGTTACATTCTCCTGTTGACCCAGAAAATGTAGCCAATGACTTTTGTTTTATTTGTTAGAGACGTTAGTATAATATCGTTAAAATGAAGCAATGACATAATGCACGAAGGCAATGCGACCCTCTCCACACACGCTTTGCTTTTATTTCATTATGTCGCCTTCTATAAATGCATATTGCATAAAAGACACCTCCGGTATAATGGTAACTTTAATTTTCTTTGCCAATGGACCCGCATTTCTAATTGCGTCTTGTAATTTCCTCTTAATGAAACAGTGACCATCACTTGGCGTTTTTGTTTAATGTAGGTCACGACATTGCGCTATATTTTAGCGTCAGTAAACAAGACGGAAAAAGAGCACTATATCATGCAAGTTACTATCAAGTCACTGATGGCAACGTATATGTATGGCAGTATATGCTTCCCTGTAGACGGTACGGTGTATTTAGATGATTCCAGGGGCGTGTCATGGTTACATGAAAAAGGGAAGGGATACATAGGTCAGTGAAATCTGTGCGGGTCGTACTTTTGCGTGCTCGTTGAATCGGAATGTTCCATTTTCTTCCTCTGTTCGGGGGTGATCTTCTTTCGCTTGAAGAATCCGATCTAAAAGAGTTGGAATTAGAAAGGTAGTAGAACAAGACACAACACATTACTCTAAGATGTAAAGTGAGAAACATGCAGTAGGCTACTACGTCGACAAAAATACTATCTATATTAAACAATAACATTATATTCTATTTTCTATTTCACTATCTAGTGACATCACTGGACTATTTCTATGCAGACATGTCTTCACCATCGCATTCCCTTCAAGGTTTACAAGTATTAAGCTAGTTTTTTCTATCATTCAAATTCTAGCATTCAAATATACATGTACATAATAGTAGAATAGCTTGGAGAGTACATGCTGTTTTACAGAAGGGAAAGATAAATACTTGAAGATAGGTCAAAAGTACATACTACATGTATATACATATATATTTGTACCTCCCATATGCATTAGCATCTCTTGAAGAAGAGAAGGGGGGGGGGGGAGAAAATGGGACCACCTATCCTCTCTACTTCTTCCCAAATGTGTTTTCTGTTAATTTGAAAATATGCTATCCTTTTTATAGTCGCTCGCTCTCTTTCTTTCTCTCTTTTTCCCTCTCCTTTCTCTCTGTCTCTCTCTGGCTCTCTTACCCAAGCTGTTTCTTTCTTCATGTACTCATACACATCTTGCTCTCTCTGGCACCCCCGTTCTTTATGTCGGTGTATCTACACACCCTCTCTCTCTCCCATTCTATCGTTCCATCCTTTCACTTTCCTCTTTCTTGTATTACAGTCCCCCCTCTCTTTCGCATGTTCCTCTCTCATGCCCTTCAGACCCTTCTATCCCTTTTCTGTTATTCCACTTGTTCTTATTAGCCCACTCTCTCTTCCAAACAACCTATACACCTCCCTCTCAGACACGCAATGAAGGCGCTGTCGTACATCTCCAATCAGGAAAATACCCACAGTCTACGAGATCAAATTCAGCCTATAAAAATCCCCGATACTCCCTTCGTTCATTCACATTTCCCCAAAGTTCTCGTAGTTGTGAGCGCTATTGTTTAATGGGATATAAGTTCAACTAATTCCACTTCACACTATCCCCGTGACCTCGAAGTAAATACTTGTAAATTTGAGAAAGTGCCTGCTAGAGTATGGGTTTATCAATAGATATTCGCTGTCACGTGGGTAAAATAACGGATATTTTTTAGATCCGGGAAGAGTACCCGATCAATTAATACCAGGTATTTTTTTTCTAAGCGGAGAGGACTGGTGTGAAAGCGCCCTAAAGTTTCACTTCATTATTCTCAGTATTCTCTGCCTGCTCCTCCTTTCTCCTCACCTTCCATAAGATCAGAATCAGGAGAATCACGATGAAGAATCCAATGCAGGCTGCAACGATGTAGATCCATAATGGAATCTGGACGTGTATCGTTTCCTCTTCGACGTAGCGAGATACGTGCGTCGTGAGCTACAAGAGAAGAAAGCGACAGCGACAATCTATTCAACTTCTGCAGACAGTTCACGCAATGGAATTGAAGTACATTGTTTGATCTATTTGATTTATTTGATTTGATTAGATACATACTTGATTTCCATTACACTTGATGTTATGTGCGTGCATAACAGTATAAATCACATGGAATGATGGCAAATCAAATATAAGTTTTTCGGCTTTTTTATAATAAGCCGAAGCTTTAAGTCTACTACATAATATCAATATGTTAAAGTCTTACCATGTAACTTGCAGTAGGCTGATGTCTAAAGGGGATCGCGTAGAAGCTGCCTGTAGTTGTTGCCGAGGCCCTGGAGGTGATTCTTAGATCCGAAAAGTTTCCCTAGTTTGGGAGAGAAAGTTCACAGTATATTTAACGGTAAGATGTAGAAATGGCAAAGACTACGGACCTGCAATGAATGTATTTCAATTTTGCCAAAACCATGGTTATCAGTTCTGCATGATTACAGACGGACAGGAAGGAATCATTTGAAAATGATGAGATCATTAAATCAAACAAAATACACACCCCCTTGGTCATGTTGTATACAGGTTTTCAATTATTGTAAATTACCATTAAAGGTAACTACCATGGCAGCAGTCAATGAGCTCTTATTAGGATACCTGTTGCCAAGGTAGTTTCCACCGATGTTAAGTTATGTTAATGATTGAAAACTTATAACACGGCCCAGGGGTGTTGGGAGAGGAGTTCTGCAATGATCACGGCCGTAATCATTACCTCAACTACATCATACAAACTACACAAGAAATCATACTTGTCCATTTAGGGTGGGGGGGGGGGGGGGGGAGGGGGGAGTGGGAGCAAAGAAGAGAATCGATGCACTTTACTTTCAGTCTGAGAGGCATGGGTTCGAATCCAAAGGCAGCAACTTTGATATGCCATAGAATATGGCAATTCATCATTTCAATTGCCATAATGTGCCTCATGTGTGAATTATCGTTGTGCCTTAGTTGTACTTGATGTAAATCACAAACACACCTGACAAAGGGGATGCACATCTGTGGCACACAAAGGTTTTGATGAACTATTTGTGTGGCAGGGACCTGTCTTATAAATAACTGCAACTGATCGCATCTTGACCTGTGATTAATATCAAACGTAACTCTGTACGTAAGACATAGGGGATTAGACTTGTGATCGATTCCGATCAATCACAGTTCTTTATAAGAGATATTCCAGCATGCCCAAGGGTGCATTATGCCTACAATACTGCAGACAGATCCCAACGAGCAGCATTTAATCTGGCAGAGAAAGTGTCAAATAATGAGAATGTAACTACCAGCCTGGCCCACTTCATGCACTTTCAAGGCCCAGGTCCCTGTCGCATAAAACTTACCACTGACGGTAGCTCTGCTACTAATGGGACATTGTATGGAAACCTTAAATTTGATTGGCTGTCGAGCTATGTTACTATGGTCGTTACTACTGATGGCAGAGTTACGATTAATGGTAAGATATCGCGATTGTCACCCACCTTTCGCAAGGAGTTAATCCACAGGCGGGACCGCACGCTGATGACCACCTCGGCTTTCGCTGTGCTCGAGGCGAGTAAACTGTCCAGTCTACAGGTAATGGTGGCGCACGTTCGGAGGGAACAGCACTCGGCTTGGTGGCCCGGTGGAGGCGGAGCCCGGGATAGCTGCAGCAGGAGCTCGCTGGCTCTATCCACGCAGTGCGATTGGTCCGGCCGGACACCCGTGTCTTCGTATAACACGCCGGACTGGAACTGGAGCGAGAGAGGTAGGTAGAGGAAGAAAGAAGAAGGTCACGAGAGAGAGAGAGAGAGAGAGAGAGAGAGAGAGAGAGAGAGAGAGAGAGAGAGAGAGGGTGATATGGAGAGAGGTATATAATAATAGAGAGGATGGGAGTGGGGGTGGAGGTAGGCGTGGGGGTTGGGACAGGGATATAAAGATGGCGTGGGGGTTGGGACAGAGTTAGTGAGAGAGGATCTAGAGGAGAAGTGAAATCTCACCATCAATGACTGACATGCAAAATTGTATGATCCACTGAATTTGTTGAGTCCCCTCTAGTTTAATGTTGAACATATCATATAATGAACAATTGTGTATAATGCGTAAGTATACGGTAACAACACATTGAATAATATTTGAGTATTGCACGAAACGGGCAGAATATGAATATAAATTACCATCATCATCGTAACATGCATCATCATCATCAGTATTTCTGCATTATCAGCAGCATGATGAATTTATGTATGATCACGAACCATCACCATCAATAATCCGTTATTATCATCGCGATCACCATCATGATAACTATCACCATAACTTCCACCATTATCATAATTACATACTACAGAACTCACTTGTAATTCGTTTGTGTTGAAGCGCGAGTCGACACTGCACTTTCTACCGTTGTTCATCGAAGCCCGCGTAAGAAGCAGCAAAAGCGCACCGTTTTCATCGAAAAGGGGCCATTCGATTTGTATAGTGGTGGGGCCAATGTGCGATGGGCCCTTGTTGATTAGCTAAGTGGAAAAAAGTAATATATTATACAAATATACCGAGCTGTGAGATTGTATAGTGGAAATTATCTATCTGAGGAGAGAGTGGCATAGAACTATTTTTTCCGAGGGGCGAAGCCCCCGAGGAAAAAATAGTAACTTATGCCAGTCCCTCCGAAGATGGATAATTTTCACTATACTTTCGAACTAAATGCTTGGTATATTTGTTTTATATCCCTTTTGTAAAACAATAACTAATAAATACTATTTAGTAAAATACTAAATAGTAAAACTTTCGGTAACACCATGTGGTTGTATGTCGCCTTTTTTTTTTCTCTGTCTCGATATCGGTTCATCCCGGGTAAATGCGCAACACACCGCGCACTGCATTCATGCGCGCACTAATTTACGCCCGCTCAGGTAGAGAGCATGCGCAGTAGTCCCAAGGAAGAAAATAGTAAATAGAGCATGCGCAGTCCTCCCCAGGAAAAAATAGTGAAAAATATCCGGAGCCCTTCGAGCATCAATTGACCAATCACGTTCCTAGAATACTCATGAATATTCATAGAAGGGATATAAATATATATATATATATTAACATCTGAATATATATAGAGATACATATTTGGAAATCTATATGTATTAATTCTTTTCTTTCTTCTGAAATAGCAGTCCATCTGTTACCACTTATACCGTGTCAATAGTTAGGCAATGATATCTTCATTTTTTGAGTCAATAATTAGATCAAGGAGGAAATCAGGAATGAAATCGGGAGGAATGAAGAAGAACAAAATAACGACGAAACAAAAAAGAAAAGAGGAAATTCAAAATAGTTAGCTACATGAAGATGGACAAGAAGTAAAAGAAGAAAACAACAATAAAACCAAATTTGCCAGGGATGAGAAAGATATACCCCCAAATGAACAAAATCAAGTACTAGAGGAACATTTTAAATGGTCATAAAAAGTAAGATGAATAAGGCGAAGATAAAGGAGACAAAGAAAATGAAGAATGAAGAGGATAAGATGAACTTGGAGAGGTGTAATAATGTACTTTTATTCGAACATTAATTTCTGTCAATGGGTACTTTGCATCTGAACCACGAAGTATCTCTTTTTCAAAATCTCGAAGTTTTCCCCAAAGGGTCAAAGGAAGTAACCCTAACAACGTCTTACCGAAAAGTAGTGGCTAACTTCAGGCCCAGCATCGCTCTCTCCGTTAATCTCGCGGTCAGGCGGATAGTCCAAGGGGTCGTATCTCACCTCTTGGGGATTTGATAATCTGATCGGATTGAATAATTGAACATAAGAGAATACGATATTACACTGATATTATGATAATCTAAACACTGTCATTGATGAATCCTCCAGAACTATTGCAAATTAGAAACATTGGTTCTTTGTGCGGTTGCGTAAGAAAACTTAAGTCTACAACCAGTACAATGCTGCATATAGGACTGTAATTATTGTAACTTCCATGGCAACAGCCAATGAGCTCTCATTATTTCACCTCTTGCCATGGTAGTTACCATTGATGGCATGTTACAACAATTGAAAACCTTCTTACATCATGGCCCAGGGAGATGTAATATACTCCCTGAGTATACGATGGTTACCTTGATTACGCTTTCGTGAGGTATGGGGCAAATTTGGTACACTAAAGTTTATAAAGATGTAAATGTTCTTTTTGAAGAATATAAGCAACGGGCTGATGTTCGCCTTGAAACAGATGAATAACCCCGATGGACATACCTGAATATTATATGATTTCATCTAGAAAGCATTTCTCTTCATATTGAATATACAGGGAGGGCATGAAATATGGTGTGGGAAGTCAACACACTAACCCATCCATCTAGTATATAATATATTTGATATTATGTCAGAAAGACCAAGCAATCTTCTCGATCCGTCTAATTCTAGTCATTCATACGCGCACGTACCGTACCATAGCGTTTTGCATTAAAAAAGAAAAACATTCAAACAAAGAAATCAATAAACAAATCAAGAAAACAATCATACATACGGCACAATCACACATAAGGTACAAACAAGTGCAAAATCCCACGAACATGATGAAAGGCTCTTCAAATTAAATATAAACCGGCTCGACGTCGGATACACTTCTCCGTAACAACAAGACAAACGGCTTAGAAGTACGTATATACGTCGAAACGCGGACAGACGGAATAAAGAACGAATCACAATCTCCCATTGAGAAACAAAGGCCAACCAGCAATAAAACGAATAAATACGTAATAAAAAAAAATAAACATGCAAACAATCAATCGATTAATCTTAAATGAAATCATACCCGATAAGTTCCATGGACGCGAGGACCTGAACAGGGATGTTGACGTCCATCCTGTTGTCTCTCCTCGTAGATTGTCGTTCAGCCTCCACGCTGTAGCGCAGCAAAGGGACAACAATTTGAATGAATTAGCAATCAACTTGAAAATTACATTAGCACAAGATATACCGTTTGATAGATGCAACTGTGGTGTACAGAACTTTTCCACCCACACTCATGTTCATATATTCATATGCAAGTGGAAGCCACAAGGAACATTTTTAAAGAGAGAGAGAGTGTGTGTGTGTGTGTGTAAGTGTGTGTGAAAGAGAGAGAGAGAGAGAGAGAGAGAGAGAGAGGAAAAGAGAGAGAAAGAGAGAGAGAGAGAGAGAGAGAGATAGAGAGAGAGTGGGGAAGGGGAAAGGCAGAGCTAGAAATGGCGGATGAGGAGAGAAGGACGAGATACCAGGGGTGAGGCAGAGAGCGGCAGAGGGAAGGGAAGGGAGAAAGAGAAAGTAAGAGAGACAAGGAGAGAGGTAGATAGACAGGCAGATAGAGAGATAGAGAAAGAAAGAGAAAGAGAGAGAGTGAGAGAGAAAGAGAGGATGTGTGTGTCTGTGTGTGTGTGTGTGTGTGAGAGGAAGAGAGAGAGAGAATGTGTGTGTGTATGTGTGAGAGAGAGCGTGAGAGAGAAAAAAATAGAGGGAGAGATAAAGAAGAGAAAAGGAAAGAGAATACTAACCCGAAGACGTCCATTGAAAAGGTCAAGAGATCGATCTGTCCTGATAGGTTCATGGTCTCAAACTCAACCCGCAGCTTAAGCTGTTTATAGATAAAAACAAACACACCAAAATAAAAAAGAATGCATAGAGCTTAACAAATTGATTGGTGGGGCACCCTGCATAAATTGAAATGATCCTACAATCATGCCTGGTATTTTTAACAGAGTGATAAAGACACACGATTAAACCTCACACTGAGTATAAAAAACAGAGTGCACAATATTGCAAAAACATACACACACATAATGAACATAATCCTCTTTCACATGTATCAATATGGAAGAATTTTGGGCGGTAACTGCGAACACGTATGAACGGATCATAATTATCAACACGCTCAGATTCTTCTTACAGTCTCAAAATATTGAAACTTCGTATTTGCACTCTAAACTCACACCCATGTTAAATTGTGTCAACGCTTGACCTGCCAGGAGTCCTGGCTGAAAGCCTCACACACAACATGGTGTTTTGGACGGTAGTCATAGCGACCGTACACATCGGTTATCTGGGGGATATTTCATGTATCTTTTAAATATTGCGTTACTTAAAGCAGGGATGTGTTATGGAAGGATATGAAGCAACGTTCTTCCTTTGAACCCATGTGCCAAGCCGCTGAAAAGTTATGTGTTCTCAACAGGTGCTGTTCAGGTGTTTGAACAATTATGAATATGATTGTGTGGCAACGGCTTCTCAGAGAGGACAAAAGAAATTTACAGTCTCATTTCGCTTGTCCCGTTCTGTTAATACTTCCATGAGCATAACAGGTATCAGCAAACACAAATAAACAAGTTTTTCAAGTGAAATATCTCTGTTTCACGCAAACACACACAAACGCCGTTAATGATAATACAGAGCTTAATATATCATTTTGAGAGTGGTTGAATCCCCCAGATGCACAAGTTGTCGGAAAGTGAAGAAATTGGCCAATTTTGTAAGTAATAAAAATAGCTTATATGTCCGATTTTTAATGATTCCTCAATACTTTTCGAAACAAAAGCAGAGTAAAGGATCTGTCATTATCTGCCGTTAACTTCCTTAAAGTTTGCAAACAAATTTGTCAAAAACAAAACGTCTACAGACAAATGGGAAATTAAAGAAATTTCTTTTCAAGTTGACACCAGCTAAATGTCGGCACGGCACATGGAACATCAAAGCATTGTCATGATTATGGAATGCTTTTGGCATTCATGAGCACGCTTTAGAACCCATACAGATGTTTGAATATATTATGCTCGAGTTTCTACTCCTTCGTAACACCTCCCTGGTCAGAGGTTAGTCCGACTAGAAACAAGTAATACACATCCCTGTGGAATCTACCCATTCGATCTGAATCGCTAGACACAGGTGATTGTAGTAAAGTGTTACTACGCACCCAAGTGGGAACATGTGAATACATTAGGTAAGCGCCTTATTGAATAAGAAAGGAACGCGATGAGTGTACCTCTGCCCCGGCGACAAGGGGGTTTCCTGCATTGCACGTGATGGTCGACATCTGCACGTCATTGGAACATGTGGATATGAAATCGTGGCTCTGCGGAAAATGAAGACGAAATGGTTTGTTAAATAAGAGGAGAGCACTTTACATAAAGTTCAGATATACTACCGTTCCTTTTCTTAGAAGGAAGTATCTAGTTTTTATTTAAAACCTTGTAAATTCATTATTACGACCAGCGCAAAGCATTGACTATTGATAAAGCGGACTAGACCAAAACATAATTGTCACGACTTTAACAGCGCCACCTAACGCCATGAAAAACCATCTCTTCTCTTACGAGCACGTCATCAGAACCATCTCTTTCATCATCATTACGTCACCACTACCACCGCGACAGTCACAACGATGAATACCATGACTATCACAAGATTACACTACCATCACAGGCACCACCACCGCCATTACCATCCTCAAACCCAACACTTAAATAAAACCTACACGTTCACACCACAATCATCAGCATTACCTTTAGAACAAACACCACATGCACCACAGGCACCGCTACTACCACCACCATCATCATCATCATCATCACCACCAAACCCACCCCTACTGGACACCTTTTTGTCCACACCAACCGCCAACACCGCCACCACTACAGCCAGCACGACAGGCATCACCACCAGAACCACCACCAGCACCAACACTAGCACCATCACTAGCACCACCAGCACCACCCCCACCACCACCACCACCAGCACTAGCACCACCAGCACCAGCACCAGCACCACCAGCACCACCATCAGCCCCAACACTACCAGCAGCAGCAGCACCAACACCACCACCAGCACTAGCACCACCAGCACCAGCACCAGCACCACCATCAGCCCCAACACTACCAGCAGCAGCAGCACCAACACCACCACCAGCACTAGCACCACCAGCACCAGCACCAGCACCACCAGCACCACTATCAGCCCCAACACTACCAGCAGCAGCAGCACCAACACCACCACCAGCACCACCACCAGCACCACCAGCACCACCACCACCAGCACCACCACTAGCCCCAACATTACCACCAGTACCACCAGCAGCAACAGCACCACCACCACCACCACTAGCACCCAGCACCACCACTACCACCACCACCACCAGCATACCGGAGTAAGTTGTTCCGCCTTGACAAAGAGGAGAGTGGGAGGGGCTCTGATAGTGAGTCTAGACTGGTAGGCATCTTCCCCTCTGTTCGCTGTGGTGATCACCATGACAATATTCTTCTCGCCGCCCACGTATAATGTCTCAACATTCCTAGAAATACGCAATGAAATGATACATTCATTAGTATACTGGTAACAAATATTTAACATCTAACATTTATTTGAATTTTGCTATTAGTGATTTGAATTGATATGACCAGCGTTAAACAAAATTATAATACATGAGTTCAAATTGAAAATTTCCTGGATGTGCATGCTAAGTGGACATTCCATCTGTCCAAAGTGTACACTTTATATATTTTACATCATACTAGTAGTGTTGGTCGTCAATATTTCGTTTTCATGATTAAATGTAGTATTTTACTTTGACAGCATGTCTCCCTAAGATTCATTTACTGAATCATATTTCTTAAACAAGCGCAAAGAATAAAACCCTAACAAACTAAAAGATACCAACTTAAACCTTCCCATTCCCTACTTAAATACAAACATTTTGAAGGAAGATTTACTGCTCTCAGACACCTGTGTGTATAAGTAATGCTCAAATGCCGAAATGGCACATCCATAATCATAGATCACTTCATGACGAACAATTAACAACTTGTCTGCTTTCATGCATTTCGAGCCAAAGCTCAAATACTATCACAATGATCGACTTACTTAGTGACTGCCAAGCTGAGATCTGGGATGCAAGTTACGTTTTTGCAGTTCCTAAGGATGGGAACCTGTGATATTCAATAAAAAGGGATGGTAAATGTACTAGTTTGAAGCAAACCAATATTGCTCGCCTTCTCCGTTCTTGAATATGGCGTGGCTATAATATGTATTAAATACAGCTCTCCAATCATTACCAATGCTTAATTGGATTTTTTTTTGGAAACAACATTTTCCTCTGATTATTATGAGTTCATGACAACTTATTCCAAAGGAGTACGTACATAAAATAAACAGCACGTTCTCAATGGTTGTAACAGCAACATAACTATGTGGGGTTAGACAGTACCAATATTGGAGGAAGATTTCGAAATGAATATGCTGGCAACTTGAGAACTTTACAATCACATCATTGCGATAACTTGTTACTACCCGCCAACTCTTGGCTATGTTTGACAGGTATGCTAAAGTGTGCACGGATTACATACAGCAGATTGTAGACTAAACGCGACGTTCATCAGTCTTTTTGTTTATTTTTCCTTAGCACTGTTTAATTTCTCATGTGTGCACACATAATGACAGATGTGAAATCAAATCGAAGCGGAACATCTGCTGTATTTGACGATTTATGGCATTTGTTGGAAACTGTTTTCCTCCTTTGATCGTCTTTTTCTCGTTCGTGGTCTTAATTCTGTTTCATTTCATTTTCCTGATCCTTCTCTTCTTCATTATATTTTGATAATTGTTTTCCCTCTTCTCCTCCCTTTTCTTCTTCCTTTTGTCGTCCTTCTCCCCCCCCCCCCCCACTCCTCTTCGCCTACCGCGTTCTTATATTTCTCCCTCTCACCCAGGCCCTTCTTCCCTCATACTGTGAATTGCCATTATGATTTATGTATGCTGCCATTTAAAAATCAGCATCTACTGAAACGGCTATCCACTTCGTAGTAGTCACATACTAATGTCCGACCAAAAGTACATGACGCAGAGTCTGAATCACGAGACTACGATAGACCACGTACTGCACCTTGCAATACAAATGGCAAATGTATTGCGTAAGTGGCTGATTTGAGTCGCTGCCTGTAGTCTAGCTTTCCACCCCATGTCTTTTATCACCTGTTACGGATTAATTTGGACGAAACCGCCTTCTTCACCATTCTTACCGTGACAGATACAGTTGGCGGGATCTTCACGTTCAAGATCGGTTCGATATCGGTGACTTCCGTATTGGTATCGTTCTCTATCCGAGGGAGTAAGGCGTAGTCTGCACGAAGCGTTATGGGTGTGAGTTTGTCTTGTATAGTGTGCTGCACAAAAGGAAAAAGTTAAAGATAATTTTAATATCACATCAGCATCAATGACAATTCTTAGGAATTAACCATCTTGAATCATATCACAAATACTAATACTATTATCAAGTGTACTTTTATAACTTCAGCAACATTACCGCCACCACAACCACCACTGTCACGAAAGATGTCACGTCAATCATCCCTCATACATCACCACTACCATCGGTGACACCACCCCTACCCCTACCATCTCCACCTTAATCACTACAGTACACATCACGACGACCATCATTAGGCCTACTACCACCGCCGCCACCACCACTACTACCATAGCAATCATTACCACCCCTATCACCACCACCACCACCACCACCACTACTACTACTAGCACCACCACAATCACTGCCACCCACTTCCACTACCACTACCTCAACCACCTTGAACACTAAACAACAGCAAATACCGCTACCCCCACCACTACCATCACATTAATATAACCACACATACTGCACATTGAACTTTAATGTATAATTTGTCTTTTGGTAAAATAGCAGAACTAGAGCTGAGACATACAGCGACCTAACATACAAATGAACAGCTATACAAAACAAAATGGACAACCAGGCGATTTGTATGCAACGATGTTTCACATAATTACTCAGAATGACTGTATCGTATAAAATGTGAAATAAGCTTCGTGATACACCCCCTCACACTCACACACACACACACACACACACACACAAACACACACATACACACACACAACATTATTAAAATATCATTGCAAGTATAACTCTTACCGAAATATAGGCGGTGTGAATCAGACAAAGCTCCTCGGCACGAGATAAGTTGACTTGATTCCTGATGACGTCAGCCTTGGTCTCACCAATCAGATCAAAGAAACACCGCTGGGTGACAGGCAGCTGACTATCGGCTATCATCTCGTAGTCGAGAGCTGTAAGTTGGAGAAACACATCCAGGAAATATTTTATCCATAAAGAGCTACAGACACATCTTTAGAGCAAATATGTTTTATAACATACAAAGTAGTATGCTACATGACACTACTCACGATAACATTGCTGTCAAATATAGTCGTCCATAATTTATATTGAAACGTTTCAATAATTTATGTTGCTGTTGTCCATGTCACTGTCGATTTTATGCATTCGTTGTGAATAGGGAAAATGTGCGAGAGAGAAATATATTGAGCAAGGGTAGAGAAAGAAAGCGACAGAAATATACACACACACAGACAGACATACAGATAGACAGAGATAAATAGACAGACTGACAGAGAGAGAACGAGAGAGAGACAAAGAGGGAGAAGACAAAGACATCAATATATATATACATATTATACTTACATATCTCATTAGGAACTTTCCGTCCGGTATATGACAGGCAAAGTGTGACGTTGAAACTGCGACAGAAACGTTATCAAAACAAAATTGGATTACAATTTTTCAAGCTTTCATTCTTATGGGATCTGGTGTACATTTGAAAGGAATTAGTAAGGAGATTAGACTGGAATAAATTTGAATAAATCGGTCAATAGTCATTCTTCACTCATATGTTTCTCCAGTCTCTTGTTTTTAGTTAATTCTGAAAGGTTGTACAGTCGTAAGGTTATAACCCTATCAGCACCAAATCATAAAAAGTCCTCTGACTTATTATACACTCCATGCACCTATGGTACTGGTAGGGTTAAACCAAGATCTTCGAATGTTCAGATGCTTCATTTAGTATTGTTCTTAGTATAGGTGTATTCGCCCAGTAACAGGCCAGCTTACCCGTATACTCTGAGCCCGTTTGGGAGAATGTGGTTCCGCTCTTTCAGCCGTATTCCCTCGGTGTCTGCTGTCAGTTGGGCCCTGATATTCACAACCGGTCTCGACCTGAGAGAGACAAAGAGGAGAGAAAGAGGGGTGGGGGTGGGGGGTGGGGGTGTTGAAGCGGAGAAGAGGGAAGGGTAAGTGGACGGCAGAAGGCACATAAGATTATAAGGACAAACACGAGACAGAAGATTCGGAGAGAGAAAGAGAAAGAGAGACAGAGAAAGAGACAGAGAGAGACAGAGACAGAGAGACAGGGAGAGACACAGAGAGAGAGACAGACAGACAGAGAGAGAGAGACAGAGAGAGAGAGAGAGACAGACAGACAGAGAGACAGAGACAGAGATAGAGAGAGAAAGCGAGGCAAAAGAGGAAGAAGCAATAAAAAGAAGTAACAATACGAACCAGACGAGACGAAGAAAAGAGCTAAATTTTATGCCTCGTGAGTTTGAGACGTCTACGCATTAATAAAATAATATACAATTAACTGAAAGTGAAATATAAAGCATAATACGCTGTAAAAATCCTACCGTCATTTGCGATATATTCTGAGTTATATCATTCGTGTGATATAGGGTTATGTTTTTGGCATGTTATATGTTTCCAATATGCGAAAGAGTAGAGAAGAATGGAATATGGCGCAATTACTGACGACACCGTCAGAAAAGCTGAACTTACCGAAGTAAAACAACGGCCGATGATTTGTATGTTCCAACAGCCAAGTCTGACGAAGAAAAAGAGACGTTTGAATGAAAGATCAGACATATGTGGTACATCCGCTTTCATCGCATCTTGTTGCGCCACGAACAATTTAACAAACACTTCATTACAAACAAATTATAACACTTACGTGTACTACATTTACGTTGATTACCAGATGCAAATTTCGACCTATCATGCCTATAGTGCATTTTTACAACTACTAGTAGTAAAGAAAGAAGCCACAATATCTCTCTTCACGCAAAAGTAACACAGAGGGTATTGTTGTTTTAACCTATCAATTAGTCAATAGCCCTAACTGATGATTATTAGATGAGTATTAGATTGATATGTATACCCACGAATGTGATTAACACCAATACTATGAATTTGGTAAAGAGATGGGGGAAATCGTCTCTGAAAACGCAGTATTCTTAACCCTTTTAATGATGTAAAATGAGCACGGTCCGAGCAAGCCTGGTAGCGAACGGGTTAACTTTCTGCATGTGCTAGGTGTGAACATGGTCGCCAATACTGCCCTTATCTGACAAAAAGAAGCAAGTGACAAATCACTCAAATCATGGTTATTGGCATTCTTAGATTGTACCCAGCATTCCGGACATACGGCCAAAATCTGGGCAAGAAATATTCATCTTGCTGCGAGATATTCAATCTACCATGATGTGCTGTTGCACTGATGCTAATGCAAGTGATAGGCACATTTTGCGCATTTACAAGAAAAGCCTCTATTGTTAGTTGCTTCCTTTTGTCAGATTATGGCAGAAGAAGGCACACAAATCCCATTGAGCAGTGTTTCATACGGCATAGAAGGGGTTAAAATCGACGTGGTTTTACCTGGATAATAGTTGGCATCCATGTCCATTCCAGCGGCGAGCGAGAAGCCAAACGAGGCGAGATTCAAGCCAAGGCTAGCTGGGTCTATGACCTGAGGTAGGGGAAAAGTTAGGTATAAGAGTACTAGTATACGATCCACGAACAAATTTGTTGAAGGGAATGTCCATCCCGAGTTCAACATGGGTTTGATAAAGGTAGAAAAACAAAACCAACGTAATAGTGAGTTTTTGACGAGAATCCATCAAAGGATAAGGAAGTTACGCGTGAGAGGCTTTCCAATATGTTATGTGCTGTATAACTCCATAAACTCCACTTTCGCTAGTTTTTGATGAAGGAATAAATCTTTTCCATATAGCTATGTGTTGAAAAACGTGTCTATTGAACATATTGATATACCAAATGCACAGATAAATTGATGCATATCCTTTAGAGAAAACAGAAATTTATGGAGTTTTACAGCACATAACATTATGGAAGAGTTGCTTCTCACACGTGACGTCACAAAATCAAAACTTGAAAAAATAATAACTTTCTTATCCTTTGACGGATTTTCATAAAAGCTTCACTAATATGTTGCTCTCGTTTTTCTGCTTTTATTAAAACCAACTTGATTTCAAGGTAGAATTTAACTTCAAGGCTAACAATTTTAAGTTGGAAAGTAGCTATCGTATAAAAGTTATGGCTATTATGTTATGTTATGTAACTCTTAATCTGTACGCCAGTACTGAACATGTCGTATTTTGCACGTCACTGACACATTTCTATGATATGGTATATGTAATAAAAAGTGCATATTACATGTATAACATACTAATTCGTATCCATATTGTAGGTATCTTATCATACGATGACATTATTCAGTGCAACTAATATACATACGTGGCACACCATGCATCATGCTAGGTACCATTAATCTCGTCATTTTTAAACCCAACGTAGTTATAGATTATCATTGCATTGAACCTTCCTTAAAGGTCTTTACCTGTCAATAGTATATGTATTGTGCTTTTCCCAAAAGGTCCAAAGCAATATGTCGATGCACTGGATACACATCAATAGACAAGTTATACACATTAATCCCACAGACCAGCAGGAACACAAACTGTTAAAACGTTGATGGGTCTACCTACTTGGGAGGGGGACTGGGCGAGTCCCTCAGCACCAGAGCTGTGGTAGATGTACACCCTCCCCAAGCCCGTATCACCCCCGTGAGGCGCTCCTATGGCCAAATCTGAAAGTGGGAAGGATAGAGGGAGGTAGAAAAGGAGAGAGAGGGGGAGAGATGGAGATAGAGAGACAGAGAGAGAGAGAGAGAGAGAGATACATAGAGAGAGATAGAGAGATAGAGAGAGATGGGGAGGGAGGGAGGGAGGTATGCGGATGGAGATGGGAATGGGAAGTAAAACAGTGGGGTTTCAGAAGAGGTATCGGATTTCAGAACAAGAGAAGAGAGACGATGGGAGAGAGTGGATGAAGCATGATACAAAATAGAGAGAGTGAGAGAGAGAGAGAGAGAGAGAGAGAGCGAGAGAGAGAGAGAGAAATTGAGAGAGGGGGAGAGGGATAGAGAGAGAGAGAGAGAGAGAGAGAGAGAGAGAGAGAGAGAGCGATGGAGAAGGGGGGATGGGAGGGGGGGGGGGCAGAGAGAGTTCATCATTAAAATGTCATGACCTTAATGCCCGGTGATAGATTTGGACGTTGCTGTAGTATTCATTTTGTATCAATCATACTTATACCTCATTAAGCTGACTTTCGAACATAATTTATTTCCACTTTGTTATGATCGTTCTTTCATATATGACTTATATCACGTGTATATACAAATACTCCAAGACATAGCCTTGCATTTCTTTAAATTGGGTAATGCACATTGCGAAGGACATTTTAATAAGTCCATGACATATACTCATGATCGTAAATATGAATAAAGATGACTAATGACAAATCAAAACTGGACCAAATGATTTCCAAAATCTGTTTCCCTTCTTGGTTGATGACATGCTGAGAGCAATTTGCAATCGCAAAGCCATTCAAGTGTTGTCACATGTCGAAAGCAACACGAGATGTGCCTTTCTGAAACTATCATTTACAATACTTCGTGTCCCGAATATAATTTCGCCCTGTAATAAATGTCCAAAACGGTTTCTGTTCTTCTCCTTTTGTTTAACCAACTTCTTCTTCCACCCCCCTTTTAGCTTTCCCATTGTCGTGTTGTTGTTATTGTTTGAATCTCACCGTTGAATCCGTCCTGATTGATGTCCCCCAGAGCGGCCAAAGAGAAGCCGAAGCGACCCGCGGGCTGGTTGCCCATCAATATGCTAGGAGGCTGGAAGGTGCCCTGGGCCAAGAATAAGAAAAATGACGGAGTTATACAGTGAAACCTTTTGAACTTTGATGAATATAATCCAATGAAGAAACGTACGCAACAAAATACAAATCCAAGTAATATAATCAATTATAATCAAGTCTAGAACCTGGGAAACCTGGGACCGCTTAAGTGTGACAAGCGATGTGGTCCACCCTCAAGATCTGCAAAACTTTGATAGTGGCGATCTCTCGCGAATGTGCTACTAGCTGCAGTCTTTGACACGCTACGGTGCATGTACACAAAATGAGCACAAAAAGTAACATGTAAAATGGCCGGTATCAGTGCAAATGCGTGCGGGATTTGCTGCACGATTTGCGACTTTACGCTCCATTCAGTACAGGTTTCAACGATAACTATCGTTCAATTAATGTGTATTTTATAGAAAATGGTCTTTCTGAGCATTCGGTTGCTAAAATATGATTCACTGTATAAGGAAAATACGCCTGAAAGGCCCATTGGTGCATTTTTGGTATCATTATGGTACGGTTGGTCCATACTTGGTAAAGACAACATAAACATAGGTATTTCAGCCAGTATTTCGGTAAGTGTGTCGCTACAATCGTTTGGAGCTACAATTTCTTGTCAGGTTTGTAATCTTGTGTTGTATTATGACCATTACATTGTCCTCATTCGGAGAATCCGTTGTAAGTTGATTGCACACAAAGAGTTATTGCGAAACGAGACAGCGGTTCTTGCCTTGTGCAAAGATTACATTTTGTGGACTAAATTAGGCCTCTCACTGCCTTTTTAAAAGAAATTGAGTGTCCGGTAACTTACGTCCCCATTGTTGTGGTAGATGAATACTCTGCCTACGTCATAGTGGATCACGTGGTCTTCTTGGCCAGTGTACATGGGTGCAGAAATGACCAGGTCATCAAACCTACGGATGGGATAGAACACGAGAATGATTATGATATCACGGAATTTATTACAATGATAGACGTGATTAATATTATAAGAATCTTTTTTTTTTCTTAATAATCCTTATTCTAAAAGTTGATTGCTTAAACACTAAAGATAATTATCATAAATAACAATAAACAAACTAATGATAAAAAGTGCGATAGTCATTTTGATGATAATGTAATTTCATGTTTACTCATTAATATGTAAAATAGATTAATATATCTATTTGAATTGATTTGATTTGATTTGATGTGATTTATTCTTTTTCGCATTGATATCCAATAAATCACATGCAAGTATAATGTCAAATACAATAAACAATCAGTGCAAAGTGTTGATATTGTACCGTGAATAAAGCAACATTAATAAAATATAAAATATAAAATAAAAGGCTTTTCATACTAGGCCGGAGCTTGACGGGATGAAAGCCATTTATGTAAGGAACCTCTTAATGATAATAGATGTAACGAAACTAAGAAAAAATACATAGAAGGTTTTGTTATAATCGTAGGCTTTGTGTTATGAAAAACCTGTTAATTATAACAGTATTAATTATTGTACGTAAGTCTCAGTGGAATTTCCCGCTACTGAGAAAAGGGTTGGTGCCATTGTATGACGTGTCATATTCAGTAGCGCCCCCCCCCCCTCCTTATCCAAGGCGCTGGAACCTTAATGCTTACCCATCCCCGTTGAAATCAGAGGCGGCGACGGTGTGACCGAAGTACTCTCCCATCTGAGTTCCTTCCGCCACAAATAGTTCCGCCAAAGCTGCATCTACAACGGCAACCTACCATCAGATGACAAGAAATAATAGTTTTGCTTTGAGAAAGATTAACTACATTTTTTTATGATATCAAAGAGAACACAAAGCAAGAAACAAAGAGAAAAACAAGTGTTTGTTTTTAATTTGATTGAATATATATTTCGGATTAAATCATTTTTCAATCAAGGGATCATATTTTTCATTCTATATTTTCCACTCGTAAAAAGCGTACAAAATATAATCAAATAGACAAGAATAGACTGATATGGTTGCGGTATCATTAAGAAAGCTAAGGAAACTTTACAGCGCAAGAAAAAAAAGACGACATTAAAAAGGATAGAGGAGAACAATGTAGTACAAAATAAGAGTAAGATTTGAATGGAGATTGATATTGCGCAGACGTTGCTTATATACACGTCTGAATTGGGTTAATGTGTAGCATTTTCTTTGATTGGTATTGAAAGTCTATTCCAGAATAGAGGACCTTTATAAAACAATTAAGACTGTGTTTTTTCTAGACGATGTAAAGGGATCTCCCCAAATTGTCGTTTATCATTGTGTATTTCAAGATTCTGGCTAAATCAATCATAAAATTGAATGAATGGAAGAGAAACGTGAAACCAGTGTGCTTTCCAGTAACTCCGTCGTTATCATTTATTACTAATGTATAATCATTCATTATAAGAGTTTTTCATTCGCTCAATTTATGACGTGTGAGAAAACGAAAGGGAGAGCGAGAGAGGTATGCGTAAGGAGAGAGAAAGGGAGAGAGAGAGAGAGAGAGAGAGAGAGAGAGAGGGCGAGATCTTCAGCAAATAATCAACGTTGGTGAAGGTGATGAGATGAACTATCACTTCCAAAGCGATCTGGATGTAGCTATCTTTCCGAAACGCAGCTGAGGAAAGATAGCGTATACATTCAGATCGGCGAGGAAATGATAGTTCGTCTCATTGCCTGAAACCAAAAGTTGATTATTTGTTTTATATTCCACATCTGAAACCAACTATCTATACCAAAAATGACAATTTAACGTACAAAATCGTATCGGGTCGGTGCGGCTACGTGATCGTACTTTTTGGTTTCTTCCTTGGCACTACTGCGCATGCTCTCTACCTGGTGACAAAATTTGTTGCAGTATGCGATATATTTCTTTCCAGCTGCGTTTTTCCGTTTGAGCAGAAAATCATTGAGCGCCCTACGGGAAATCTCGCGATGTTGCGGCCGAGGCGCAACTTGAATTTCCGTTGATTTGCCCAAGCCGCAGGAAATTAAACGTTCTGGTCGGTGCGGCTACCGAGAATCTAACCCAAATTTAACGTTAGACCATGTTCTGATTATCGGAGGGGGAGGGGCTACGAACAACATTACAGTACAGTACAGGATAAGTTCACTAACCTGAATCATGTTGCTGTTGTAATGATTATTTGTCCTTTTTGATTTGAAACGCGACTGTGGTAAACACGAACTGTATATAGGCTACGTGTACATGTACGCACGTGTACGTACGTGTACATACGTACCCACGCCCAGCGCAACGCGCTATAACCACAAATTTGTAATTTCCACGCACCGCGGCGTTGTCTGTGCCGAGCTGCAATTGATAGTCCGAGTGTAATGCACTTTTATTTAGCGCGGACTCAAAATATTGATCACGCGTTAGGACTGTGAGGAGTGAAGAGATCAGCGAAACCAAAAAGTACTATCACCTAGAGTGTAACGAACTTTTCTTCTCAGGTGATCAGATGGGAAAAAAATGCGCTTCATCATGTGATCAACTCTTGACCAATCATATAGCAACATTCTTAGCATGTGGAATATAAAAATAAATATTTATATCTTATCCTATGGATGCATTATTTTATTACATCAAAATATATCACTGCTCGTTTGAAAAAAAAACCCTCCTCTCACTAATGTATTGACTACTTCTCGACATTTTGTACTAATGTGTCTTTTGTATCCACCTATGTTTCGCTATATAAACACTTACAATCTCCCAGCCAATATTTGTCTCCTATAGGTCATTCAAGTGAAACACTAATCTGGAGTTTGTTAAAAAAGAAGCATGAACAAAAGTGAAGGTCTGATGATAGTCCGTCAAAGGATTAAAGAATTTTGATCTTCTACCCTTTTGAATCTATGACGTCACGTGAGCGATGATTTTTCGCATGTGTTGTACGAATATGTTTTGAATATATCCTTTCTCAAAACGTTATGCAATAATTAATTTGTAAATTTCATAAATCTTTTGGCACACATACCTCACCAAAAAAAAAAAAAGGAACCATACATCGCACAAGATATCGGAGAGCACCTCGCACATGACGTCACAAAATCAACATTTTACAAGGTTGTAATTTATTTATCCTTTGACGGATTTTCGTCAAACCTTCACGAAATGTTTCTTTAATATTTTTGCTTTTATTAAAGGGACATACAACTGAGCTTTTGTGACGCGATATCGTTTATAGAGGGCGCTGCAATCGACGGCGTTCGGCGGCGTTCAGCCCCACCCCAGTGCCGGCACTGGCCCACCCTCAAGATCTGCAAACCTGTGTTATTGGCGAACTCGTGTTAAGTCGCAAATCAAGATGTTCTGGAGCGTGGCCCGACTCGGGTAACATTTGTCGCAAATCGAGATGTTCCTGAGTTTGGCCCGGCTCGGTTAACGTTCGGGAATCTCCGTATAACTTCGACAAACAAGCACGCAAGTGGGTGACTTTACATGTGATATGTAGTCATTTCGTGTACATGCACCATAGCGTGTCAAAAACTGTTGCTAGAGGCACACATGCACGAGATCGCCACTAACACAATTAGGCAGATCTTAAGGGTGGGGCAGTGCCGACACTGGGATGGGGCTGATAAGACCGCGGAACGCCGTCGATTGCAGCGATAAACGATATCGCGCCACAAAAGCTCAGTTGTATGTCCCTTTAAAAACAAATTGATTTCAGAGTGGATTTTCCCTTTAAATTTGTCCTTTCTTGCTTGTCTTTCACATCATTTCTTCACTCTCTTTTCCTTCATATCATAATTAAGGAATCACACAGCACATAAAAAAGAGAGCACCTCACACGTGACGTCACAAAATTAACATTTTAAAAGGTCGTAATTTGTTTATCCTTTGACGGATTTTCGTCAAACTTTCACAAATATGCTTCTTAATATTTTTGCTTAAATTAAAACCAAATTAATATCAGAGTGGATTTTCCCTTTGCCTTTCTTTTTTTCCCTTCCTTGCTTGTCTCGTCTCATCTCTTTCACATCACTTCTTCACTCTCTTTTCGTCGTATCATTTATTTCCTGTTCTCATTTATTTCTGCTTCCCCTCTGTCTCTCGCTCTCTACCCCTCCCTCTCTCTCTTCATTCAAAACCAATGTCGTCATGTTCTAACCTATTTTTTCACTATGCATCCCTTCATTCATTTGACGAGTGGAGAATGAAGAATCTACACTTTCGAAACGTAGCAGTGGCTTACTTTAATATAGAAAAACAGTGCATTTTTATATGAGAAGCTCAAGTTGAATATTGGTTAATAAGTCAAAATACATATTGTTATAAACGTACAGCTTGTGTATTCGTTTAGACGACAACCAACTTTTGACGATATTAATGGTAGGCTCTATACATGAGCAAAAAATGAGAAACCCAGCTATGGACAAAAGTGACGAAACTTTAGCAAACATCAACAAATGAATTAGGCTCGGACCGTCTTCAGCATTTTGTTTGAATATGTACGGAAGCGTGGTTAGCCGGCAATTGAAATTGAACTTGGAAATCGAAATTGAATTGAAATTTGTATTAAAATTATCCGTTTTCACATTGAAAAAGGAAGATGTTAGGAGATCCACTTTCGGCTCCTGAGCTTTCTATTCAAGTGCATGTTCATGCTACATGAATTAAACATTCAAAAACATTATAACGAGACCGATTTAAAGCGATATATACTTTTGAACATGAAGAAGAAATGAATGAAGAACAATTTACATATTATCACCATATAATGGATAATTGTGATTACGGAATTTAAATGTTGTTTCATTATGCGATCATGTACTTGGTAGTTCCTCAGTTAACACTTAAAGGGAGATAAAAGAACGTGGTTACCCATCTTAGTGCATAGGAATTAGTAGGATAAGAGACAATAGTATGATTTTGCTCCAAATTCTAAACATTAGCGGTTCATAGATATACAATTAAAAGTCAAATTCGCACAAACTCGGTAGAATTTTTCGTACTGTCACTACGTTTTATGACCTTTGATTTACACGTAATATATATACAATATGTCTCATGTTGTTACTCATGTAGGATATTTGTGGGCTATTCATTCTGTTTTGGTGAAATTACCTCTTTACATGTTTCAAACTTAAATGTGACAAAGTATTAAACATGTGTTTAGCCCTGGTAACGTCATTTTTTCCCATAGATCTCGAGGCATGTACACAGGTATTACTAGTGGTCTCCATTTATCAGACACGACGACCATTTGGATTTTGATATGATTTTTGCCAATAACCATAGTAACCACGATTTAAATTGGCGGAAAAGCTCATACAAGCATAGTTTAGAGACTCGTACGTCACTTAATACACTTGATAATACACTTATCATAAAATAAAGGAATACAACACTCATAACAGTAGTAATAAATGTTATCGTACAAAAAAGTGGACTTTGCGGTGGTTTGATGACAATCTTTACAATTTGTGGAAGTGTAAATATTCAGACTTATCTAAAATGGTGTTGTGCAATTGACTTTTTGTCCAAATATATTGTATTGTGTTTCGGAAATTGTGTAAGCTTATAACTATAATCAATGAATCAATGATTCAAAGCGACGTTATCATGGTTTATCGGCCTGCTTAGGTAAATCATATGATCCTATATAAATTCAGACGTACAATTCCCCTTTTGTTAACATTATTCCACAAAAACCAAAAAAAAAAATACAAGCATTAAGTTCAGATAGAATGATAACAAACGCGAAATTATAAACGCAATTAATTCATAGAAATAATACTTTTTGTGGAGCAGGGCTTATGTATATTGGAACCCGCTACATGATCGATTCATGGTCATTAAAAACACAATCAGAACAACGATACAACTACTATTCATATGATTATCTTCATTTATCTTTATATCATTATTATCCTTCCTAAGTGCAACCTGCACTAGTCCCGTGGACGTCAAGTCATTCTGGAGGGATGCAGTGATTGTGCTGGGCAATAGCGGCGCTGAGGCGTTTCACAAGTTCATCCCAAAAGAACCTCTGATTTCTGACGTCCTCCACCCAGTGTACGTACTGCCCGTGCCCGCTGAGAAACAATCTCATCACGAACGGCACTTCCGCTTCCGGTAATCCCTCCAGGAAGACGACCACCATGCTGTCCATACCGGTGTCCTGGACGTGGTTAAAGGCCGTGCGGAACTTGGTCACGAAGAGGCTCTGTTGGACCGCAGCCCTACTGACCACCAGTAGAGTCTTGAAGCTTCTGGACACTGCATAGTGGACAGCGTCCAGGTAGTACATCCCTAGCATCAAGTCGTCGTCGCCGCACACGATCCTCTCGAAGCCTGGAAGCCTGTCTGCAATGACTGGCAACAAGGTGTCTTTCACCCACGCTTCATCCTCGTCACAAAATATTATGTTGAGGTCATAACGAAAGTCTTCGTGATTACGAGCGTCTTCAACTTCCTCGTATCCCAGAAGCGCTAGTTTCAAAAGGAAGAACTTGTATTTTATCAGCCATCGGTTGTAGACTAATGCCACAAATAGAGCAGATAGCGTAATCAATGAAACCGCGATCAAAGTATACTTTGCTATATCGGGACCACACAACTGCGATGGATGAAAAGTTAGCAATTCCTTTCCTCGCAAAGGTTTCAAAGTACCCGACGTGGGCGAGCAGAGAGTTGCTGCGCTCTTGATCAACGAATCATTGAACATGGTAACGAACCACGCAATGCTACAATCACAAATCAAGGGGTTCCCTGAAATGTCCAGTGACCATAACGTAGAGTTTAATGGATTGAAAGTGCTCCGATTAAAACTACTGAGTTGGTTCGTAGAGAGGGTCAGGTTGGTGAGATTACGCATGTTTGTAAAGAAGCCTTCTTCGAAATATTTTAATTCGTTCTGATCTATGAACAAGTGGATCAAATTTTGGAATTCCTTGTTCAGGGGTAATGGAAGAGACACCAAGTGATTGCCCCGCAGGTCCAGTGTCTGGATTGCGGTCGATCCTTCAAATGCACCCGATTGAACGTGCTGGATATTGCAGTGACTCATATTTAGAACTTCAAGGGACGAAAGGTTGCTAAGAAATCCATAAGGAACATAGGATATGCTAGAAATGTGACTAAGGTGAAGATCCTTAAGATTGACCAAACCTTTGAAAAGAGAAACTTCTTGAAATTCATCCCACATATAACGAAATGGGACGGACATTGTATCCATGTAGATACTTCGTAGGGATTTAGCATACGCGAAAGTGTGCCCAGGGGACCAAGGATCGAAAGGGAAAGACCCTTGGGTGTCTTGACAGTCTATCGACGTCAGGGTTGTGGTATTGAGCGATATCTCACGCAAGCGCAGATTCGATATGGAAAGAGCGTTAATACTTAATGAATGATGTACACTTATCATAATATCATTGTTTCCATCTAAATATAAAACGCGTAAATTACGTAAGCCCTGAAAGGAAAATGGTTCTACATACTTGATGATATTATTAGACAAGTGAAGTTCCCTTATGTTTAAAGTCCAATTGCGCTTATGTGGATTTATGTTCTCTATCGTATTGTTATCTAGAGACAAGACTTCCAAACTTGTCATTCCATTAAAATATACGGGATCTACTGTTTGTATCAGGTTATCATCAAGGATTAGGTTCCTTATGAGAGACAGATTGGCAAAGAGATCAGGGCGAAGAACTAGGTCGTCGCGAGTGAGGTCGAGAACGGATAGCTCCTTGTATCGCAAAGCATCGAAGAAGTTTGAAGATACCTCTCCAAGTCTGACCGCTGGAAGATGAAGCTCCTGTATAGCTGATCTCGCAACTCCAATAAAGAGGTTCTGTAGAGTCGCGTCTGTAAACACTGTAGCCCCAATTTGAAGAGATTTGACACGTAATGAAGCTACCAAATCTGTATCAATAGTTGATATAGGGTTGAGGAGTAAAGTCAAAGTGATGGCCGGGCAGTCAAACACAAAATAATCAGCCGTGAGATTTTGAATACTATTGTTTCCCAGATTCATCATAACAATGGGTTGAAGCGGACAATGTGTGATTTTGACTGTGGAAAGATCATTATGTCCTAAAAAGCTGTATTGTAGATCCTCCAAATATTGCATGTGCGTGTCATCAAATCGTATCATATGATTTTTATGTAAACTCAGACCATATAGTGCAGTTGAGTGCAGTACATCCATATGAAATTCTGTCAACTTATTTTTGCTTAGATCTAGCCAAACTAGATTGTTCAATGGATAAAAGGCCATGTGTTCAATGAAATGGATGTTGCATGAATCGACTACCAGCAATTCGACGGAAGTGTATGTTCCGAATGAGCTGTTCCGAAGAATCTGCAAATCATTATTGCTTAAAATTAGCTCATGAACATCATAATATTCGTTTGGCGGCACGTGTGTCAAACCCCTTCCGTTGCAGTTCAGTCTCTTGTTCTCGTCTTTAAATGAACACGGCCTGGAAGATATGTCATTCTGCTTGTAGAATACAGATTGCGATAAGTCGTTGTCCTGACCATACTGACGAGGTTGTACGCCACATGACAGGACGAGAACAGCTAAGAAAATAACAAACAAGTTGGTCAGTGTTCCACACGCCATCGTACAAAACATATAATGTCTTCTCTTGTACTTGAATAATAACCACCGAATGGAGTATCGTAGCGTGGAAAATGTTAGCACGTTTGTAGCGCACCATATAGTTTGTGGCATACGTTTGGCTAAACCGTAGTTTCTTGAGAATGTACCTTCCAGTTGTAAAGTCGTGTTGCCGTAATAAACCAACTTGCTAACCAGAAATAAGGCGATGTGATCACAATGAACAAGTGAACGATCTTGTACGGGACTGACGGTCCAACTAGCGCAAACCCTTCACTGACGGATCATCAAATACCATCTTATATATATGGTTTGTTCCGAAAGTAACGTCTTGTCAACGGTATGTTATTGATGACAACTTCTGTTTCACTTTCAACCTAAGAATTTAATTGATTACGTGTCACGTGGGCATTGTGTCACCAATCATTGTGCCCACCAATCCCGGTCGAGCAGCATCCTATCCGACGTAGGCGCAGGATGACCCATCAAGTACAGTCCACGATTGTGAACATGGTAAACGTCTTACAGTAATTAGAGATTAGACCACCCCCATGAGGCATGCTCGGCATGTACGAATATTAACAATCATCCTTACTTAAACATGATCCAATGTGAGTTAGTCACTATGATCTAAGTAAGGAATTAAACACTATGACATAAACCATTTTCTATTTTCTTCAAGTTGGCGAGTTTGATCTAATTGAACAATGTTATTTTCCACGGGATCTCGGCCACATACTAGTAGTTGACATCTACCCCATCATTTCAGGCTTCAGTCCGTCACAAGGACAGCAACTCCGAAAGCCATGTATCTGAAAACACCACCAGTGAATCATATCACAAGCTCCATATATTGTGTGGACACAGCATTATGTGCCTGAGGAGTACAAAAAGTATGTAGCCGGTTGATGAGTTGCGCCATCCTTCGGCAAGAGTGGGCCAACATTGTGCACTACAAATTTTACCGCAAAATACTGATCACTCAAGATTAAGATTGATTGATATTCCCTGTGTTGTCACATACGATGATGAGTGGTAATACTGAATCCTAACAACTTCTCTGTTCCCTTTTGATAAAACGAAACCCCAAATGTACTTGATGACATCCTTTATATCATCTAAATATCCGTTAATAGAGTTTGGTTTTGAACGCACTACATAGCGATTTGATTGATTTCAGCACTTAACAATAATCACTCGTGGACCTGACACGCCCCCACACGCGCACACAAAAACATAAACTGCCTCATGACGAATCACGTTAGTTACGATGTGGTTTCAGATGATTGCGGTAAATCCTTTTGCTAATTCTACCCAACTTTGACAGAAGGAAGCAAATTGCAAATCACTCCAATTCGGAGTTTGTACCCAACATTTCCTACATACAGACAGCATCTGAAGAAAGGATATTCATCTTTCGCCGAGATATTCAATTTAACATGGAGCGGTGTTGCACTGATGGCAATGCAATTGACAGATGCATACAGAAATATCTCTGTTGTCTGATGCTTCCTTTTGTCAGAATAGGACAGAATCATGGTTCGTTGTAAGAGGATATTTCTTGCATAATATTTTGCCTCCACTAGTGTCTAGGTGCTGTTAGTGAATATGATAACATTTTATTCTTTCTGCGACGGTCAACCTCTCGGTACAATGTGCGTGAGTTGACTGGTTTCCATTGGGGCAGTGTGGTAAATTATAAAAAAAAAATATATAAAAAGAATGCATAATTTACATAGAATAGCAATGATGTATTCAATCTAAATATAAGCAAAAACAGTCAGTATAGTATGGCTACACCATAATGTGACAAGGAAACATACAAATTAACATTATTCATAGTACTAAAGTAAGTGAACAGTGCATTGGACAAATGAAAGTTAAACCTAACCCCTTAACGATATAAAATGAAGCAATCACACACTCAGACACTGACATATTCACCTATACACATAGTTGGGCGACAATACGCACCACACACCTAAACATCAACGAGCATAATTTGAATGAGACAAACCAATTACAGTTGGGAATTGCACGTAAATAATTTATAAAACGAAAAACAATCTATTAGAAGTATTAATTATAAAACCTTACCTTTACATATATGAGATGTTGCCCTTTGAGAACACGTGGCATTAGTAGACAACGAGTGCTTTATGATGATGATACATGCATATTTATTCAAATGGATGTGTATAACTGGCGGAAAAGTGTGACAGTAAGTACAATATAAATAGAATACGAACAAATGCATAGTTACAATAACGGTATGCTGGAGATCGGCAGGCGTACACACAATCTCATGTGGAATGGATTTGTGCCGCCACGCCGAATTTTTATTAACGATTCTCATAACAGATAGAAGAATCCGACAAACTAAAGATTTTGCTGTTTTACACTAATATCCTGTATACGCCTTTAAGGTTTTCTGTCGTATCGAGATGCGCTGCGATATAGTGGGTATCACGCCATCACTCGGCTCAATCAATCCAGATACGTTTGCTTCAGTTGCCCGACGGCGTGTTCAGAAAAGAGGTTTAACGAAAACAGTGTACTAAACCTGCAATAACTTTATGAGACATCAAATACAACAACATGAACTACTAGTATTAACTAAATTTAACTGATTTTTTCCTCGGATTCACTACGGTTTGTTGAATTTATCTATATAATAATTATCGCGAATAATTGAAGTCGCTCGCTGTTGTGATTCTGTGATGAAAATCCATGATTGTGTGGCAGCATCAGGTTTTAATTTTAGTCCCATAAAGTTAGTCCACGTTAATTAAGGACGCGGTCTAATGATTTTTTTTAATCGTAGGCGTTCTCTATTGATAAGATTGACGAGTTATAGTGTTGTTTTTTAATATACATGTCGCCAGCATGCCAAAATAGAACGCGGAGTTCAACATTATTGAGTTTATTCTAATTTTCATTGTAGCTCCATTTACTCCGCGCACTCTAAACGTCCCTCTCTCTCTCTTTCTCTCTCTCTCTCTCTCTCTCTCTCTCTCTCTCTCTTTCTCTCTTTCTCTCTTTCTCCCTCTCTCTAATAATCCCTCTCTCTCTCTTTCTCTCTCTCTCTCTCTCTCTCTCTCTCTCTAATTATCCCTCTCTCTCTCTCTCTCTCTCTCTCTCTCTCTCTTTCTCCCTCTCTCTAATTATCCCTCTCTCTCTCTCTCTCTCTCTCTCTCTCTCTTTCTCCCTCTCTCTAATTATCCCTCTCTCTCTCTCTCTCTTTCTCTCTCTCTCTCTCTCTCTCTCCCTCTCTCTCCCTCTCTCTCTCTCTCTCTCTCTCTCTATCTCTCCCTATGTCTGTATGTTTGCCTCACATTTTCTTCGCTCAAGTCCCTGTCTTCCCCTCACTATCCCTCTCTTTCAATCTCATCTCCTCTCACTCCAACTCTGTCTTTCTGTCTACTCCCCCACCCCCTATCTCCGCGCCCCTTCTTTTCTCTGCCTCTCCTTTTCGTCCTCTCATGTCCTGAAACTTCTATCTTTCTCTCTCCCTATTACTAACATCCTCTCCTTTTCTCGTTTATTGTTGATCTCCATGTCACTCCCAGGCTCTCTCCCCCAAACTATTGATACACGCAGAATACAGAATATTTGCAAATCATGCAAAATTGTATCGAGACCTTGTGTGTGCCCCGTGTGTGTATGTGTGTATGATGTAGGGTGTGTCATAACAGTTTACCCACTTACCTTTCTTTCAGGTAATACTCAGGCCTTTAGGCTGTTGGCCCCAAACTATTGGCCAACATTTATCATCCAGACAAGCGCAGGTACATTCGGGTAAACAATGTAAGCACAAAAACATTGAACCAAACAGCCTAGCAAGTAAACAGCAAGTGATCCTGACTCACCGTGCCCTTGTTCCCCGCTCCCCGCGGCGTCCCGATGATGTACTCGCTGTATCCGTCTCCGTCGAAGTCACCGAACGCCACGGAGTAACCTGCATCCAGAGGGGAACACAATGTCAACATGTGGACGGCGTTAATTCGTAACATACAAGCAGCTTCTCTTTGTAATTTATATGTATTTCTTGTGTAATAGTGTCCTGTTGGGGTATTAAGGGTTAACATAAGTCTATTGGCTGCGTGCACTGGTTTACATCAACCCACGGCTCTCTTAGGAAAGAAATACTGCTCATTCTGATTTCCACATTAAGTTTGACATGTTTGATATCCAGGGGAAACGAAATGAAAAACGATAGACAACGCAGCGCCGTCACCACGACAAGAGAGAGGATAGACAAGAGAGAGGATAGACAACGCAGCGCCGTCACCAGCTTTTTTCAAGGGGGAGGGGGTGCTTTGGGGGCACTGGTTTACATCAATCCACGGCTCTCTTAGGAAATAAATACTGCTCATTCTGATTTCCACATTAAGTTTGATATCCAGGGGAAACGATAGACAACGCAGTGTTGTCACCAGCTTTTTTCAAGGGGGTGGGGGTGCTTTGGGGGGAAAAAGACACAAAAATTATCAATTGCTTTGTCAAGGTAGATAGGACTAACAAAAAAAATAAGTCTATTGGCTGCGTGCACTGGTTTACATCAACCCACGGCTCTCTTAGGAAAGAAATACTGCTCATTCTGATTTCCACATTAAGTTTGACATGTTTGATATCCAGGGGAAACGAAATGAAAAACGATAGACAACGCAGCGCCGTCACCAGCTTTTTTCAAGGGGGAGGGGGTGCTTTGGGGGCACTGGTTTACATCAATCCACGGCTCTCTTAGGAAATAAATACTGCTCATTCTGATTTCCACATTAAGTTTGATATCCAGGGGAAACGATAGACAACGCAGTGTTGTCACCAGCTTTTTTCAAGGGGGTGGGGGTGCTTTGGGGGGAAAAAGACACAAAAATTATCAATTGCTTTGTCAAGGTAGATAGGACTAAAAAAAAAAATAAGTCTATTGGCTGCGTGCACTGGTTTACATCAACCCACGGCTCTCTTAGGAAAGAAATACTGCTCATTCTGATTTCCACATTAAGTTTGACATGTTTGATATCCAGGGGAAACGAAATGAAAAACGATAGACAACGCAGCGCCGTCACCAGCTTTTTTCAAGGGGGAGGGGGTGCTTTGGGGGCACTGGTTTACATCAATCCACGGCTCTCTTAGGAAATAAATACTGCTCATTCTGATTTCCACATTAAGTTTGATATCCAGGGGAAACGATAGACAACGCAGTGTTGTCACCAGCTTTTTTCAAGGGGGTGGGGGTGCTTTGGGGGGAAAAAGACACAAAAATTATCAATTGCTTTGTCAAGGTAGATAGGACTAACAAAAAAACCCTGATTCTTATAACAGGTCGCCCATCTAAAAGGCCTATAACCCCCCTCCCCTCGGCGACGTCTCCCCAACAAAAGCAAAACAAAACTTACTCGTCCCCTTCTAAAAAATGATAAAAAACATTGTGGTCTGGAGGGGGAGCGTTCGCAACCTCCACGTCCCCGCCCCTCCCCTACCCCTTCTCCTGGTGACGACCATCCAGCCTTAACTCATTACATACCAAAGAAAATGCTTATCCAGGGTTAATGTGTGTATAACTTGGGCAGTAATCTCTCTCTGGTGTAATAAAGGTTAATGTAAGTCTCATGAGGCTGACTCCATGCACTGGTCTACCTCAACTCCTACTCTCTCAGAAAATAATACTCTCACTGCTGGCTCTGATTTCAATATTCAATTCAATGATAAACGTTGCAATCGTGGTCTATTTGCTAACATTTCGTGTCCACTGGATATCTAACTATGCAAATCATACTGACCAGTATTAGCATAAGAAAGCCGCGAGTTAGGATGAAGCAGTTCACGGAGCCAACCTATAGATGTATGTTTAACCCCTTATGCTCTCAAAAGATATTATTGCACAAGTGGCAAATTATTCTACATTCGATTTTATGAGCATATGACCGAATCGTCTCACAATATAGTTTAATTAAAATGAGATCGGGAGTCGTGATGACCGTTGGACGTTCCTGCCATGACCAGCATTCCCTACATACAGACAACATCTGACGAAAAAAATGTATTCAGTTTAACATGACGTGAAGTTGGACTGATGGCAATACAATTTACAGATACATACAGAAAAATCTTTTTTTGTCCGATGCTGCCTTTGGTCGAGGGAGAACAGAATCATGGTTCGTTGTAGGTGGATATTTCTTGCATGACATGTCGCTTCCATTCTGTCCACTCTGTAGGTGCTGTTATTACAGTAATATTTCATCCTTACTGCGGCGGTCAACCTCTCTCTCGCTTTGACGTGTGAGTTGATTGATTTATTCCAACCCAGTTTAAACCCAAATAAGTAAGCTTTAGTGAAAACGGGGCTGAGACTGTGTTGTGGTCTACCGTACCTTTGTAATCACTGTTTTCAAGACGTTTCGGCTCCCGAGAGGTGTATGGGTTGACGCCTTCGAAGAAATCCAGGACGTGTACTTGACCTATGAGTAAGCACGGGAAAGAACAATTCTACATCAGTACAGACCAATTCTACACCAGTTTAAGAACAATTCAACATCAGTATAAGAACAATTCTACATCTGTGATGTTATATTTGATACGTGGTAGTAAGCCTAATAAATGGTGTTGATAAAACAAAAGGCGCAATGACAAGTCTTTCACCAAAATTCCTCATGCAAACACTCAGTCACAAGAAAGGACAAAAACAAAACGGAGATGATAGTGATGATGAAGACAATATATAGCTCTTAATTTCATCCTTTGTGATGCATTATAGACCATTGTCATTTATAAAAAAAAAAAGACCCGAAGAGAACAAGAAAAAATACAATAAAAAAAGAACAACAACAACAAACACGGAAGAGAAGCATGATGGACAAGCATAGAAATAGCTATATCAAGAAAAATGGCAATTAGCTAGTATATGGTTTACTTATTGGTATCAACTGACTGAGACAGCTATTATACAGCGACCCCACAAAGGCCTGGCTGCGGCTTTAACCACGGCACGATAATCCACGCATCATAAATACAGTCATTAAATTACCAAGCTCAACAATCATGACAATAACTTTTGGATAGGAAAATGATCGAGGAGGACTTTGATCGAATTACCTTTGCCCAGGAAGCTTCCCACCGCGCCCATCAGGATTTCATCCCGGGTCACCGCCGCGCTCAGCCCGAGCTGACAGGCCCAGACCTCATCCGTGTCTGGTGGGAGAGGAGGAGGGTGTGAGAACATGGATACGGAGAGAGGGAAGGAAAGAGAGAAAGAGAGAGAGAGAGAGAGAGAGAGAGAGAGAGAGAGAGTGTGTGTGTGTGTGTGTGTGTGTGAGAGAGAGGGGGGGGAGGGAGATGAATATAGAAATATGGGGTAGACAGAGAGAGGAAAAAAGGGGGGATAGAGCGAGAGCGAGAGAGAAACACAGAGAAAAGTAAATAGAGAAAGTGTGTGTGAGAGAAATACAGAAAGAGAAAGAGAGAGGGAGAGAGAGAGAGAGAGAGAGAGAGAGAGAGATAGAGAGAGAGGGAAAGAGAGAAAACGTTCAAGGCGGGCATTCTAATTTGCAAATGTGATAAAAAAATTCTTAAAAATGATACGAAATCAACAAGGAACATTCGCGTTGCAAGGAGAACGTGTTCCAAGGTCGCCTTTCTTGGTGGAATTTGTGTTTTCATTGGATGCACATAAATAAAACACTACTTCACTAAACCACCGTGTGGCCGTTCAGCTCGTGAAGTTGCTCTTTCTTTTCTAAAAAGGAAAGTAATACGCGTACAGAAAGAACAGCCATGAGAGCAACGAAAGAAAACATACATCAAATTCGTTTTCATATGATTCGTTTGCTAAGACGCTCTTCATACAGGACAGTCGAAAAGATACTTTTAATGATTCGAAAGTAACCACTCCTGTTGGCAGCCATCCACTGACATGATTGCAACAGTCATCTCGGAAATATATTTCAGTTTCTTTTCCGCTTTCGGACATAACACAAACAAGTCAACGTGTTCCAAGGTCGCCTTTCTTATTGGAATTTATGTTTTCATTGGATGCACTAAATAAAACACTACTTTACTAAACCGCTGTGTGGCCGTTCAGCTCGTGAAGTTGATCTTTCTTTTCTAAAAATGAAAGTAATACGCGTAAAGAAAGAACAGTCATGACAGCAACGAAAGAAAACAAACATCAAATTCGTTTTCATATGATTCGTTTGCAAGACGCTATTCATACATGACAGTCGAAAAGATACTTTTAACATGTGTTTAATGATTCGAAAGTAACCACTCCTGTTGGCAGCCATCCACTGTCATGATTGCACCAGTCATCTCGGAAATATATTTCAGTTTCTTTTCCGCTTTCGGACATAACACAAACAAGTCTTTACCAGAAAGATTAATCTATTATGATTTGATTATGATTATACAGGTGTGTTAGTTAGTTTGAGATGAATGCCATTGCACTCAATGATGCCAGACGAAACCTTGAAGGGGCAGATGACCGCCAATAACTATTATTACAATTCAATTTGAAGAAAAAAGACACCAAATAAATGAATCAGGAAACATCTGAATATAATACGGAAAACAGTGAGAATGTTTAAAGTGTTTGATGTTTTACCTGACAAAGGCAAATCAGGAGAATGCATAACTTAGTAATAATCTTATAGGCAGCGGCTGACACTGCATTTGATTGTCCTTGTAATCGAACGATATAACACATTAAATACATCGTTTTCCAGCCTTGGCTACTAGACTTTCTGTGAGTGTTGTGGTCAAGTCTGTTCAAAGCAAATCCGAATCATGATCATCCTATGTATGGCAAATTCGCCAACGCTGAACAGAACTGTCTATAATTTAAAATAGCTTATCGTCATGATCATTAAAGGTAAATTTTCCGTCTAGACCCGCAGTCAACAGCTGGGACACACATCGCAGTATTAACAGACACATACATTTTGTTTATTTACGCATGAAGCTGTTTCTTAGAATCAGTATCTACCCTATCACACAGCTTCCTCTTAGATCTACTTTAATTTGTATAATCCAAATGAACAATCAAGTAATTAGCGCGAAATACGACAGTTTCATGGAAGCCCACAATGTTCCCAGAATAACCGCTCAACCGTTTCAGTTTATTACATTTGCAATACATGACGAAGAAAACAGTTCTTAAGTAACACTTTCTTTTTTTCTTTATAAAAACTAAGGAAATAAGGAAATGTCGGTTAGCTGTTCCACTTAGAAATGGTGAGGTGTTTATGTTTTTGGCTCAGGGTCAAGCAACTGTTACGACACCCGTAGTAAATAACATGAATAATACCAAAGTCGTTAAGGGGATAATTAAATGGTGAGTCCATTTGAGACTAAAGAATACAACTCGGGGAACGTATACAGCATTGCACCTGTCACTCGCTTTCTACGTCTATTCGACGTATCTGAGGATCTACAATGGTGTTGCACATATCACGTATACATGGTCTTGTAACCTACCAATAGTTAAAATATATTCACCAATGCATGGTATATATTTGTGAAAGTGAAATTTAACCGAATTTCCCTCACTCATTAAATAATTGGGAACCTACATTGAAGTAGGACACATTTCGTCATTGCATTGCCCCTAATACGAATCATTTTCAATTGGATTCTACCTTTGGTCTGGTCTCATTTTGACGTAGCGAAATAATGATCAGGGGCGCGTTTCTCAACACGATGGCAACTCAATAATCCCAGCTCTAACTCCAATACTTATCACTGAGGTGATTCTCGAAGCTATTACAACTCTAACCTCAGCTGTAAATGCTGGAACTGCTCGGACCCCGTCGCATCTATTGTTCTCGATCGGACGATCCTTGAGAACAAGGAATGCAAGCAAATCCCATATAACATAATTTATCTGGCAAAGGAATAGTTAACGGGGGATATGCATTCGACATAGCGCACCAGAGTAGGACCAGGGATATGTTATGGAAGGATATGAAACAACATTCTTTCTTTGAGCCCATGCGTGGCACCGCCGAAAAATTGCGTGGTCTCAGCATGTGCTTTTCACGTGTTTTAACAATAACGAACACGATTGCCTAGCAACGGTTTCTCAGAGAGAACAAAAGAAATGTCGAGTCTTATTTCGCTTGTCCACTTCTGTTGGATTGCATCAATACTTTTGTGAGGAAAAGCGATATCAGCGAACAAAAATAAACAGTTTTTTAAAGTAAAATATCTCATTTGCACGCAAATTCACGCAAACTCTGTTAATGAAAATAAGCAGCTTAATATATGATTTTGATAATGATTGAATCCGACATTTCCGGAAATCTCCGGAAAGTGAAGAAATTTGTTAATTATGCAAGTAAGAATATTAGCTTATATCTCCGTTTGTGCATCATTCAACAATTATTTAGAAGAAAAACGAATACAGGATCTTTAGAGGTGTTGCCCCTTAACTTTCTTGAAAATTACAAAAAAATGTGATAAGAAACACAGCTTCGAGAAACAAAACAGGCAATTAAAGATACTGCTTTCCAAGTTGACGATAGCAAAATGACGGTGCCGCGCATGGGACTTCAAAGCATTGCAGTGATTGTGGAATGCTTTTGACATTCATTAGCACGCTTTAGTATCCATACAGATGTTTGAATATATTATGGTTGAGTTGTCCCTCCTTCCTAACACATCCCTGGTAGGACACTGATACAATTTCCCAACAGGTAGCGACTCGACAACGCGACATGTTTGGCATAGCGGGGTTTTCTGCATGGAAGCAGATGTCTAAAGATGTCTGTAACAAAGTGACGCATCACTTTCACCTATATTGTCATCACGTACGGCTGAGAGGCCCCAGCTATGGCGCCATGACTATTACGTAATACGTGTATTACATTTTAGGCATATACCACCTTGGACTGGCTGTTCCGACTGGACCTGTCTCTGAAGGAAATGTGATATTAAGTGTCCTAACAACATAAGCCGCTCGGTCTGTGACGACGTTTTGAAGTATTCAATGTCTACTTTTGTGTCCTTGTATTATTATTAGTATGAGGATCATCATTTCCAATCGCGCTAACAATAGCGATAAAAATTAAAGTAATAGTGATAGTGATCTTGCGCAGTGATCCTCGTGAACAAGCATAATGTGGTTTTATTTTTTCTCATTCATTATGATATTCACGGAATGCGGCGTTCATTTATTACCCTTATGGATAACGTACAATCGTACGAAGCTATAAGGTTGGCACCCATCATCATGGTACTACAGCTGCCCATGAATAACAATATATAATCCTCTACTATTTCTTCATTAACACAATTATAATTAACATCCTATCATTTGTAATTATAAACCAAAGCATAATCTTGACTCGTGTCGCTTATGTAGACAGTATCTGAAACGCACTTTGTGTTTGCATTTGAGGTCGATTTATTTTGAAAATATAGCGTAACTTTCGCAGAAACCTTGACGAACTGAATAATTTCTCTAAACAGATTTTTAATTGCCATCCGAATCATCGTTAAAACATCAAGAAGAGTAGTTATTTTACCAAAATGAAGCAAAGTGTCACCCTTTCAATTAACACAGGCCTATCACGTACATCGAGAGGTAAGTCAATACTTTGTGTGGTATTTTGCACCTTTTGACCGTCCATTCGTGGTAATCGGCAGGTGTAAAGTCAAACCTAATGAGGATTACGGGCGAGTAATTAATAGCAGGTGTTTATTCTTAGGTTTCGCGCGCTTTTCCTCTGAGCATCCCCTCGTCTGGTCGATCACCTGACTTGTGGTTATCGGCGTGATCGGTCCATGAGGAGTCATGTGAATCATCGTTGACAGCATGCAGAGTCTAAATAACAGGTATGATGTCAGCTGACGTTTATGACTAAAAGGGCAACTCATTTGTGTGTACATGATAGTGTTTCACCTCGCTGTATTTAAATGTTAAATCACATTGAAGCACTGTATTAAAAGTTAGGGTATCCCCTTTGCAGGTAAAAATATAACAAAAAATGACCCGCCCCCCCCCCCCCCCCCCCCCGGAACATATAACATGTATAAGAAGATAGTGTATTGGAACTTCCCTCCCGGAATAGAACTGGAAACTGACTTTAAGCGAAATTATTGTGATCAGATCATTTTGAGGAAGTTTTGGGCTGGTCGTCCGAAACCAATAGCCCGTAGGCCACAGACCGGTGTGCGCTATATTCCCCACCGGTCCGCTCCACCGTGCATAGGTTTATATAATTCTATGGGGCAATGCCCGCATCGCGCGCTGACAGGAATAATACCATTATGAAGGTAGACTATGGTCGGTGCGTTTCAAACGTAAATAAGAATAGTTTTCCACTTTCCATGAAAACATTTGTGACTGTGAGATTTCATACACGTTATTGTTAGGGTAGACTGCTGATTCCTGCCGACTTTCATGACTTTTGCCATTGGGACACATTATCTTTAACATGACTTTCCTGCCGATACATTTCCTCCATGAGTTTGATGTTACACCTGCCGCTAAACTCTAAAGGACTGTCAAAGGTGGAAACTGCCACATAGAGTTTTACTTGTAGTTGTTTATCTTATTCGTCCAAATCTAAACAATTCCTTTTCATTCTCATTCATCTTGCTTCTAGTCCTCATTGCTATTTTCTATATTACATCTGTCTTTCATCGATGTCTCCTACTCGTCCTTAGTCTTCTTCTCTCGGGGGGGGGGGGGGGGGTGTTTTTTTAGTTGCTGATATAAATCCATTTTCTTCAGTACTCACTATTTCTTCTCCGTCTCCTTTATCTACGGTACTCCTCTTTCTTTTCTTTTTCTATTCTTCCCTTTCTCTTCCCTCACTTTTTTGTCGTCCTTTCTCATTCTCCTTCATTCTCTTCTTAATAAACTGTCCTTCATTTTGTACTCATCCATATCTGCTTGAATTTCCTCAAAACACCTGTCTCCTTTCTGCACGACCTCTTCTTTCTTGATATCATTTTTATTACAGACTTCACCCGTCCACTTGTTAAATACAAATGCCTCTCCCAGGGTTGTCTATAAGTTACGATTAAGAAACGCAACTTCCGTTTAATCTTAAAGTGACGTCAGTGCAAGACGGCAGAGGTCTACTTTTTTTGCATACGGCGAAAGAGCAATGGATGATTGTTTACAAAACAATTGAAAACATGTGGTTGGGTATCAGTCTCGCCATAATCAATACCTTCAATTAATTACTCATCATGCTCATCAGGAAACGTGAGAACGATTATCTTCACGATTATCTGTTTGACCTTTGATACCTTCAAGGCGAAATCCACCGCACATTGGCAATAATCACGGTGATCATGCTCTTTGTCGATGCCAACTTGGCAAAGGAAGTATATCTATATCCGTGTATGCACTGTACTTAAATGTTATGAATATGAATAAGATGAAAGAGGGGCAGGGGCGGGTTTTGTTTTAATTCCATGGCCTAGCTCCCCTATTCTCGGCAAATGAAGCGCGCGCACTGTTAGCCATCCCTTTCCCAGTCTTCTCCCCTCAAATAGAATTCTTATAACTTGAGTTATGTAACACCTTTTCTACAAACCATTGCGCGACAAAAGCTCTGTGTTATGAGTCGCTCTTTCTCTCCTTAAATCACTACTCCCATTCTCTCTTCCCCGTCTGTCTACTCCCTTTCTGTCTCCCCATATCTTTCTCTCCTCCCCTCCCCTCCCCCCCCCCCCCCATTTATCTCTATAGACCTTTAATGTATCATATATTTTCACTGTTACATCTGATTTCTTATTGTTTGCCAGTGTCGTAAGATTAAGGTCGGTATGTCTACAGTCATGTACTTACCAAGAAGATCTACCTATTCTACCAACAAACTTCAAAATTTGAAAACAAAAAAACCTACCCATATTCTGGCATGGGTTGTAGTCGATGATGTCCGTGAAGTTCCGTCTGGCGATGAGGCAGCCGCCGATGGGTTTACGCATAGTGATGGGCGAGGACGGAGGATAGACAAACCATGTGTACAGCGGACGGCAGACCTGCAACGAAATAAAGATTAAACATTAACCGTTAGAGTGCTACAGATTTTGCTGCCTTATGGGATTTGTGTGTATTACTTGTTAATAAAGGCACATGTGGCACACATTCGAAATGTCTGTTTTCCCGCAAAATTGGTCAGTTTTTGAAACCCCCACCGAAGACAGAATTTAAACAGATATATTAAGCAAGCAACAAATAATATATCGCGCCTTCAGATTCCAAATTCCCATTGCCGTGATCATGATCAAGACTACTCGGGTAAGAAGAAAAAAGTTCATTTCTTAACTTCGTGCGGTAAATGATATAGCACCTCTCGGGAAGAAGCTCATTCTGTATCAGTGTCGGCCTATATCGAATCAATGTACAGCCTGAGCTCTTGTTTTTAACCCTTCCTGTGACAACAAAAAAATGCGGACCTGTGGTGGTGCACTGTAGATGTAGTGATTCAATTCTAATGGTTAGATGGTGCACTCTCAGTCAATTGTTGATAGTCAGGTAAATCTCCGACAAGCTTTCGGGTTGTCGTAAGTAAGGTGTTGTTTGAAAGCTACACTTTTCATATATTGGCGGGGCCATCCACAGTAGATAAATTGTCTGTGGTATGCGCATGTTATGGCTGGCGGTCAAACAAACTATGCCACCCATACCTATATACATAAACCGCGTGCTGGCGATTTGCCGGACCTAGCAACTATTACCATGATTACGGGGCAGAGAATAGACAGTGCCATGATAAAGCCTTGGGCGAAAAATCCGAATGCATATGGAATATCGCCTCTGAAACTTCAGCCAGGATATGATTCGACCACTGTCATGACCGCTGTGCTATCAACCTTCACACCTATCATTGTCTTTTCATCCTTATTGTGCTAAACAACATGAACAACATGCTCTTCTGTAAGATTTCTGTGCGTTGACAAAAAAGACTCGGTAAACATGTAGGTGTTTTATGTCATGTTTTTCTTTTGAATGATTTTTTAAAAATTCTTTTGAATGATTTTTTAAAAATTCTTTTGAATGAATTTACTGCATTTTACCGGTTTCGTGTGTTTCCCCTTTTCGAAACATCTGCAGTAATAGGTCTAAAACCTGATACATTATGGTTAAATTACTGTTCTCCAATCCACCTCAACGTTATGTGAACTACCATTAACAAGCTGTGTGTGTCCTCCTTATTTTGATCGGTTGATAAACCACTTCAATGAAGTTCTCTTTTCAATTCCCTTTTCGAAACATCTGCAGTAATATGTCTAAAACCTGATACATTATGGTTAAATTACTGTTCTGCAAATTCACCTCAACGTTATGTGAAGTACTATTAACAATCACGTGTGTCCTCATTATTTTGATCGGTTGATAAGCCACTTCACTGAATGCTTTGTACTTTTGCAGGGTCTAGAGCTTCTATTTCTGTTAAGCATCTGCAGTCTTGGTCATAAGTTAATGACAGAGGAAGACGAGTAGACAAATTACGTCTAGAGTGGTCGGTCGGAGCACCTGACACAGGATATGGAGGCAATATGAGTGTGATGAGAGGGGTTTTATTTTCATTGGACTTTTATTTAGACTCCGGTCATTTGAGGTCAAAGGCTCCCCGACGTCCGATCAACGTTTAAGGAAGGGCAGAGCTTCTCGGGGTGTGTTTTATGTACTTTTCCCTCTGTGATTATCATTAGAATCTTCAATTTCGATGCGGGAGCTTAGACCTATCTTTTGTGTAATAATGTGTGTAAAATATCATTTAGGAGCTGAGAGAAAGAGAGAAAAAAGGAGGGGAAGGGGGGGGGGGGGAGAGGGGGGGGGGGGTATGTATAAACAACTGTTTGTTTTAATAAGTAATATTTAGAAAATAGTAAAACTTTCAGTGACACCATGCGGTTGGATTGTACACTCTCACTATGGACACATTCAAAGAACATATAACTGTATGTGTGTGTGTTAATATATTGTGTTAATATATTTAAACTGATTGTATGAATTTAATTTGTATTATCATGGAATCAGAATAAAGATCATTGGAAAGAAAAAAAAAGTGTGTGTGTTTGTGGGGGTTGGAGTATGACAGAAAGCTGAAGATAAAACGAACGAGAAAAGAAGGTGAGATTAAGAGGAATAACAGAGAGAAACAGAGATAAAGAGACAGAAGAACATGTAATGGATGTAAAGAGAGAGAGAGAGAGAGAGAGAGAGAGAGAGAGAGAGAGAGAGAGAGGGAGAGAGAGGGTGAGAGAGAGAGTGTTAGCTACCAGCTAACACTATACTCACCACCACAGGGCCGTTAGGACCCCCGCTCTGCACTGTAGCCCCGAACATTTGGCCGGACTTGTTGGTAATCTCCGTCCCATTCTCCAACTCGTTACCTACGAATAAGAATAAATGACATTAATGTGTAATCTAAAAAGTAATTGATGACAAATCTGACAAAAACATAATGATAATGATAAGCATGATACAACACCGAAACCTGTATGTAAAGACTACTCAATGGGGTTAAGAACTGCAGTGGGTTTCATTTCAGGTTATTTTGATACATGTTTCAAAGAGAATATTTCTTCAATGGAACGCTTATTGTGGTACTTTTAGACAGGTGACCTCTTCATACCGTTACAGCGTGTTTCACAATCCATTACATCAACAACTTACAACACATCCGGGGAAAACCAGTGTGCACTGTGTAGCAGCTGTCTGCAGCAGTGCTGTATAGGGCGGAGTACTTTAACACTGTCATTGTGTTAGATCTAGGCAATATACCACCTGACATGTGCATTAGAATTATCCACCGCGTGTGAAATGGGACCAGTCGACAGCATAAGGACGATTCACGTGGACAATTTTATCAATGAATGCGTGTGCCACAATATCAACAACTGCATATCAATTACTACCCCTTGGCTATGTCTGGTGGAAGTCGTATGGACTAATTACCTGATGAGTCCAACACTAATTGATGGCAATCTGCTAAGTCACGTAGCGGGGTCAGAGGGCATTTGTAGACGGCTCCCCCCGCCTGAACTCCCGGCTGGTCCGTGGCAGCCCGTGGTGCTCCGACCAGTAGCCTGCAGGGCGATACATAGTAATAAAGGGTATTTTTTTAGAAAAAGAAGTAATATCTACTTTGAAAGGAAAGAAATCAAATGATATACATCTTTTGAATGAGGATTATCGACGAAATCAATTATATTTCAACTCAATATGATCGATAGACACTCGACAGACTAAAAATATTATTCCACACGTATGTACATAGTTATATAAACACAACACTATACACATACACATTTTTGCATCACACCCTCCCTCCCCAATTGAAAGAAAGGAAAACAATTAAAATACACTATACAGGCACTCACACGATGATATCCTCTTACGATACTTCCACGAATTAAGTATAAGTAATGATAATTCTAAACGTTGTTTTGATTAAGACCCTATTTCTGGAAGTGCATACGGCTCCATCATCCATATATTTACTACCAGTTTATGTCATTCTTTAAATTTTTGTCAACGATTTATATTCAGCCCTACATCATAACGGAGTCGAACTAATATGTCAGATCAGTTCATTTCCGATTTTGATCGAAACAAAATTGTTTACGAACTTTCTAACGCTTTTCCGCTGAAATATTGTGACAATAAAAGCAAATGATATGAATACACACAAAGACATACCTTCACACACACGCACACGCACACACAAACACACAAACACACACAAACACACACACATACATGATGGAAGATGAATGAATGAATGACCAATTGAAACAGCGATAAAGTGGAAGAAGTATTCATTCTATCGACATGCCAGAGGGTAGCGTGCAAGGGCAATGGAGAGAAGATCACAGATTGACGAACTTTCAGCAGCACATCTGCTTCAATCAATAACGCATTGCACAGCCTGTTGTTTCTGAAGGTTATTGTCATATAGAAGGAAGATGCGTAAATTTTGTTTATAGGGATCCTCAAAAACCTGTCAAATGATCGATAGGCCTACTTCCTAAATTAGATCCGCGCCTAAATCTGTGTGAGCTCAAGTTTCCTTTGTTACACTTTATACGTCACTCAAGAGACAACAATAATTTTAATCATGAAATATAGAAAAAAAGCGCATATTGCATATTTTGTTGCAATCATTAAACGGTATCGTTGATGGGACCCCAATTGATGTCTACATGATAGTTACATTGAAATTAAAATTCGGAGAAACTCCTTACATCATATGTTTGCTCTTAGTTCATGTAGTTCAAATTTGCAACCTCATTGTATTTTACAATTGAATGTCCATGTATATTCTAATCATTATAATGTATAATTATAAAATTACCAACATAATCATTGTTTTTCTTTTAAAAGGCCTCGGACATACGCACTTTCCTATCTTCCCTCCTCGCTCCTTTGGCATGTTTTACTTTTACCACAGAAACACGACTCCGTGTCTATCTCGGATTTACGACCATAAAAACCCTTGCCTTCTATCATGTCTATCGTAAACCAGCAATGAGGGACATTGGCGTGACGAAGCGGAAAAGGAGTGATATCATATCACGATTTCTCTCTTAAATGTGCTCCCAAATCCTGTGTCTTCAAAGCCCCCGTGACATGTAATATCTACCCAGCAGATTATATCAAGAGTAAGGTTACCCGTCGAAGAAAAATGACTAGCACGGATCCATTAACACATGGCGTGCCAAATGACACGCTGCTCTATAGGATTTGCGTGTATCAGTTAGGCAACAATGTGACAGGGGCACAGAACGGGTACGAAAACAGACACAAAGCATGATCGGTTCGTCTTGGCTAAATCGAATCCCCAGTAAAGTGATTCATCATCGACTTAATGCATGTAGGATGGGTCATAAGCAGGTCAAGATTGTGAAAAAAATACCGATTCATTTTATTTCTTGCCTCTTAAACATGTTAAACCATCTTCAAAAGACATTGTATATGTCAATAACTGTACTGTATTTTATCCCTCTCTCTCTCTTTGATTTGCTCTGAAGCGGCTTGAGCATCTAATTAAGATGGAAAGTGCGCTATATAAATTATATGTATTATTATTTTTATCATTAAAAAAGCGATCTGTTTTAGACTTATCAATCTATCTATCAGTGATGTACCCACTTTCCCCATCTGTTTGTTTATCTATTTAATCATAATTTTTACATGTTTGTCTGCTACTCATCAGTTTGTCTATCTATCTATCTATCTATCAATCTATCTTTCTATCTATCTGTCTATCTATCTATCTATCTATCTATCTTTCTATCTATATGTCTATCTATCTATCTATCTATCTATCTATCTATATATCTATCTATCTATCAATCTATCTTTCTATCTATCTGTCTATCTATCTATCTATCTATCTATCTATCTATCTATCTATCTATCTATCTATCTATCTATCTGTGTACCTACCTACCTACCTACCTACCTACCAACCTATATATTTATCTATCCTATCAAATTTGCGCACTAAGCCGGTTCTGTATTAATGATACCTGGCATTCAAATGAGACCACATTACATTTCCTTAGCCACAACTTCACATACCAAACAACGAAAGACAATACATTAACCTATTAAGGTCTTGTACCATGGGCATGTATGCAACCCCACGGGTGAGTATTAATTAACTCGGCGTTTGCCACATGTGCCTTGTATTCACCCTTACTACACACAAATCCAATAGAGCACGGGATACTCTGGCGCGCAACTGGTTAACTCCCCATTTGCCAATGACGCTCAACTGGTTAAGCCAATGATGCGAGGTGAAAGGCTTCAATCAAATAGAATTGAACACTAGTTGTCTGGCCTAGAAGAGGTTGATAGTGTTCCATAGGCCTGTTTAACTCTGACACATGGCACCACTAAGCAATATTAAGCCTGTATAGCGTCGCTAATATTGACGTGGACAAAGTGGGTCAAGTGACATGACTCAGTGAATGTTACATTGCATTTGACACAGTCCCCTTGCTGGCATGATTTCCCTAATCAACCAATCACTGTATATATTCGTGTCACAACTCCCCCCCCCCCCTCTCTCTCTCTCTCTCTCTCTCTCTCTCTCCCTCTCTCCCCCTCTCTCTGTCTCCCTGTCTCTCTGCCTCTCTCTCTCCTACCCCCCTCTCTTTTTTTTTTTTTTCTCTCTCTCTCTATAAATTTATCTCGGCAGTTCCCATATCGCTGTCAACAGATTGGATGGTGATGCGTATCACAATAATAATTAATGATGATTAACGACAGGCCTGGGTGTCCATTCGATAATGACAATTTGTAAAAAACAAACAAACAAAAAAACAAAAAACAAAACACGGGAAAATAGAAGAAAATATTGTTATCAGAGCATTCCTCCAAAGAAAAGTACTGCCAACTAAATTAAAGCAGCTATTAGTAGGTTTTGAGGAGGTTTTGCGCGGGTCGTCCAAAACCTATAGCCTGGAGAACGGATAATGCTATGCGTTATGCTCCGAATCGAATTGTTCCACCGTTCCGATTCTTTTATTGGGAGCAAAGCTTGCATCACGCATTGAATGGGACAATACGTTTATGAATATGTTTTGTTGTGCTTCAAGGACAGTTTTGTACTTTTCCTGAAAATGTCCGTGAGGCCATGACTATGAGATTTCATACACATTATTGTTAGGGTATACTAATATGCTAATTCCTGCTGAGTTTCGTAACTTATAACGTGTTTGTATAGCGCGTAACACCTAACCAAGTGTATGTCTCTATACGCGCTAAGCTCTTATGACAAAAATATATTGCGCACGTGAAAAGAATGTTCACAATAATTATAGGAAACTGCCCAGGAGTTTTTGCTTGCCCATTGTCTTACACAATGGAGTAAAGAGAAAGTAAAGAGAACTTTAAGGATTTGTTTTTTTTTTCCCCCGTGCAACGCCGTGCCAGACAGAGGGCGTCCTGAATTGATTTTGTCGAAGCGGGCCGTGCCACGGCGGTCCAGGAAGCGTGCCTGGGAGCACTGCCTTCCGGTGCGGTCTAGATCGTGTTAAAGCGTTCCGTCCCCTGTTTCAACGGCTGTCATTGGGTTACCTCGAGCGACATCTTGCTGTTCAGAGGCTCACACATATACCATCGTGACATGGCTTTGGTATTTATTGGGTTCAGCATTACACAATAGTAAACTTGAAGCTGGTCAATACATATGATATGTTATATGATAAAATACTTTTGCCTACCTTCGAATGACGGGACACTCTGTGAAGTCAATACCATGAATTTCAATTACGCTTACTGTTTAGCGATACAAATCATATCCGACAGATAGTTTCAACTTGGCAATCGCAGGGAAGATATACTGGCTTGCTAAACTCATACCAATGTGAGTTCCACTTGCCATTTGTAAGTAAAAAAAAAGAATTGTATTAAAATTTATATTTGAGCACCTTCACCCCTTCCTTCTCGAATTGCCTCCTATCTCAATCCTTCCACTCTCTCCCTTACACTTCCTGTTTATCTCTATCTGAATGATTCTCGCTTCCTTATGATCTCTATTATCAACACGCATATACATTTACAAGTACTTATCATTTGCGACCTTACTGTTTTTTTTCTCTCTCTCTCTATCTTTTTTTAGATGTTTGTCCCTTATCTTTCTGTCTCATTAACACACACGCTCGTATGCGCACACACACGCACGAACATGCACACAAACACACACACACACTCACACACACACACACACACACTTACACACGTACGCGCATTCATCCCCCTCATCACACCGTTTCCCCTATCTGTGTCTCTGTTTTCTCCACTGATGACACTCATTCGATTTAAAAATGTGGCAAATCCTGTGCTAATCACTGGCTTCCCCTCCAGTCCACCCATCACTAACCGAGGAAATGACGAGGTGAAGTTCGATGAACTGAGCGATTGTAAATGATGGTTGTGGTCTCTTGTTCACGTCAACCCCCATCCCCCGCCTCTGCACCACTTTCCCGCCACATGTCCTTGCCTCTGTCGCTTACCTGGTATCTAGGAAAAAGCTGCCCTTATTGCGCATCCTCTTTCACTTTCGCCGTTACATATACCCGCTGTGTGAGGATATACGTGTGTGTGTGTTTTTAACTCTCTCCCTCTCTACCTCCCCCAACTCTCTCTCTCTCTCTCTCATTGCTCTTTCCTTCATCCAATCTATCCACTCTCTTCCAAATGTCCACGCTATTCGTTCTCTGTCCCCCTCTCTCGTTCACTCTACAGCCAGTCGTCAACCCACCCCCTTCCCGTCCACCCCTCCCCTCCCGCTCCCGCTCCCCTCTCCCCACCCCCCTACTCCCTTCCTGCACCCCAGCTGAATCTCTCATCCGCCTCTCGTCCTGCTTTACATGTCTTTCTAGACTTGTCTAATATTACATCAAGACACTCGATACCTTTCCTCAAAATAGCTTACACGCAACATCGTCACAACATGGTCATAATATGGAATATCAAAGTATTAACAGCTACGGATACATCAAACAGTACGTAATGAAGCAGGATCATCGGTTTTTGTAACAACAAAAAAAAATCCAGACAATTTGGCCTAGAGCACCGAGGAAAATTCTACAAAGCGTTGATAACTAAGAACCCATACATCCCGATGTTTTGTACTGTTCATTTCCACCCTTGCCCCCTCCAAGAAAACAAAATGCATCAGCCAAACTATGATATATAGCAGAAAGATGATATGATCTGAATAATCTTAAAGCAAACAACAACGTTTCTTAAATAGCTCATCTGCCCATGTGATCTGCTACTCGGATGATTGTTTCCTGATGAATAGTGGAGAGATAACCGCTATAGGAATGCATTCACTGGGTCTTAGAAATATATATTAATGTCGAGGTGGTGCGGTCATGGCGGTGCAGTGGTTTGCTCCATTGATTTCCGATTAGAAAAGTATGATTTGATCCTACCTGTCGCCACTTATATCTCTCAGGCAGACATGAATACGTATACGAAAGTTGATCCGTACCTACGGGATAATGAGGATCCTGGTAGGTTTAATTGGTCGTTTGACCAGAGTAAAAATGGTAAAGAGCCTTCTGGAAAGAAATGTTTACAATGAGGAGGATATCCTGTGTAAATAACAATGTAATATTACTGTCATTATTATTGACAATGTCTCTTTTACTAGGGGTACAGTCTTATAATCATAAACATTGCTTTTCCTGAGGGTACTGGAAGTATCATTACCCTAGTGACTGGACAGAACTAGAAAGGTCTTCTGTTCTCCCCTGGCTGGGAGAGTTACATGGAATCAATGGTTTTCTGTAATAGTGGTGCTGATGGGATCGAATCATACGTCTCCAGACAGAGAGTCGATGGAACGAACCACTTCACCATGACATATTCATTCCCAGATGTGGACCAGTCCTATGAAGACTTGCGATTGATATCAATTGTAACTATGCACATACAAGATAGGGACTGGCACTTGCGATTGATACAGATAAGTTGTAACTCTTCAAAAAACACACTTCTTAGCAATATTTGCTACAATTCAGAACTGACACCGTACACAACCCAAATGATAACTCAAACAGCGTGGTCATATCAGTTTACATATGCCACACCACGCCACGAACAAATTACATTAAACAACTCTCACGAATCGATCTATGCGTTAGGTGCTCCCATAATCAATTCATGATACCCAAAGGATCATGTTGTTTTAATATAAGCTAACCCATTATAGGAACGACAACAAGACGACAAAACCATATATTCTTGAGATAGTACAGTGACATAAATCACAGGTCAAGAATGATTGGCGTTCATAGTGTTACATTTCAATAACAACTACTAGTAGTTTAACTATTGACCTTCATGAATATAGCGACATTAAATGCGGTGAACCCCTAACAGAGACGGAACGTCAGCGACTAACCTTCAGAGAAGTCGGGAAATAAGAAGAAATGGAGATCAATGCACTTTGTCTAGACGTTTGCACGGGTATGTATTCAGTACGGGTACTGTGCAATGTGGTTATGTAATACAGAGACGGCTTCATCATAATTTGTTAGGAACTATTGTCGGTAGTTGAAAGTGTATATTATACACTCCATGTTATTGGAAGTTACAATAGCTCATTGATAATTATTAACGTTACAACACCTGCAGATTATAATTGATGTTCGTATTATATCAGAAGACATCGCAATCATATTGCTTGACAAGATATTAAATATGCCAATGATAATATTTATGCCTATTAACCGTAATATGATGTAGATATACTTTGATGCTTACGCCCCATCATATACGCATAAAAAATCATGGGTAAGTCGTTAAGATAAGTGCAGCATACGGATTATCAGTAGGATAGCGATTTGCGCTGTATAAGAAACGTATAATTTTATTGCTCTCACACTTTTAACACCAATGAGACGCACATTTTCCATAAAGAAGCATTTAATTTGGTACTGTTAACCCTCTGTGTGTCACATGTGCCTTTTTCACAAGTAATACACACAAATCCAATAGAGGAACGCTTGATTTGGCACACTATGGGTTAACTTTAAGAGGTCCAATGTTCAATATTCTTGTGTCCTTCAGCAAGATACTTCAACCACTTTGGCTCTCTCTCCACCCACATGACCCAGGTGTATAATAATCGAGAAATCCTACCTGATCCGAATGGATTGAGTGCGCCTCCCTGGCTGCCATTATGCTCAAATTAGCCTTTTGGATTAGACAGGTGTCAAACAGATTAACACGCATCTATTGACCGGAGTAATAATATTGTGTGGCGCTTAGACACGATACCCGTTCATATTTTGCGATATATAAATACAAACTATTGCCATTATCATAGTGCAGGAGGGGTAAAATAGCACTTTTCGTATTATATCCTTGATATTGTAATAGGCGTGTCATACCATTTTCGTGCTCCACTGGCACGGTGTGGGTATATCTCATGAACGATAAAGACGAACATCATAATCGTATTCATTGAATCTGATTGAAGAAGTGAGTGGGTTATCGTGACGGTACGCTATGCGTCAAGTCTTATCTCAAGAGGTGCAGGGGTACACGCCAACGGTTCAAGAGTCCCTGTCAATCGGACTCCCGGTATCTCCCTCGTCTTACCCGCTCTTCTTGCTAATAAGCTCACAGACCTGACGGCTATCCCGAACTCGTCTTCATGACGTCATATTCTTACTCATCGCTCCTTTGAACATCTGATCGGCTGCTTTTTATTCGAGCAAATTATGCAAATGTATGCAAATTGGCTATCTAGTACTCTCGTTATATACTGATGGGGGAAATTGTATCGTTAAACGATACTCTACTCTACATTTCATGGGGTAGAGATTGGGAGAGGAGTCCAGTGAACTACATGTTCATTGAACTAAATGCATGCGTTCCTGAAGGCGATGTTCATGATGATGGTGAGCGGAAAGACACTTCACATCCAGCCTTTGCGGTAATGATGATAAACAGGTGCACGATAAGGAATGTTCCATATGATTGCCACTCTCTCAGAGCCACAGGGCAAACCAAGGATGTATCAACTGAATGTCATTGAGCAAACAAAGTCAATCATCTAATGTTTCTCTTTCATTCATTTAGGAGTGAGCCGAATAGATTCGTCCTATAGATGATCAAAAGAGGTGTATTTACTGCAATCGGGCTGGCAATTCAAAGCATTGTTATGTACTATGAGTACGATTCCTTGATGAACTTTTAAAGTAAATGAATCGATTCAGAGCTCTAATAACTCCAGATAAGACATACCGTTAATGTCAGGTTCACAATTATTGTGATGGGAAGTAATGTATTAGGACCCTCACCTAACACACTGAAGAATGCTTGGAGACACCACGACAATGAAAAACAATGTAAAATGAAAACATTGATGTTAGCTGTATTAACGATTGGCCACGCCCGCTGCATTTGTTTTATTTACGTATTTTTAGTTTGTAAATCCAGTGTTATCATTTTGACTAGACGTTGTTCTTCTCTCGTTTGTTCATATATTGTAAAATGCATTGTATACATTGTATACATTGGTATACATTGGTATACCGTTTACATAATTGATACTGTTCGTATTATCCCATTATGTACTGAACAGTTTTACAGTTGGAAACATGGTAGATGTAATAAAATGAATCAAGATGACAAAACTACGTACTATATTGATCATTAACTCATACACTCCTGCTCATTAACGACTTCCTTATAACGACATACACCAGTATAAATACCTGAATACAGTGCAAATAGGTGTGATACACTTAGCACTACTCGGTGACCTCGCATAGAGCCAACACTACACTCTGAGGCTAGCGTCCTGAGTGTCACATTTGATGCAAAGCGTGTTGTAATAATAAGTTAAGCATTTAATATAACACAATTATCCATTGTCAAGTACAGTAGCACAAACATTTCTCATTCAGAACACAATAGCGCAAACATGACATTTTGCAAAGAGAAATCCCAAGCAACATAAGCAGTCCATACTATATTTTGGCTGTAGATATGTATGTATTTATCTGGCGAGTCCTGGCTTTTTGTTAACCCTTCCTGTGCCAAACAAATATTTCTTAGCAGGATTTGTATGCATTGCTATTGAAAAAAAATACACACATGACACAAGATGAATTAACTTGGTAGCCCCATTAGTGTGCTCGGCATTGTTCTTGCCGGGGGAACTTGATATAGTTTTTGTATTCACTCCGAGCTTCACAAGCGTGTTAATAATAAAATTGTCTTGATTTCAATATAAAAATAATAAACGAATCTGATATGACTTGGATCGACTTTCACCCCCATGATTGAACACATTGCATGCCTCAAAGAGCTAATAACGAATTAGTTAGAGTGATAAATAAGACGTTCCGTATAATTTAGAAAGCAAACAAAGAGGAATTCAAAATGACCTGATTTGAACTTTGAAGAAAAAAAAACATATTTTGATGGCCTGAAGTCCATTCTTCAAATTCCTTAATGGTAATTACACGGAAGCTGAGGATAATTTGTGGAGCTCTGTGGCGTGACCTCTCACGAGAACCCTTCAAGGAAGGTTCCTCTTTGAATTAGTGAGCTATAACGCCTCATTTCAATCAGTAGCTCGAAGAGAGGGAGATGAAAAAAATGTGACATCTGGAATTCTGATCATCATCCCCAACAAATCCTGAAGTTCAATCAACGCGCGCCGTTTTCCCTTCACGAAATATGATCTGCGCTGCCAAACACTAATGGCATTCCCTTCCAAATCGGCCAGGTGTTTAAATAGAAAATATGACTCATTTTGCGGATACTTCAGATTCTAATCGAATCAGAGAAGTATCTCGCGTCCACCCCTTTCTCTCTTGTTAGGGCCCGGTGATTCATACGGGTGTCACAAGAAGGGGTGGATATTTTGGGTGTACAAGCAACAGACCCTCTTCAGCATGCGACCGATGCCAGAATATGAAATAAGTCAAAGCGGCTTGGTCCACTCCTGTGTGTAATGCAAAAGCTATGGCTATGGTGATACACAAATGTGTTATAGCTCTCAGTACCATAGGTGCATGATATGTATAACATGTCAAAATGTTTTTTCCAAGCTTTGTATCGATATATGTTCCGAAGCTTTTTAACAAATTCGCTGAGAAGACGACGAGATATCATACTTTGGATATGTACAGTTCATTCAAAAATAGTTTAATGACTGGCTAACTAACTAATTAACCTATGGGTCCTTGATATTAAAATTATCAAGGGTAATGGACATTTCAAATTGAAAATGCTAGAAACATGGAAAATAAAGTCGAGTCTTAAACTGAGAAGACTACTTTTCCTTTCCTCGCAGTGGACGAGACAGGGCCCCGGGGAGAACTAGGGTGCTATTAGTCTCCTGCAACCAGACCTGTTTATTCTAGAGTATGGATGCGAACCTGTCCAAACACACTTGAAGCAGGCTATCCTTCCACAATCTCTGTCCAAACTCCCCAGAATCCCATGCATCACCCGTGATTGCTGGAGGACATATCGGACTAGAAGAATTTCGGATACTCCCGACAACATCCTCTCATCGGCACATCCTAGGTCATTATTTTGGAAGAAGGACAACGTAAAAGTGCTTAATTTGATTTAGAAGGGAGGTCAGTCTACGACTTGCTTGATTAGAAATCAGTCTGCCCCTCCTACTCCGCCTGCTTCTTCCGATCTTTGACATATTTGATGAAAGACGTTTTGAAATGGACCAAACTGCCCACTTTCTACAAACGCTTAGAAACTGACGTATACATTTGATATATCGACAGTCAAGTTGAAATACATCTACATTTATTTGTTTCATAGACTTTAAGGTCTAAATGTCGTTCCTGAATGAACAATTTGAGAATTTGTGACCTTCTATGACGAATAAAAAAAACTGCAAATGCAAACGATTTTCCGGATACGGACACAACACAAGCAGTTGTCCACTGTATTTTCCAAGAATTATCACTGTCTCATATTAGACAGCTGAAGACGAAGACAAAGCCAGAAAAATAAAGACGGGATCAAAGATCATTAACACAATCTAGCATGCGAATTAAAAGGAAATGATGATACTATCTAAACCATTAGGTCATTAACATTGGATAATCTTCGTCTTCTCTCAAGATGTTTGTTTAGTAAAATCCCTAAGCATGAGGCTGTATTTTGTGTCTCAGAATTTCTAAGAATGTCGCGTTTTGAAATAAATCCTTGGATAAGTGAGATTAAATGTGTTTAAGGTCAACACGAGTGAGTCTAAATAGCGCCTTTAAATCTCTCTTTGCCATTGATGTATTAGTACCTCTAGTAATACACACAAATCACATAGAAGGAAATTACGCCTAGTGCACCACGGCTTAATCTGGCCGACTTTGTCTTGTTCGCGTCATTGACAAAAGGACTATGTACAGCCCTTGCAGCTCACGTCTGGAAATGCTTATGTAGTATTAACATTTCAATGTGTTGTTGTCGTTGTTGTTGTTGCATAGTTGTTGCATAGCAATTTCAAGATTTGCAAATACCAAGACAGGATGTTACAATTGTTTTATCTTGGCCATATTTATCATTGATAACTTCAAATTTAGCACTGATGTAAGATGTAACGCTACATGCATACCTACATACTACGTACACAATTATTGTTTGCATTGTCCAGTAACTTTAACAAGAAATTAAAAGTATGGGCAGCCTGACATTGGTTCGCTTTACACTACCAGTGTATCGGCCTGAATGCCATTAACAGTCGGAGAAATGTTAGTCGTGTTGAAGTAAGTGCTTCACCTGCTTGCAAACCCACGCTCTTTCGCGCTGTGTTAATCGAAATGCAAACATACATGTACAACTTCTGGCTCTCTTGAACTATGTACGTGACATATATTGATCTCTTTCTCCAGTGTGATGGTAACTTAAATGATGGTACTGCGGTATCAGCTATATAGTCACACGAATAACTCATCAAGTAGACTGACTGCATTTGCGGGGAGTGGGGAAAGGGGGGGGGGGGGTCAACAAACACTATGATTCCTACAGCTGCCTGGGCGGCTAATGATAGCTAGATTACAGAAGGATTACTGTCCAAATATTGTACTTCTAACTGTGAGCTCCTTGTAGAGCTGCACGGTTATTCGAACATGCACAATGAGAGAAATGTATTTGATATATCTCGGGGACAATGAAAAATAAGGAGTCTTGGCAAAAATGAAAACTTACTCATAAAAGGCTTTCAATTCAGACAAGGACAATGGTTCAGATAGACGTGCATCTGGTTTTCAGGAAAATAAATCATTTGCAGACAGAATATATTTAGCGTCTTATATTTTCACATCTTGTAAAACCGGGGCTGGTTTGTCATTCATCGTTAAACGACATGTATTTATGGAATGGGATGTGAAGGAAAAAAAATATCATTAATGATATTGGCTTTGGAAGATCGGCCGGTCTCCCTGCAGTTTCGATCGCCAAGATGATAGGGACGCACATCCGCTAAAGAAATCTAGTCTCTGCGTATTTAGAAATGTGCGACTTAATTGAAGATGAATCCAAGATACCGTACCACTAAGGAATATTCGCGTGCGGGAAAAGGAAGACTTCTCTACAGTCAACGCCCGTCAAACCATGCAAATTGCTGTACGCCGGTTGGGATTATTATTAGAACGTTACCATAACAATACTAATGGTCTCGGAAAAGGCGTTTTTCACTATCGAGATATAGGCCTACAAGGATGTGTAACACGTGATACTTAAGAAGTCATAATGTATTTGTTTGTTACCTTTGACAACAAGACAATAGTCTGAACGATTATTATTCTAAACATTGAATGATAGCGCAATAACACCAGAAGAAGAAACATATTCACTCATAATTGAAAGAGAACGTATATTTATAAATTATGCTGTTATATGTTTCTCTATTGTGTTGTTGTTGTTGTTGTTGCATAATTATATTGCCAATTATTTGTATTCATATTGTTTGTGATGGAATGTAGTATGTGTAATGTTATTTAGGAGAATTGATGTTACAATGCAATAAGCAATCTTAAAAGCAAAATAAAACAAAAAACTTATTTTCCTCTTTTAATGCTTCTACCTGTCATAAACCGCAAAAATCATTCAAATATCATCGACAAGAACACCAAATGTAGAAAAGGAAAAACAAAAATTGAAAATGGAGAGGGTGAAGAAGAAGTCAAGTGAACAAAAAGTTAAATAAACGTCTACTACATTAACTCAACTTCTGCTCCTAATTTGGGTTTACCCTCGAAGTGACCTGCCATACCCTTTGGGATCTCAGTCAAATATCCGACCAATAACCTAGCACCCTCAACAAATCATGGACATTAATCCGCGAGGAAGCAGCGGTGGAAATGGGCCCTCAACATGACCTGCGAATGTGAGGGCCACGCAATCATTAGAGTACAGTTATGTTGTATTATAGGAGGACCAAAAATGTACTAAGGATATTGGGGTGGGGTGGGGTAGGCGTGGGGGGGGGGGGGTTATTTGTTCGCCCCCCCCTCCCACCCTTCGCACACAAGTGTAATGTAATATATAACAGAAGTTAACGAAGGTTGTATCATCACGTGGTATGTCTCACACCTTTATGAGTTACATGAATGTTTACCAACTGAGAGGTGTTGTACTCTTGCCGAAATGAATACCATTCTTACTGTGCTCGAGGAAACGACTTTTAAAATTAATATTAAAGTAAATTATTGCCTGACAGCTAAATATTCAAAGATGTTTCCTTCTTCACAGGAATACTCGAAGCGCTTACGAATAAGCTGTCTCTGCTAAACTCTTTATGTGTCACGTTGTGCATGTATTCACACTTAATACACACAAATCCAATACAGTGACATTGTGTCGGGCACCTAAAAGGGTGACCAGTGAAACAATTAATCAAGCAACAAGCCTCCCGAATTTCATTTATAACATAACTAAACTACGAACGGCTCTCGCTCTCTCTCTCAACCATCGAAGGGGCATCTTGAAGCTTAGTCTTCCTGCCCCCATCTCACAAGCTATGTCATACTCTCCAAATGCATTATATATATTGATACAAATCAACCGCCAAATAAATGCTTGAAAGCAAGTTACAAATGCCCTGTACTCCAAGACTGACATGACTGTGGAAGGGTGTGTGGGTCTATGTGTGTGTGAGAGGAGGGGGGAGGGGGGGGGGGGGTTACCTCCCCTCCTCCCCTCCCCACCGTTTAATATCAATCTTGATGCTTGGACCAAGTTCATGTGTTGGAGATTTACTACTATGACGAAACTATGGTAATTTTGTTAAAAACAGGTGAAAGGATTTGTGGGGCCGAAAATTTGTCAAAGAAAATCCGTAGCATCCATTTGTTGCTATCAACAGATCAACTTTCTGGTCACGCATGACGTATGTAATTATTGATATGCGTTTGCATTCAAATCCCTCTATCGTTGCCACAAATCCCTTTTTGAAATGCAAAAGTACAAGAATACCCACCACAACGATATAAAGCACAAAAGACCTCACGCAGTGATAAACCATATTTGACACAAAACCCCTTTTCATAGTCTAAATGATGATATCAAACTAAATAATAGGAAAACATGCGCACAGATACAAAATATATAATCATACGTTTCATTCACTTGCAATGTAAGTTAGACAATATCATGATAATAATGGTAGATCAGTTGTTTAACTGAAAGGGCTACCCTGTTGAAATGAAACGTTAATGAATAAATGAATAAATAATGTTCTCTCATAATTCAAAGATTTAGAACAAACGGAATTCATGAATAAAGACTTCAGTTTCTTATTTTTTGCCCCAAATTTGGTTCGAAAAACATGAAGAGTGTAAAACAAAACAATGCTGTTAACATCAAGTTGTATTGAACGTTGAAGACCATGGAAAGGTTTTGTTTGTTTCGTTGTTTTTCCATCCTGTGTATCACACTTCTCAATTATCGTTCTCCTGGTATAGGTCTGTTTTAAGACGTGAGATATCCCGAGGGTATCTTTCTTGATCATGCGGAAATCAGACTTTATCAATCAGAGCCTAATTTACTGGCCAGCTGTTCTGGAGTTATTATAAACAACCCTCGACTGAACTTGAACTATGGAGTCGAGTAGGCAGGATCCTACACACAATCATATTTCCCTTATCATGAAAGCACCATCTTCCTTTTCTTTATAATACGCACGACTTAAAGGAAATATACTGTACTGGGAAGACAAAAAAACCTTCACAACGTGATCGTGAGCAATCTTCTTGCCAATGGTCTTAAATTCATGTATTGTCCATTTTAGAGACGCGCTGAAACTTATTTACCCTCATGTGATTTACATTTGGAGTAATTAGTGATTAAATCACAAATCCTCGAAATGTTCGCCCCGAAGAATTTGAGGATTTGTGATTTAAAGTAGAACACCATTGATTTTAAATAGCCTATATTTTGGTATCATATGAAAACGAATAGTATAGGGTACCCAAATATTGACTTTTCCAACCTCGCTGATCTAACAGAACGGAGTAACCCTGCATCAAAACTTACAATTTTACTACTTCATAATTCTCCATTATCGACTCCCCGGATGGCTGTCAGCATGATGACGTCATTCTTTGAACATGATCTGCAACCGAGCTAGCTAGCTCCCGATACATACACGTTCACGCATAGGTTTTGAACGCAATTACAACCAGTGATAGACTCCGAACTTGCTCCAAAGTAAAGCCAACATGTTGGGAAACACGCTAGACCTTGACATCGACATTGGAGAGAATGATTCAGGTTAATTTTCTTTCAATACTGATATTGATGATGGGAGGGGGGGGGGATGGAGACGGAAGGGGAAGGAAAGAAAGTAATGACGATGACGACGGCCATACACACAGAGTCAGAGACGGAGGAGAAGGCACAGCGGCTGTGCTACCTCAGGCGCGTCATTAGTACAGCATGCGAGTTAACTAGTCCAGATTCAGGACGTTGCTTGTGAACACACGATAGCGTGCATCATCGGTACATGCCTTGATTTGCCTCAACGCTAAGCTGCTTACTGTGCGCATCATTCGCTACGCCTCCAAACAACTGCAGGGTACGATGGGCACGGTGGTTGTTTTGTGCTGTGTGTAGTATGAGCAGGGAGGTGGGAGTTGCATAGCAGGCCGTACGGGTAACGCACTACATACGAGTACGTGCTTATGTGCATGTCTGGCTGGCCCGTAGAGCACTGATCCTTATGTAGAGATCGGTGATACAGCTGTATGACTCGTATAATTCAGGCCAGCGCAGCCGCCAGCAAGCTCGCCACCTAGCTAGCCTTGCTTCGGCAGCGCTGAGATGAGACGTACGTGCGTAAGAGTAAGACGGCCGCGGCTGCAGGGACAATTTCAGGATCGGAGCTAGCGTTTGTTAGCTGTGCACAAAACCAAGTACTGCGCTCGCGGGAAGCGTACGAACGGGAGTACACATATACTATGTTGCAATGGCCAAGTTGTGCGGCGCGCGCCCAATGCCAATGCCTATATAGCTAGATGCAAGAAAAAGATCGGCATATTTCACGGCAGAATGACTAATTATTAATGAAAATATACAAAAGACAAATATGTGTGTATCACTGCAAGGAAATACTTAATAAATATAAATCATACAACAATAGGTACGAATCAACATTTGCACAGGGGATGCTCTTGAATGATGACGAATTTTGTGTACAATGCGTATGGCGAGTGTGCCTGAGTGTGTGATCTGTTCATATAATGACGTCTACACAAAGGGGGTCTGCCACTCACAGTTTCGCGGTAGATGAGGAGATCATGCACGGGCGATTAGAATCGTTAATGTTTATATTCACATAGCAGTGTGAGGCTGGAAATTAATATTTTCGTGATCTCTACATAACCAGCTTTCCATAAATGTAAAAATTTACTATATTTAGAATTTTCAATGGAGTTCTACTTTAATCACTCATTTCTCCAAATGTGGAAAATTTTAGGGCCAATAACTTTCAGCAAGTTTCTAAAATGGACAATACATGAATTTAAGACCATTAGCAAGGAGATTGCTCACAATCACCTTTTGAAGGCCTTCTTGTCTTCCCAGTACAGTTTATGCCCTTTAACTCATCCAATTCTTTGTACTTATGAGCTTCTTATCATGTGCCTATTCATGTAAGAAACGGGGATATATGTAACACTTTAAGACCGTGCAGGATACCGATCGTTTTTCAGTTTTTTTTTTCAAGGAAAACGTCAAGTGGAATATTGGGGGGAAGGAAGGGGGAGGGGGTGTGGAGGGAGCATTGGCAATATTCACATCTCCCCCTACAGCTCACTCTTTTGATATTGATAAATCATTCATAACTTCATCAATGATGAATACCATGCATAAGTATACTCAATTCTAAATAACCGTTTCACATCATCTGGTTATATCCAAGATTGCCCTTTTTCTTTAGCGTTGATGGGTGCTGTATTTACAATCTGTTTATTTATCCACCAGCCAATTAGATCCAAATAATGCGCATCTTCAATTATGATAATTTCACCTTGTCGTAATGTTTTACAGCAGGCCTGTGGGGATGTCATACAGACTCACGGCCCCATGCTCCAGATAATCCCCTAATAACAAGGCAAGAGAAACTCATCTTGTCGTGATCAGCTGATGATCTCTGCGTAAGACAGTAGACCGTGGTGAATGCATCTAAAGGTGCGTTCTCACAGGCGGAGTATCGCTCCTGATTGCAGTAACGACAATCCTATTGGGGCATTCAAAGTTTGCTCACTTCGGTAAAGCGGTGGTCTGTTTGATATTTTACAAACAGCGCTTTGTGTATCCGTTGAATTTCTTTGCCGCGGCGGCACATATTGACGCCGAACTACAGGCGGCAAGCAACGGCGACACAGTGTCAACGCAATTTGTACGTTCCAGGTTGCCGCTGTCAGCTACACCGGCAATCGTATTTGACCATTCATATGATTTTCTACTCCAGTGTAGTGGTGAGCGGCTCGGAATGTAAGCATTGTCTTATGTGAGTATTGTATTTCTTAGCCTCGTCGGTACGCTCTGGCAAACGCGTCTATGTGAACGTGCTTTAACGAGTAGTCCTTAGCGTTCAATCTGTAATGTCTGTGCCAGATGGCGGGCTCATCTCTTATGTACTGCAAGTGGTTTTGTTATTGAGACAGCTAGCGCGGGGTTATTGCCAAGATTTCCAAGACTGTTGTTGCCATGATTCCCTCATGAAGAGGAACAAGATAGCCATGAACTTTCCTTAAAGGCAATGTCTTATCCTTTAACATGTTGAAGTGGTGACAATGACATAGCATGTCTCGTTATAGGTTGAAATCACGCGAGCTAAAAGCTACACAAAAGTCATGCAACAATCACCTATTGTGATTCGTGACTCCAGCAAACAATATGCTATGAAATACCTTTACTCAAAAATTAATGTGTGATTATGATATGAGAGATAACTCATACAATAAGCCTTAAAGTGACAAAGTCAAAACTTGCAATGCTACTTTCTTAAAATCATGTTGATTTGTTGACTTTATAGAAGTGCATCCAAGTCTTCATTTGTCTGGAAGAAAACTGAATATTAAGTACTCTTATTTCCCTTTCGACCCCTTTAAATTCAAGACGGAAATATTCAGTGTAACCCCGTCGTCTTATTTTTTTATCAGCACGTGCCATGGGGATCCGTGTCTTCCCAATAGATCAAATTAGCAACTGCTTGCGACAAAATGTGTGCCTTCAGCAGAGAGCTAAAACATCTGCCAAATTACGAGCAACCATTATGTCTAGCTGCAAGATCTACTGGAAAGATCAAAGTTTCTACTTCAGATTCGAATACATGTATAGCATCTGAAAGCTCGATGTCTGGCTGAAATACACGTTACTTCACGCTACTAGTAACACAAGTAATCTACATTATAGTGAAAGGGCTTTCTGGGGTAATTTCAATTATGAAAAGATATGGTAGGCAAACACCCAGTAGGAGTGAGGTTAGCGTGCTTCATTTACAGAAAGGGGCACGCTATCCTTACTACAACTAGATGCATGTCTAAAATGTGTTTAAAAAATAAGAAACACAGTTTGGAAAACCTGTTTAGTGTACCAATAGTAACAAAGTTAAAAAATAGTATAGATGATGCGAGAAATGTATGTAAATATATATATATATATATATATGTGTGTGTGTGTAAATATATGACTATATATATAAGACATATTGAAGAGGGTGAAATTGCGATGAATATGTAGATGCAAGTTTCAAAATGACACACGAGAATATTCTTCTACGGTGTGTTAATCAATTTGTATTTTGCATCAATAATAATTAAGTACTTATGGAATATGATGTGGAGAGCTGGGAGACCAACCGAGGTAATAATGTTTGTATTAGTATGACAACACGCTCCAATATAATGGAGATATATTTTGATGTAATCACTGAAAATGCTGACAGTAAAACAGACATACGAAATAATAGTCCGGTGTTTTGGGCGAATCATTCTAATCAAGGTAAAACAAATACCAAACACTTAAATCATCAAGCATCACCTCTATCAAACATATTGACCTGTAATATGATATAATGTATTATTTAACGTTGAACCTCAACTAACAGAGGTTATAGTAAAGTCATTGTGCTTACCGTTACCACAGTAAGCGAACCCTAATAGATGTTGGCGAGAGATATAATTCACATCATGACGTTTGCAAATGATAAACCAACAGTTACAGAGCCAAAACGAAATGCCTGAAATAGTATCACGATCATCGTAGCCAAACGTGTAACGTGCAATAGTCATTACAAATTCAACGAGCATGAAACATGAATCAAGCGTTGACATGAAAATAATCTGGTTTATCGATAATGTCTCGTTGCTGGAGCTACCAACGAAACCTAAACGTATTATATCTGCTCACACCGCAGGGGCTAATACAGATATACAGATATGCCCTTATTTGAGATAAAGGAGGTCGTGTCCATTTAAATGTCGCAATGACAATGATGAGTCACAAATCGTCACGAAGAAAGCAAGACGTTTCAAGATCTGTCGACTTTAAGTACATTCAACATCTGAAATACAATTTATAGTCTTATTTCTCAAAACAATTCTATGAAAACTCCTTTTTTGAGAATCCATCACGCGTGGCACATTATAGCAACGGCTGTGTTCTACCTATCACACACAGTAAGTGGGCATAGAGTTATGTGGGGATTAAGTGTTTAAGCGCTATTAATGCACTTTTTGCACAAATAGTACACACATCGCACACAGAGTGGGGTTTTACCTGCCACAGAAGTGTTAAAACCCAAAATGTAGTTAATAGTCAAGAGTCGATATCGCGGGGCTGTAAAGTTCCTTTCTTCTTATCTGCAATCGCAAATTGAGGCTGCACTCTAGAACAACCTACCGCCCTCTCCACCACCCAGGGAAATTAGCAATAAGTCTGGGCGTCCAGAACTCGTGATTGCAATGCTAAAAAGCCAAGAGCCTAGGTAATGTAGTTGGAAAACTGCCGTGTATATACACACACACACACACACACATATACTCTCTCTCTCTCTCTCTCTCTCTCTCTCTCTCTCTCTTGATAGTAGGATCCAAGAATTCTCCCGATTTAACCATAAACGAGTTCACGCCCCACTACTATCTCCTTATATTTAATTTCACAGCCTACACATATTTGGAATTCCCCTATCATACATATCGTTGGCATGCATATGTTTCAATACATACACAAAATTTAGATAATACTATGATATAGCATGCTTAATTACTTCTTATATGCAACCATTAAAGGGACAGCAACACAAAGTGGAAGCTTAGGTTGCATATATACCAATATGCGTTCACCTTAATAACAAGCCACATATTCATACATCTAAATGTATAGTAAATAGATATCTACATTACTTTTTTTACATTCTTGCAGCCCTTTATGATGTAGGGTATTATCTGCCCTTCTAGATTATTGTCTCCCTCAAAATAGATTGTATCAATATCATCAGTATTAGTACTAATAATATCATAAACTATATAGCAGCTACACGTGTTTGGAAGTAGCGAACGCACAGTAGTTTATATTGTCATATAACGCTGCTGATAAATCAAAGGGTAGTTCTGCTTCAGAAAATCAAGCTGTAATATTGTTTTTCAAGTGCTTGGCCCACATAACAACTTTATGATTTGTATTTTCAAGTGGCACCAAGTGTTGAATTTCTCAAACAAATACGGGCATATCAGATTCGCTTTTTTTGTTACATATTGAGTTTCGGGTCAAAAGGACGTAGTCATGACTTTGAAGATAAAACAAGGACAAAGTAAGCTTTTTTGTTCAACGCATAATAATTTTCCTTGCTCTTTCTAGCCTGTTATTCAGTCTACAGTAGTAAGCACTAGTATTGATTACAAACGGGTTTGACCGAAAAAGACTAGCTGATGTCTTGTTTTCTCTCGTTGGGATAATGAGATGTGAGATCGGGGGCCCTTACGACTGATCTATCAGGCGTAGTATGCAATTTATATTCATCGCAGCTTATGTGAAGCTATCGAAACTATCAATTATTACAACATTTTGCATACGCTTGGACCTGCAATAGATAGCAGTCATGGTAGTGTGATAGGGTGAGGTGCAATAAAAAGCTATATTGCTTTTGATTGCAAAATTACAATCACTGCAACTCATTCGTTCTTTGTCTTGTTATTACCATTTACACTACTGTATGTTCGTACTACACAGATACATCATGTAGACCATCTTAACTTTGATTTAAGAGCCTAAAACACAGATGACTATCAGCAAGGAGGCAAGGCACTTCGTTATCCTCGCCAAAATATTTTTACCCTATCGTATACATTCCTTCCATAACCATTCATCTCTCATTGCCACCTTTCTTCCTATATTTCCCAGATGCGTTGATATACCTTCTAAATGATTCTGGACCCCATATAGAATTAAACGTATCTATAACGATGTTGTACATCATGCCCCCCCCCCCTCCCTCCTCCCAGCCCATTGCCGTATTCATAACAGACTAAACCATGTACTGACCCTATACTAAATAAGCACTCTCATTTGTACAGGTATTCAGAAGGGTGGACTAGGCAAAACCGCGTACTAAGCCTGAAATAGTTAGTACGCGACCACAGACTTAACTTATACTAACTTCGTCCTCAGCTCTAAATACCGATTGCAGAGTTCACCTGAATGACCTGTACGTAGCTCTTGACTTTGTCTGCTCATTGGACGCTTCCCTTTCATTTCTCGAACGTTAAATCGGTACAAAACAGAATACTAGTCGATGGTAAGTGTGTCATAATTGTATGACCGCCGTGCCTATGTTGCTACTAAATAAATGGAGCTACATTCACACTCAAACTATTGTTTCTGAATGAAAAAGGTACATTCACACTGAAACACTGAGACGTTATTGTTTGCCTTCATTTTTATCATGGTAATCCTGATATAACATAATCCTAACGTAATCCTCACATAATTCTACTATGATATTCACAAGGTTTATCCAATCCGCAGCGCGATGAACCGCATTAACATTTAACAATACAATTACTACTGGCTATTTCATGCATTTCGTGCTTTGTTGTCGCAACAGGAAATCATGAAAAAATAGCTTTATTTCATTTTTCAGAATCATCCCCTCATTGCCATGTGCAAACCGGTATGTATAAACTGACTCATTCTTAACCGTATGGTACTGAGAGGCTCAAATAGGGAATTTGTTGGCGTACTAAACGTAGACTAACTTTATGGAGCGCAAAATAAATCATCTGATGCTGTCACAAAATCATTGATTTTCATCACAGAATCACATAACAGACAAACTCAATACACCAAAGTGATTTGGATGACAAAATAAATTGGATTGAATCAATAATTATGTTTCATGTTTCCTTATTTGGCGTTCCATAAAGGTAGAACAGGTTAAGTATTCTGTTCGCGTTAAATCCTTGTTCTGAATACCATCAACACGGGCCAGTATACTAGAAGGGCGTTAACGCCGAGCAAAGTGCATGGCGTTTGCGCCCTTCTGATTTCAACGGGTTCAATCGTCTAGCCTATCACTGGCTCCCGTCAACCATCTGTTCCCAGCTCTGAATGACCCGTGAAATGGGCCGTCATAGTCATGATAGTGCTTTGAACAGACAACTCCTATCTCAATTGACTGACGGCATGTCGTACTTTCCTGTACTGTTGGTAAAAGATAAAGAGAAAAGGGTAAGAAAAGGGTAAGAGAAAAGGAGTGCCTCAGAACCACAAAGCAAACGGAAAGGAGAGAGAGAGAGAGAGAGAGGGAGGGGGGGGGGGGTGAGAGATAGAAATGGAGGTGGGGGGGGGGTGGGCGAGATAGAGAGAGGAATAGATAATCCCATTTCGGTACTTAGCAAACTAAAGTATCTATATTAACAAATCATCAACAACAACAAAATTACACCAGTTTCAGGTACAAACTGTGCGAATCAAAATGTTTATTACTCATCACGCTCATAGCAAAAAAAAGTGTACTTGTTTTACTGATAATACTAAATGTAAGGTGTTTATCATTGTCATTATCCTTAATGGAATCACTGTTCCTTATTGAATGTTGCCGTATTGTACTTACGCGAGCTAAGAATGGAGATGCATATCTCAATCATGAAATATTTGACGAAACATACATTTTCATTAGGGAAAGGAGAGCCCCCTTTCTTCTTCTGAACAATATGAGTTCATATTGGTCAATACAATTGCATTATCATGTATACAACGCAAATTATAGGCACACGATATACGTATCATGTATACTGCACAAATGAGAGGCTCACGATATCGGAGATGGTCGCCCTGGTCAACGGAACAGGTGTTTCTACAGTAAGACTAATTGTCTGTTACCAAACAACGAGCTTATCTTTTAGGTGCGGAAGGGAGGATCAAAATATCATAAATGACCTGGAAATTCAATTTGTAGGCAATTTATCGTTCCCATTCTCAGAGGTGACACTATGCATAACGCCAATGCAAAAGCGCGTCGTGCACAGCGTGTGAGGTATGCTCATGAGCAATATATAGGTATATTTTTATGGTATATATACATCATTTAGATACATATTTCTGATTATCATATTACATATCTAATAATCATATTATTTTTCAGAATGGCAAAAGAGTGTATAATAGTAATACAATGCAGAGTGTGGGTATTTCAGGAATGATCGATGGCTCACTAGTGTGTTCTTGAGGGGTAATTACAATTATATATTTGCTATAGCCTACATCACTGTACTTAAAAGTGTTATTTTACGGTCAGTACGAAATATACAATGTTACTGCGTGACCCGCATTGCATTGCGTCTCTGACACACGCGACCGCAACTCCCAAACGCCAACAATGATATTACAAGGTTGTTTGGTTTGGATGTAAGAAGAGGCATAATTACCTTAATTTGAACTTTGAAAGCCTTGAGCATTAGATTATGTACGTGTGCTATAATACTTCACGCGCCAACCTATTGCGACATATTGCAAAGTGGAACAGGATATGCACTTACTTCCCTTTAATGAAAATTCGTAGTTTTTAACCCTTTGTATTCTAGATAAACTGGTGGTCTATATGAATTCTGTATATTACATGAAAACTTCTAATGTGGGCTAAATGGTTAATAAGGTTTATCATTGTTACAAAGATTAAATATTCAAGCAAATACTTTAAAATGATAGAATTTTGTTTAAAATTATACTAGGACGATGGGTTTGATTGAGATATTAGAGGTATTCTTCATATCGCGATATCACAAGGATATACCTCGGAAGAATAAGAGATAACGCAGCGAAATGATAGCGAAATATAAGGTGTAAACAAAGTAATTAGAAAACGAGGTTATGCCCTAACCACAAACCCTTCCATAATTACCCCATGCTGTTGCTTAGTAGAGCAACTCCCTTCGGAAAATTTTGTGAGACGAGTTAAGGTTATGCAGCTACGTTAGTATACGACTTTTTATCAACATGTTTCGGCAATTATTATGTTTATTAAAAGTTTCCCTGTTCTGAGGATATCTATTCCATTCATAAACACCAGCAGTGGCCATCAAAGACCAACCAAATACATTCTGCCAATGAAATGTATTCATTTCCGACATTTCACCCTTTCGTGCAAAACTGTTAGAGCTTCGAACGGGAATATGATTGACCTCCACCAGCATAAGGCAGTTACAGATCGCTCAAAGTACATATTCTCAGTCATTGCACTTAATATCACGAGCTTTTGAAAAAAAAAAACAAATAACGGAAAAGATTTGACGATGGACTTGATATATGACCCAAATTATTTTATTGTCAGATTCTTCACTGAAATCCTTCACAGATTGTTTATTTAAAGTATCGTGATGATTTCTTTTTTTTTTGAACTTGGCAACATTTTATCGAGAGAATCCCGACTTCCGTAGGCCTACATGATCAAACACCGAAACCCCCCTTTTCACAATGTTGAGACTATGTTGCTGTTGCTTCAAACGTCAAAACCAGTGATTATTTTTTTAACCTTTTCCGTGCCAGATAGAAATGCTTCTCTACGTGATTTGAGTGTATGGTGGTGGCACGTTAAGGTTTAAGGCAGCCTTAGAGCTGATACGTAGCAAACAATGGGATCCGAACTGTTGTAAATAATATATTTAATTACATCAAACCTTAAAAAACATCAACACGATCACTTCAAACTGTTAGCCTATTTATGATCTGACAAGTCAAACGGAACATGTATATATACGATGCATCCACAATGTCAACAAATCATGCTGCCAACCAAAATACCTCATTGTGGTTACTATAGGGTAACATTTCGTCACTCGCTACTCGCTAGGTCGAGCACTTCCAACATACACCGAGAACGAGTCGCCAGAACGGCGCGCTTTACACACAGAAACCGTGGAAAACGGAAGAGTGACGACGAGAAAGTAATTGCGTCAATTTTCATGTGGCGATTTTTTCCCCTATGCCCGATGACATACGGGCTCATTGACTCGTTGTCCAGTCGCAAGAGATGACTTAAAGTAACCCTAATCTAATTAGACTCCATGGTTTGTCAGGTCAGTTAGGGGGGGGGGCAACCTCATATCGACCAGATTTACTGTGACGCGATATTTCAATGACTTTACTCTGCCGTATGAATTATTCGTCATGTTTGAGCAGTCACTTTTTTATACGACCAAGACTTTGTCACGCGTTATGTTGTATTAAGGTTTGGCATTGTGGTTGATTATTGAATGATGAAGATTAATCTTAATGCCCGAAATATCATTATCATTCATGTATGACACATACCGATATCATCGACATGCGGGCTCTAGTTAGGTGAACATATATAGAACATCACCCGCTACAACATCCTTTCCCAAATTCCCCAAATGTTAGTCAATTCTGTATGTCCTCCATTTCTACAAGTATTTAAACATACATTTCTTTTTTAGTACATGTGTATGTGGTGTACTTGTGTTTCTTGCGAGGGGGGGGGGGGCAATCTTGAACAATAACGAATGGCCAATGGCAGTCAAAACCGCTGCGTAAGCAATGTTTTGTTGATTTAGATTCATCATGAACTTTACAAGAAAAAAAAAAAAATCCTCGCCCAGGATATGTTTCAATGGGGCTTAATTTCGCTGAAGCAAACAGCTTTGTTCCAACGCAGGAATTCATCAATTGTGCTCCAATTTCCGGATTTGGGGTTGATTTTAAAACTGTATATTTCTGCTCGCCCCTAAAGTTTCCTGTTTTCCACCACTGAAAGGTCATTATTAAAGCTGCTCAGTTACCCGTGTAATCGAGTCCAAGTGAGAGGAACGCCAAATCACCGCAAATATAATGTTAATAAAAGAATTAATCCATGGTCACGATGGTAGCCTCATATTCATCATGTCTGGTCACATGGTTTCCTTGTCTTGAGTGAGACAATACACGTACAACGAGAAGTTGAAAGAAAATATATATGTTTCATGAACATTTGGCCTCTCTACGTTGCTTACGTTTTGGTTCACAACATTAGCATGATCATAAAACTACCTCTCTATGATATTATTTCTACTTCTACACTCCCACTACTGCGAATACTGTCATTATCACTTAATTACGTGTACTGTTGCTATAACTACTACAGTGCACTGCTACCTCAGTACTATCTTGACTACTACTATTGTCAATAGTACTACATGTACTTCTTCTTCTTCTACTACTACTTCTCCTCCTCCTCCTCCTCCTACTACTACTACTACTACTACTACTACTACTACTACTACTACTTCCACTACTACTGCCACTACTACTACTACTACTACTACTACTACTACTACTACTGTACTTCTTCTTCTTCTTCTTCTTCTTCTTCTTCTTCTTCTTCTTCTTCTTCTTCTTCTTCTTCTTCTACTACTTCTCCTCCTCCTCCTCCTACTACTACTACTACTACTACTACTACTACTACTACTACTACTTCTACTACTACTACTACTACTACTACTACTACTACTACTACTACTACTACTAGTACTAGTACTACTACTACTACTACTACTACTACTACTACTACTACTACTACTACTACTATTTCTACTATTTCTACTATTACTACTATTATTTCCACTAACTGAGCACGGTTGTGAAGATAATTTTGGACTAGGATTTATGCCTTACAACTTCCAGTACTGAGTGTATGCTAATTTATTGTCGTTCTTAGTTCTTAAACACGCATACCCACAATTATACACGCATTCAACACACACATATGAATGTACACTAATACCCGCACGCGCATACTACTTCCGTTTCGCAATTGATGTTGCGGGGACAGCCACAAATCATCGCCTTGAATTTGCCCTCATTAAAAGCCCCTTCATTAATGTCCAAGCCGCCTTATACAATTAATCCTTCAGACTTGTCTATCGCAATACACTCACACAAAGGAAGACACAATCAACAACTTTGGTCAAAGAAGTTTTTCCGTGAAACGCAATGTATCTTGAAGTGAAATCATGTCCATAGTGTTTGTTAACACACATACACACACAAACACACACACATACACAGTCTAGGGCACAAAGGGTTCACTGTTGCAATAAAATACAGATAATAACAAAGTTAAGTAAACTTCATTACATCAGTGTGTTCTGAGTAGTATACGGACACATAATTGCATTGAGTCACTTTCTCAAGACCTATGTTAATAAGATGAAAGAAGCTAAATTGAACTGACTGGCTCATAGGTAGTCTTTAGTTTTAGACCCATTGATTCAGACTCACTATCTGGTTGACTGACAGACGAGGATGTAGGTCTGCAAAGTATTTTTAGAATAACATTAGCACGCAAAAATTATGAATGTCACGCGCGTTACTTACATATCTTCACCCAGTTCTCGGTGCATCGTGAGTGAATATCCGAAATAGCTTCCTTCGGGTCCTTCTCGGATAATTGGCGAGACAGTGTCCGTATTAAAGGCATCCGTTACTACTACAAAACACGCTAAAACGCCCAACAGTACCATAGTTCTAGTCATGTTTCCGTGGTGTGAGAAAGGTGTGCTCAATAACAGTGCAGAATTTGTAGTTCTTTTGTGAGCATTAAGAGGCTTGTGTCCGCCACACTTGCAGATTGTATCTTCCATGTCCTTTTCTAGTGAATCCAGACAGATAACCAGTTGACTCGATGGTACGTCTCAATTCCCAACGGAATTTTGTTTACTTGCTCGCGATCCCCTCTATGTAATCACGTTGCGGGTTGCGTTTTCAAGGTCCTGCTTCTGTAGATTAAGGTCCGCGATTTTGGCATCACCTTTCGAAAGTGCACTTTATTTTGATGGAATATTCTTCCTGCAAATTATGAATGTCATGGACGTGAAACGCCGGAGCGCTCCATTCTTCACAGAAACTAAGATGAGAAAAACAGAACCCTTTGTCCACAATATCCGACCCCAACTTCTGATACCATCCAAATTCCTGTATCTAACCGAAACTTCACTTGTGATATGCACTGCTATTGGCCTTCACCTCGCTGAAATGTTGAACTTTTACGCAAAATGATAACAATTTTGACATATCTTAACGAGTTCTCCTTATGGCAACGCCTCCGAACAAATTGCTTACAAAAACAACTTGGTTCTCCCTCGGATTTCTCTGAAAATGCAAAACGGATGGTTTATACACTCCTCTCCATTGGAGAAAAGTTCGACGAGTGAGGAGAAGATCAGTTGTCATGAGCGTGATGAAGACGCGCTGCTGAGCGATGTTTGTATAATGCCTCTGCTATCATTGCATACATCTGGTTATTCAAACTCTTTGTGATGTATCAGCGAGAAGATACGGAAGCTTTGAGACAGACGGAGCTGATGCGATTGTTCGTCTCATGTCAACGTACGCTTTGACGAAAGACAACTTACAGCCGCTTACTGAAGAGTGGTGTTAAGGGGTACCCAACGAGATCCACGCAGTGCCACGAACATAGCGAGTAATGTTTAACGTTACCTCCGTCGTTGATGTTGTATACCACTATAGGAACAGCCAACAAATATAAATAATGCGATCTCCACGAAAAGACCACCTACGCACCAACAAATATGTTAAATTAACGCACGTAGAGGGGCCCGCGCGTGCCGGGTGAGATTATAGGAAATAAATAAGGAAATAATCAATCTTAAGCTGCTTTCCTCTCCGCAAGCCGTGCTCAGACTAAAGCCGAATGTATCGAAGCAACCCGGATATCCACCCGTCCTTGCTAGCCTTGCACTGGGTGAACCGCGCTCACGAAGGACGACCAGCTAGAAAGAGACGCTGTCAGAGTGGGCTGCTTCGTTCGCGGTCAAAAGCGACTAGTGCTTCCGCCCAAACCCTAGCAACATTTTTGATCGACTTCCAAGCTAATCACTGCACGTGTATTGCTTGTCTTCGTGCTTACTTCAACGCGGTACTCGCGAGGCGTGTACATGCGCGCGTGCGGATATTGCTTTCTTCTGCTTATAAGGTAGCAACTTATTTGTGAAACTTAAATCATCGCCAAGCTGGTTGGATGTGACGAGTTTTGTCTTAGAACGAAAGTAACTTAAAAATACTTTCGAAGGCGGAGTCTAGTTTCCAAATCAGTTTAAATATGAAATATATCATATACAGACATATCAGAAAATAAGTACATGCACAACCGCACGCAACTGATCTTGTAGAGCAGGTAGGTCTGAAGCTATACAGGTACGTAGCCAGATTTCTGCTTTACTTATTTGTATACATGCATTAATTTGCTGTACATTTTCTTCTTTGTTACTTCTTTTTCGTTTTCGTGTTCGTTTTCTTCTTCCACGTCTTCTTCTTCTTCTTCTTCTTCTTCTTCTTCTTCTTCTTCTTCTTCTTCTTCTTCTTCTTCTTCTTCTTCTTCTTCTTCTTATTCTTCTCCTTTTTCTTCTTCTCCTCCTTCTTCTCCTTTTATGCTAAAGCACTGACATTAACTGTCATTCAAAATTATTTATAAGCAAAACAAGACACAAATCAAGTTTCTCGTTAGAACAGTCTTTGCCAATTGTTCTAACGAGAAATTTGATTTGTGCACATGTGACTCGTAACTCGTAACAGCGTAACTCGTAACACGGCGCTACCGCTTCCCCTACACGTGCTCACCACCTGTCTACATTTCACTCTCTCTTTTTTTTCTTCCTTCCCTTTTCCTTCCAGACGTTTAACATAACTTTCATTCAAAATGCGCTTGAAGCATAACAAAACACATAGCCAATTTCCCGTTAGAACAATTGAGAAGGCGAAACTCGTAACTCAGCGCTCCCGTCCCTCCTTCAAGTTCCTCTGCCAGTCTTTCAAGCGGCCACGTACAGCAGCCGCTGTTGGCAGTCTTTCGCACGCTGACTGAGACGATTATCCAAAGCGTCTCTAAATAGCTCTTACCTGCAGAGAAGATAAAGACCGTGTAATTGAATAAGTGTTCGTACCGTCTTTCCCAGGGACAAGAAGCGTTGAAGCTGTCGTGACAGGGAACAATAAATACAAATTCGCCAAAATACAGTACTGAAACCTCGTGGTGCCTTCCGTACACTACGTGGGTATCGAGCAGAATTGTCTCATGAAGAACACTCAGTCCGCGGAAAAGATTAGAGGCTGTTTATCGTCTTAAATTTTCTCCGGATTATCAATCTATATGGTTATTGGAGAACTAGCATTCGGTGAAAATTTCCTTAGAGTTATTGCCCAAGTTTAAATGTTACGCTATTTGTGTATGTCTAGACTAGTTTGTATCACCGGACCGTACATGCATATGCACAATCCCCTGATAGTGTACACTATCTATTCTTCAACCCATTTACATAACTTTTATTTGATAATTGATACACGCACATTAAACTTTAGAATCTATTACATTAATGAAATGATAGAACTCATAAAATATGATAACATTATTAATAATTTAAAAGCTTCATTATCTGACTTCCATTCAGTGTATGTCTTAAGCGCATACTGTCATGGAATAAGTGTGATGGTAGAGAAGTGATGCAACTCCCTACACCCCCCCCCTCCCCCACCATGCCCACCCCTGCCAGCCCGCCCCACCCCTGCTAATACCGCCCCCCCCCCCCACCCCACACACACAACACATAAATACAAACGTCATTATCACGCTAATATAATGTCTAAAATAAGAAATGCGTCCGTCATGACGCGTTGAAAATGAAACAGATGGATTATTACTCACGAAACAAAATCCAGAAATCAGTCAAGACTGGAATACACAGAAGGAACTAGGTATTACTTTACCCCGTAATAAGGCAATGATTGAAAAGCTGTTGCCAGCCCGATGATTGAAATGATTGATTTCAAATTACGCATCTTATGCTTACATCCCTTAAAAAAAGGCAACTTCTTATACGAATACTTTTGTGGACAACCTTTCTTTTCAATGGGAACGCATAAAATAATCGTTTTATTTGCACTATATACCTTACCTTACTTAGGTAAATGGGACCCAATTTATGTTGCGAATTATGTGTTGAAACATTTTATTAATCTCAGCTTTAAGTGACATGGTCTCTGGCTTGTATTCTTAATAGTTGTTTAAGTTGAACCATCTGATGCTGTCAGAAAGTCACTTCGGTGGGTGATTTTAATCATTGTCTGTTATTATTAGGTGGACAAACTGAATATGCCATAGTGATTCCGAAAACAAAACCAATTATATTAGATCAATTATTATGTTTTATTTTGTTTTATGTGGCGTCCCGTAAAGTGAGTACAGGTTTAGTACACTGCTTGCGTTAAACATCTGTTCTGAATACGGGCATGATGTAAATTTTATTTGACTGCATTCCAAGGATTTAACACTTTGGATGCAAGGTAAGCAGCTGCTCTATCACATTTGTGAGTATGATTGTTGCGTCAGTCATGATCGTGGCACACAACGAGTTAAGCGACAGAGAAGAGGGTGGAGTGGGAGGTAGATGACAGATAGATACAGATGTTGAAAGGGAAACACATGCTCATCAATTTCCATCGCATTGCATGAATCGTGTTATCGCGCTTGTCATACAATTCATGCCATAGTGCTACTGGTAATGTGTCTTCGGGCTTGGCACGGTCTGTTTGTGAAGCGTTTAAACGCACTGACTCGTGAGGTTCAAGATAGATCACCGTGCTCGATGAGCCCAGGTCTCACAAGGCGGATCCAACACCACTCCTAGTGCTCGCTATATTTCTCCCCCACTCCACGTGGTATATAACGTCAAACATTGTAAACACACTACCCCAAAGGACACGTAAAAACTGTATTTATGGACATGTGGTCTTTACAGACACGTGCAATAGCATGGAAACTGGGAGGTCTAAATTAAGTGGTCTTCATAAACGAAGAGCTTGTTTGCAAAATGGGTTAGATCCACTTTAGACTATTCTGAGAAAATTTACTTTTTTTCTTCTTCCATATTGCAATATTCTTATGCGAAACTAAATCGTCATGATACACTACCCTACCATGTGAACATTGAATTTGGCATAAAAGAAATCTACCTGATTTATATTTTTAACATATCTTTTTTCCAGAAATTACCGTTGTGGATCAAGCCCCTTTTGCATATAAACTGAAATGGACCTAACCGTTCTAGAAACAGTAGTGATTTTTCTTTGCCATTTTCGTTCACTTTTTAATGAGAATTTAAACTTTTCTTTGGTATCATGTTATAGAGCTACTTCAAATCTGTACATTGAGACAAAAACATCAAATTTGATGAAAAATGGATCCGATCCCTTTTGCAAATGAGCTATTCTGTGGGTCTTTATAGAAAGTGGGCTTTGTTGACAGGTTTGACCGTATTACTTTTCCAAGTTTCTTTCCAACTCAAAGAAAGTTCGTCACAGCGTGGCTGACGCTAGCGTGAGGAAAATGAAATAGGAACACATCATTGCAGTATTGCAACCAGAGGGACTCAAACCTGTCATCTACTGCTTACCGGGCAGCGATTTTACCACCAGGTTAACTCTGGCCGAAGGTAAAGTTACGATGTAGTGGAAATCAATATATGTTTTGTGGTGTTTTGTTCACTTGTAGAGTGCCTTCTTATCCGCTGATAGGCGCAACTATCCCTGGGATCGGAACTGACGCCATGGACACCGAGTTGTGAGATCGCCTCTGTCCCTCCATCTCAAACCTTTACCAGTCACTAATGTGACAGCTTGTTTCAAAATGGCTGTGATTATGATTTTCTGATTTTAACTGTTTATTGCCACTCACAGAATGAAACTGAAAACTCAGAGAAAATTTGATGTCTATAGAGGAGTTATTGTATGACCTATATAAATCATTTTGAATATTCCCTTGTCATATTGTACGTATGTATTGCGCGATATAAGCCAGGGTACGGATATCCCTTAATATCACCTCTGGCATTTAGGTGATCGTTTTCATACACATTTTGATGTAACTAGCTCCACACATGCATTCACACCATTCACCAAACCAAACACGTTTCCTACACGTGTACACATTTCACAATTACGCACGTAACTATATACGATGAATCTATTTATTTATCTATTTATTTATTAGCTAAAGTTAGTCTTCTATGCCCTGAGTTCAATGTGTACAATAAGAAATGAAAGTTAACATATCATCACAATGAATATTCACGACAATGAATTAGGAAAATCAAGCGTGAGAAATGGGCGATAAATATTTGCATTAATTTTTGTTACAATACACTCTAAACCCATACAAGTTGATAAATTGATAGTATCCATCCTGCAAACATAAAACGCTAACATTGAGCGTGCAATATGCGACCAAACTGTAATAGAGAGAACTGTAAAAGAGAAAACCGCCGGCACAGAAGGGTTTTACCCCCGGCAAGTTAAGAGTTAATTATTATTCATTTATAGAGTAGGATAATTTGTTATCGGTCGGTTATACTAACTTATGAAATCAATAAATTAATAATAATTGAACCAGGAGCGTATATCATACACTTCTTAAAGTGTATGTGTGAAGTTGCAATATGAAGAGCGCACGAAAAGCACGCACAAATCAATATTCTGTTGTGAAATACTGCGTAAGGTCGACATAGACCTCGAATGTTTAACAATATATGCTTTTTTTTATGAACTATTGTAAATTGATTAAAGTCTTGATTTTGCATACCAAGTTATTGTTGTTTTTGTGTCGGGAGGGGGTGGCGGTGGGGAGCCGCGTTGTCAAAAGACCTGAACCAATTCCTCTAGAACAGTATTTCGTCTGACGAAGAAGTAGTAGTTAGTTAGCACTACTGCATCTGTATTACATCATTCACCCACGCAGCGGCATTCCATCTGGCACGTGCAGAAAAGCTCAATTGTCTATACAGCGTTTTCTCTTTCTCTTTCTTCGTGTTCTTCCCATCGTTGTAGAAATATCGCCGCCTTTCTGCTTTCACACCGTCGTAGTTTATCCTCAAACAGAAAAGCTAACCCGCCGACCATGCCCAAAGCGCCAAACAAGTACGACGTATAGTCGTAGGTTCCTGTGACGTCATAAAGCCACCCTGCCAAGCGAAACAATAACAAAACGATACAGTTACCAGACAATAATTGACACGATCATCTAAAACATCGGGATAAAATAAACAAAGATACTGGTTATTTGGATGAAAATAATTTTGACCTTTCAAAATCAAAATGATTGTGTTGAGCTTATGAAGGGTCAGTGGTGTCGATTCTTGCTATACAATGTTCGTTAAGCGTATGCCAAAGTCGTCATAGGCTATTGTCCTTAGCCTGATCTGATGTTACCTCACATGTCCCATACAGTTATTGTCCGACAGTAAACGGTAGGTGGCTGCTGATACATCTAGTAAGCAGTAATGAAACAGTGTGTAAAGTATTTCATAGCGAGGGCTGGCCTGTTTATTGGCAATTTTAAGAGCGATAATCGAATGTTGCTTTACCGATAAATAATGTTTAAAACACATTTCAACATTTCTGATAACTACACATGTAATTTATGCGAATCTTATGAAGCCATGATAGAAGGGAAGCATTGTTCACATCGCAATACACCAGTTCGTAGTTAGCTCTGGAGCAAGTTTGGTCACTATGACCTTTCCCTTTTTCATTAGGTTAAGCAGTTGATTAATATATCATTTCAAAAGGAGATGTTACGTAATGTGCTTACCCGACATAGCAATTTGCGATATTCAACCTCTAATAAAGGAACCATCTCAAAACAGGTGACAAGAATAGTGGGCTACGGTCTGTGAACAATTGGACAAGCTTGTATTGTTTATTGTAAACTAATTGTTGTCGTTTGGCCTGTTGTCAAATACCCCATGATTGAACACCTTGGTGTTCTTTTATAAATTGGATAACAAGCATATTCTAAAATAACTTATTAATGATGATGCTTATCTCAGTGATTTAAAAACCAACAAGCTGGTTTGGTCACTATGACCTTCATCTGCTCATGCGCAAATTGTAATTACGAACTGGCTTATTAAGGAAAAGTCGTCGCGAAGTGCCGCGCGCAGCGCATACATGTTGGCATACACACTTCCTGTCTTATTTACACGAGACCGGAAGTGGGTGTGTGCTGCGCACTACATTGTGAGACGACCTTTTCTTATGTGGGGTATGGAGAATTGCAGCAAGCTTGGCCAGGGCGGAGACGACAAATCTCCTTTAAGTTGTTTCAGAGATTTATTCAAACCTGAAGCAACCCTGCAACCCCGCGGTAGGCGGTCTTAACTGGGGTTACGCGGCAGCGAATAGCCTCCGATGAAGGCATTTTTTGATACATTAAAGCGGATGTGTGCTGCTGCTCCTAACGAAACTCGATCGAGTCATAATCTCGTGTTTGGCTGCGTTATCCATTTGATATTGTCGTATGAACGGTATATTGCGATTTTATTTTGCATTTCTATAGCGGTGTAAACAATACGTTGAAGCATTTGCGGGCACCGGCTTCGGCAACCCGCTCAAGTGTACCCATACATTTAGCTAACCGTGCATCAATTTTGAACCATAACTGGTGACTTTCTGTCCGATTAACCCTGTCTGTACTAAACTTGGACAAGCCCTTTGACTTGTTGCACAGTTCATGCACCCATAGGACTGCAACGGTTAAATACCTCTTACCTCCTACGATGGGTCCTACGAGGCCACCGATCCCGCCGTAAAACAACATCATCCCAAGGACTGAGGCAAAACGTACATTGCCCAAATAGTTTCTGGCCACCACCACCTGCATACTGTACGTTGCACCGCTCGAAAGTCCCACAATCACTGCGACAAGGGAATATAACCAATACGTGTCGACCAGTCTCCATGCGATCACCCCAGCTCCACCCACCACCATTCCCGCAGCGTAGATCGCGATGGCCGTCACACGGGTGCGGTCGACGAGCACACCGCTGCCTATGCGGCCAACAACACTCCCAATTCCTAGATATGACAGAAGGAATGACGCCCTCTGCGGTGAGACGTCCTTATAGATCACGCTGGCGAGCATGTGAGTGGTTGCCGTGCTGAAACAGGCTACAGCAAGAAATTTGGAAAACACGAGTAACGCTGTCCGGTAGCTGTGCCACAATACCGTCAACCCAGTGAAGAGACCGATTTTCCTGCAAATGGAATTTGTTTTGAAGTCATCTCCCACAATGGTTAACACCTTCTGAACAGCGATGTCGTTAAAAGGTTCATGCTCAAGACTAGAATGTGTACCCAAATGTTCCTCTTTTGAGGTTACCCCAACACATGACTGTAATGGATCTACAGCATCTGCATGCTTTTCATTAGCTATGCTTCGAGTTGACGCGTTGTGTTCACTGCAAGTATTTGCCCGAAATATTTGCAGTGGTTCAGAGGTTTCTCCGTGTCCAGTTCCATGCCCTTTGTCGTTCACATGAGATAATGATAATACATGATGGACATTTTCATCTGATAGTTTGCTACAAGATTCATCTCTGGTGCTACCCAAGGCAGTCCCAGCATGTCCATGTGAAAGGCAACAATCTCTGGTGTGATCCGTATACTCTTGAGATCGGCATCGGACTTGTCCTGACAGCCGTTTCCTTTTTGTCCAAGCGCTTCCTGGTCGCAAGATCATTCCGCACGGGATGATGTGAAGAAGTATAGCTGAGGTAATCAGCAGACAGCCATGCCACGAATATATATCAATCATGTACTGGAACAAGGGCGAAAGCACGATGTAACTAGCACCCAGTCCTGCACAACTGATGCCTCGAGCTGTACCAAAGTTTTTCTGAAAGTAGGTCGCGATGGCCACACCAAAAGGAGCGAATGTTACACCAGCGGAGAATCCTGTATAAATTTAAATTGAAAGCAATCAAAGAATGCACCATTTGTGTACTGGAGCGTGGCTAGCTCGGGGGGGGGGGGGGGGGGGCATCATTAAGGTAACAGCCCAACCAATGGCCACGAGGCCACGTCTACACGACAATTGTTAGAGCGACGGTAGCAGTTGAAAAAGTCAAAGGGGTATTGTAGTTTGGGACTATCTTTTGTGTTTGATCAAAAGAGATACAAGGGCAGCTAGCCCTATTATCTCTTTGGAAATGAAAACATAAATATTTCAAGCAAATCCATTTTTTGCTCTGGCCCACAGTAAAACCAGGCTGTGATGTAAATTGATATAATCCTCTAATTACTGTTGAAACAGCGATCAGTTACTTAAGTTGGCAATAGGTAGTGCCTCATCAGTTACTAAACTCAGTAACCTTACATCATCACTTTATTAAATGATTCAGACATATCTATTCACGATTATTACATTTCTTTCTTATTTGAACGATTTCCCTTACTGATACGTGTTAAAGAACGGCCTTTATATACACATTTTCTGCAATCTATTCTCGTAGCATTTAACACAGTGTATTTCTCATATAGAAGTACATGTATTCTTATTCATCCATTCAGTCAATTAATCAATTAATCTATAGAGTCTTTATGCAACAAGATTATATACAACTTTGATGTCAATTTGCCCGTTACTAATGACAGCTTACAATCCTGTTCCCACACATACTTAAGTAATTATACTCTATGACGATAGACTGAATTACCGGATAAGCATCCAAATGTTAGACAGAGAACTATCCTTGAAGTAACGAAGGCGCTAAGAAGAGCGCTGATGAACAGAGAAAACCCGCCAAAAATGATCATGGCCCGATAGCCGTAGCGGTTTACCAATGGTCCGGTAAAGCCACCTGTTGATAACGATATGGAAAAGAAAAAGTACAAGAAATTAGATAGCTGACTAGATAGGAAGGTCGATCATGTAAATACTTAGATAAACATCGCATTGATTAAACATCGTGGATTAAAGTGTATCTACTTCTACATTGCATTTTGTTTGATCATCCTTTCATTTATTTTTAAAGGACAACATGAATACAATTTATACATTCCAAACGAATTTCAAAAATATATTTCATATTAATGTCACACATATACATTCCAAATATATACATAATACAACGAATTAGCATGAAGACGGAACGTAAGCCAAACAAATAAAATCGCATCATGCATATGCATTGACTAGTGAATAGAGAGGTAGAACTGCATTCTATAGAAAGCACCGTAAAAACGCATAACTGTCATGTATCCTCTGTATATGAGCTGAAAATGCACACACAAAAAACAACAAGCAAACACGCTCAAAGAAATAACGATTAATTCGACTCACCGAGAGCGTAAAATATACGGCTCAGGCTGATAATTGTGCTGACCTCCGTCGCCGAACAGTTGAAATACTCCTTCCATGGGATAAAAAATACCCCCGAGTTGATGTGGAAGCCCTCAGCGATTAGATTCCCCATATTTACGGCCACCAGTACCACCCATCGCCACTGGCTTTTAGAGACAGCCATCTCGGAGACGACTCCCCAAGCAGTCTTCAGTTGGCCTGTAGTGCCTTACCGCTGTAAGCGCTACAAGATGAGAGAATAAAAACATTATTTTGTCTTGAAGGAAATTCGGAAGTGACCAAATTGGAACTTGTTCTTAAACTTAGATGTCTTATCATTCAATAAACAAAAAAAAAATACAATACAAAACAACAACGACAACGACAAAAATACCAAATTGCAGTTTTAGAAATAGATTTACAGTTGATACATGATACAATATTTAAACAACTTATTTATCGTACACACTGCGAAATAGAACACAGACGATAGCAGCCGTGACGTTTTCAAAAAAAAAAACATCATTATGATGACACACACAAATTGCTGTGCATGTAGCAAAATAAATATGAGACGAAGTTTTGATAGTTGTATGCCAATTAGTCAGACAAGAAGTAAATCATGATATTCAGCATACTCTTTGTTACATATGGCCCAGAGCTTAAGTGAACTACAGGGAATGAATCCTGTGGAAAGCAAACGTAAGTTAAGAATCTTTAAGTTGAAATAAATTGAAACATGTCAAATGATTATCGCATAATTATCTTTAAATGTTTCCCCGTATCAGCAGTTCTCATTTCTATGAAGCAATGGAAATGTATCCAAATGCATCAAAGAATAATAATGGTAAAGACATTTACCAATTCAAAAAAACAGTTCATCTAATCTGGATTGCATCCTCACTACTACTTTTGTGAAACTACTGCTATTACTTATACTCATTTTACTAATTGTAGCATAACCACTACATGATACTATTACTACATATACTACTACTTCTACTACCACTAGTACTACTAGTAGTAGTACTACAACTACTACTACTGCTACTGCTACTACTACTACTACTACTACTACTACTACTACTACTAGTGGTACATTTACTACTACTACTACTACTACTACTACTACTACTACTACTACTACTACTATTACTACCACTACTACTACTACTACTACTACTACTACTACTACTTCTACTACTGCTACTACTACTACTACTGCTATTACTACTACTACTACTACTACTACCACTACTACTGCTACTACTATTACTACCACTACTACTACTACTACTCCTACTACTACTACTACTACTACTCCTACTCCTACTACTACTACTACTACTACTACTACTACTCCTACTACTACTACTACTACTACTTCTACTACTACTCCTACTACTACTACTACTACTACTACTACTACTACTACTACTACTACTACTACTACTCCTACTACTCCTACTACTACTACTACTACTACTACTACTACTACTACTCCTACTACTACTACAATCTGGTATGTACTAACATGAAAACATACTTCTTAGCTTACCAGGGAGTAGAGACATCAACAACTTGGTCTGTACTTACATAAACGCATACCTCTTAGTTTTATACCAGTGAGCAGTGGCGCCTTAACATCACTGGTCCTACATCTCGATGTACCAAATATCATTGGCGGGCTGAATCCCCTTGCGGATCTACTGATGATCCATCTGGTGAAAGTGCAGGGCAACCGTCGCAGTATTCTACATATATGAGATAGATCACCATCTAGCTATACCCAAATGCATACCCTCGATGCAAATAAACTCGTAAACATACCCGCGCAGAAACGTACAATCGTCACACGGATGCACATCGTTGCACCCTATGATTATCAAGCAGTTCCCAAAATAAGCAAAAAATACCAGCACTCATATTGCCTAGTGAGGCCTATCTTCATAAGGGTGCGTGACAGACTGGTATTGTAAGTTAAATGCAATAAACATAATAACATGTGTGAATTTCTCTGCCAGTGTAACATCAAAACGTTGCCCCTTCTGGGCTTCGTAACATAAAAGTTTGCGATCAATCGCAATTTTGAAAAACGAAATCTGATTGGTTACTGGTCAGTCTTTTGAACAAAAAACGCATGCAACAATGATGTTGATTGGTCATTGCCATTTTGCAATTGATCGCGAACCTTTATGTTACGGGACCCTGGTATTTGTACAAATTATCAGGTGAATATATTTGGTTATTGCTCTAAACCCTGAGCAACCGCATTCGAAGATATCGTTCTGTTATCCCACTGCCTTAACCCCCTCCCCCTCCCACCCCTCACCCCCCACCACTGATAAAAACCCTGATGATGATGATAACAAATGATGACAATAAACAAAGTACAAACAACAGAAAAGAAACGAATAAATGGACAAGAAGACCATACCAGATTAACATCACCTCCCCGATCTCTTAAATCGGTAAACGTGTACTGCATATTGTTTCATACATAGAAATATACATATCAGTTTTTGTTACGTCGTATCATTTTCAGTATTTAGTTTTAGAGTGTCTATACTGTATGACTTCCTAGCCTTAGCTGGACAAAGATAATATACCAATTATGTGAAATACTCACAAAATATATTTAGGGAAATATAGTTCTCATGGAAAGGAATACTCTTCCCTTAAAGAAACGATGATTTTTCTCGCTGTGTAGAATTGAGCAATGTACTTTAAACTGGACAGCTGATTAGGAAATATTTCAAGCACGGCATATACGGGGGATTTTTATTCGCGAGCCAGAGATCTACATCAAACTGGATAACCAGCACCCCCACCCACCCCGTCTTCCTAGGTCATTGACATGCGCAGATGATTGAACTATCTTTACACACATAGACGGAGAAGGCACCTTATTTGGGGTAGTGATTAAGTGAAAATCTACTTTTTATGTCAATAATTTTGGAATGTGAATCACGTTTTAGACATTTTAAAGACATCCAGGCGATATTTACATCATGGCGACCTTATCTATTTTTAACGAGCTGTATCGGAGTCTGGTAAATTCTTTGGTGACATATGTAACTAATGTGGATAACAGATCAAGAGAGGGAGGGAAAGAGAGAAAAAGAGAGGGTGAGGGAAATAGTTCGATAAAAAGAGAGGCAGAGCAATTGGAAGGGGTGAAATTATGCACACACCAAAAAAATCAACATATATAATACAAGATGATAAACACACACGTATATGCACACACGTGTCGTACTTCCACGAGTGCTGCCTCTACGCCCCCGAGATTTCATTCTCTGCTAGACCCTATACTGCATGCTGTATGGGCATATAACAGTGCAAAATGCGACAAAGGCGCACACGAATTTGAAAAGAAAAAAGACAGTTAGCATCATATCACCGTGCTCAACTTTAGGGAATATGTTGATATACACAGCCTATTATGTAAGTGTTTCAAAAGGTGATGTACACATGTTGCATATCTGTCGCTAGTTTTTGTCACTGGCCTGACGAGTAAGTTACCATGGTTCACCACGAGGAGGCGGGCAACGTGAGCGGTAATGTTATATCGAGAGAAGCATATCCACATTACCCATTAATCATTTTAACGCAAACAGTTTAAACTGAGAGAAAATATATCATTTCATCTCAGCAATGTTCTTTTCTAAACCATTCTTTATATTGAAACGATGATGTCTTGTTAATGGTGACACCACCTGTTTCCACAATATGGGACATTTCCATTTGTAATTAATCGCAACTAGCGGCTTCGTGAAGTCTACACTTTACTACGTTGTTGAATCTTTAGTAATGTTGTAATGATAGAAGGAGACATTAACACATTTAGATACCACCGTATTACGCATGACTATTTTGACGAAATGGAAATAATTAGTATAAACCGTTGTTTTCCTTTAAGCAGTTTTCATAATTTTCAATAGAAAAAAGATAATAAGAAACATAAATGAAGTAGCAGGGAAGGGGTGCACTAAAAAGAAAAATTACTTCCGCTGAAAGACTTGAACCTTGATATCTTTTAGTACAGCCGTGGTGAATGGGAGATACACGGGAAATCGTGGCATAAACACGGCAATAAATAATCCATTATCGCACTTCCGATTCCCTGTCAATGTTTATTGAAGACCCTGTCTCTTTTGAAGACCCTGTGTCTCTTTGTTTCATTTTTGCGTAGTCTAGACTCTACACTAGCTCAATAAGCCAGTTCGTAATTACAATTTGCGCATGAGCAGATGAAGGTCATAGTGACCAAACCAGCTTGTTGGTTTTTAAATCACTGAGATAAGCATCATCATTAATAAGTTATTTTAGAATATACTTGTTATCCAATTTATAAAAGAACACCAAGGTGTTCAATCATGGGGTATTTGACAACAGGCCAAACGACAACAATTAGTTTAGAATAAACAATGTAATAGAAGCTTTCCCAATTGTTCACAGACCGTAGCCTACTATTCTTGTCACCTGTTTTGAGATGGTTCCTTTATTAGAGGTTGAATATCGCAAATTGCTATGTCGGGTAAGCACATTACGTAACATCTCCTTTTGAAATGATATATTAATCAACTGCTTATCCTAATGAAAAAGGGAAAGGTCATAGTGACCAAACTTGCTCCAGAGCTAACTACGAACTGGTGTATTCACAATATAGTTGCAGGCGCTTACACAGCCCCCTCTCCTCCCTACCCCACCCCTCTCTTTCTTATTAGGTACTCTACACAGTTGGGGAAAATACCTATTACTTTGCCTGTGTGAAAGCGAATTTCTACAAACATCGAGATGACTTTAGTACGTTCTCTATCAAAACTATGTTTTTTTTTTCTAAGGTCGCGGGGATTTGTGCAGTGTGGAAGGAAATTGCGGAATTTATATCCCATCGGACAGGAGCACTCACAACCACGAGGCCTTTCCACATGCAGTGTTACTTTGCGAAGGTGTGGATGCACGACATGTCTACGTTTTTTTTTTCAGGGCCTGAATCTTATTTGATAAACTACGGGTATTTTCATGATCGGGGAGGTGTGAAATTGCTTTAGTCTGAAGAGAGATTTCGTGGCTACTAGAGCTATTGTATATAGTTAGAGTGTTGTGATATGATCACTAAAAAATGGGACAAAGGCTGGTATTGGAAAACGCTACTTATAATGGTTAACCTACAAACACTTTGCATGACAGCGACGCATTCTTTTTTCTTAAATGGTTCCCGGTGGAACAGAATAAGATCAATTATCATAGTCGTTTGTACAGCTGCTCTACAATGAAACCATATGCGAGATATATCCATTTCCTAGGTGATTAATGCATTGCACACAAACGGCCTTCAGATGTTGACGTGTCGCAACGCTCTCTCTGTACAGAGGTTCTATCAATCGAACTTTCGTGGATTGCGCCATCTCTTGCCTAGTGGCGTTCAGTATCGGGCTCCTATCTAATCGTCGTCCAGATGATGTACGCTTTAATGTGTAGACCGCTTCAGTCACATCACCTCTGACCCATGACTATACCATGTTCGTTATGCATACAAAATGTATATACGTCGTTCAAACAATACGTTACTATTGGTAACCCCAAAGCTTGTTCAAGATTTGTCCGAGTAGCAACAATTAATTGATTCAGAGTGTGTTCCATCCATTGAAACTGAGGTGCTTATGATAGCATCACATGTTTATACAATACATTTTCCCCTTTGAATAGCTTGTACATTTCTGACATAAGTAAACGATTATTCCTACATGGAAGGTTGTTAGGTGGTATTGTGTAAAGATATGTGATGCTCTTGTGAGCAGGTGGAGGTAGTCATTGCAATGTTTAGTTTGTATATAAAGTATGTCCATTATCCTGCTAATTTCTACCTTTGATGATGTCACGAAGGAAATCTTGAGTTGGAGGATATTTTGGAGGCGGGGTTTATCAGTGCTGAGAAAAATATAGAAAAAATATTTTGAAATATAGGACACATATTTCCATTAAACAATTAGTGATTTTATTATATACGTATTAATTTTCATCAACAGAAGTCAACAAACATTTAGATGTCATGAGACCCTTAAATTCTTAGCGCAGATTGTTATGAATGTTACTTACTTCACCAACTTCTGACATTCCACTTTCGTTTATAACATTCCCAAAATCTAGAATTCCTTAGATACTGCACAACAACAAACACCCGAATTTTATACATTTAAACGTAAGCTTAAACAGAGCGTTCTTTCAAAGTACTCTGGTGGCAGCAGAATTTTAATGAATTTGTATCATGACTTTATACTCCTCTCCATGCATTGTTGTTGGACAGGTATATTTGGTTTATTCTCCCATTCCAGATTATCCAGGCTCTCGTTTATTAGGCAACTGCAGTTATTCTCATTTGTTGTTTGATGCCGTCTTGATGACGACTTTGATGGTGTTCTCTTTTTTTCTTTCTCCCTTTCCCTTGTATGTGTTTTTGTGCGTGGCACTCACGCTTGTCCAGGTGCACTTGCGTGCGTGCAGTGTTTTCGTGTGTGTGTGTGCGCGCGTGTGTGTGAGTATGCTGATTTTTTTTTCTGGGGACTTACACCTTTAGTCCAGCAGTTTGGCATTTAACGTGGTTTTCGCGTCCCCACAAAGTTTTTTTTGTTGCGGATTTTATATCTTTGTGATGTCCTGATTAAGAATCCGGATGATGACAGCTTGGCAACCTTTGGCATTTTGCGTAATATGCGCATTAGGGCGGCCATTACTGAAATTTCTTAATTTGACCATAACGTTATTATTTGAAAAGATAAACGTATGATTTTTGTGTCTAACCCCCGGGTGTCCATGGTCTCTGATTCAGATTAGGTCAAATCCAAAACATTTTACTCATTTTCTTATTCATAATATGGAAATTAGGGCGGACATTATTGAAATTTCATTATTTGACCACGATCTACACATTTGAAAAATGCGTGATTTTTGTGTCTAACCCCAGGTTTCCAAAGTCTCTGATTCAAATTAGGCCAAAGACAAAATGATTTGTTCATTTCCATATTGACAATATGCAAATTAGGGCGGTCATTATGGAAATTTCATTATTTGACCTCAACTTTCTAATTTTAAAGCGTAAACGTATGTTTTAGTGTCTACCCCCAGGTTTTTAAGGACAGATTCAGATTAGGCCAATGGCGACATGATTTGCTCATTAGTATATTCATGATGTGCAAATTAGGACAGCGTTTTTTAAGCTTCCATTTTTGGCCAACAACGATTACTCTAAAGGATGACAGAGCAAATGTAGTGTTCACTTCAATATTTAATGGTATTTGACTAATCAAAAGCGGGTTTGGTCATTTGTGTATGCATAATTATGCTAAATGGGTATCATATTGCCGAATAATGTACACCGGTATTATGAATGATATTTCATGGAAAAGGAATGATGCAATATAAACCTTCTTATGAAGGGATAAATGGCCATGTAATACCACATACAGTTGTACAGTTGCACAATTACTTGCCCTAATTCACGCCATACATGTACAGCTACTAATAACCTTTTCTTCAACAAACACACAGTATTCACTCCATCATCAAGTCAGTTTCACTTTCTACTTCCTAAGAAACCTCCGAATTCTCATTGTCTACCTTTTTCATTTTTTTCCATTTCATTTATTCACATCCATAAAAAAATATAAATATACATTTAAAGAGACATTACATTTACCATAACATCGAATATAACATAACAACATAACATGTTATACAATACATACATTTAAGTACAGTACAATACAATAAGTAATATAATATGATATTCGACGAACTTAAAGCAAATTAATACGAAAAAAAGAATAAAAAGTGTAGTGGATGTGGGTGATTGGCAAAGGCCAAGAGACCTGTCGAGGCCAATCACCTCATTTGTTACATCCTTGTTGTAGGGGATTTTGACTTTTTGACTGTGCAAGACAGGCACAAATGATAGTACCGGCAAGTGTCCTGTGTGACAACCATACCTCTGAGTACTGCAAGGTTCGTTGGTTGAACATCCAACTCTAACACCTCAGGTGGCGCAAGATTTATATCTGGCGGGAGTGTTTTTATAGTTTTAGTTTTTAGTCACTATCTTTTTTTAGTCACTGTCTGGGAGTGTGCTATTCTTTGTCCTATACTTATTTCAAGATGCTCCAATGAATTGAATGCACTCTTTGTTAAAAAAAAAAATCATTACACAATGATGTAAAATAAAATCTATCTAAAAGGCTATAAATAGAGGAAGAACATTCTGGTCATTCTCAGTCTTTAATAGTCATGCCCACAGTGCAAGAGTTACAAGGCCATTATGACGATGCACTTTAGTAACTAACTAGGCTTAGTAAGGTTTTAATGAATATGGCCCCAGGTCTATTGGCCACGAAGTAGACGACTGATTTGTTGACTGAAGAAAACGCTGAGATGGCGCTGTTACACCATGTACACCAGAGCGATCATGATACAGACTTTGAACGTCGGCGTTCTTCTCTAAGTCAAATGAGCGTTGAGCGAGTGAAGCCCCCCCCCCCCCCCTTCCCCCCGAATTTGAAACTTTCCGATATGTCGTAAGCACCTGTTCTTACCGTATGCTTGCATAATTATCTATAAAGTATCGCTTAGGCACCGCACATACCCGGACGCCCCTGCAGTATTTATGCAGAAAAAATGCAGCATGATATCTGAGAGCATCTTAAGGTGTGTTTGCATTTGTGTTCTCCTTTTTGTTATAAAAGCATCAAAAAATGGATGTCTTTTGCAAGAGTATAAAGGCCTGCTATATAAAGAGACACTCTGACGGCATGTGAAAATCGCACATCTATATCTCGGCATTTGCCCTTTGCTTAACTACTGCGCTGCACCCTGCGGTAATATTGCGACTTACATACGGATGCCTTGCAAACCAATGGTATTCTTAGGAGGAAGAATGTCATATGATATATTCCTTTATTCATACAAACAAGTGATAGTTCACGCTTATTAGGGAACAATTCAATGTGTTAGCATTGTCCTGAAAGTTCCGGACGTTCAACAAAGTTCTTTCAAATTTGACGCGGCAATTGTAAATAGTACGATTATAAAGTTCATATGGCTACAATTTGCTCTTTCAAATGTTTAAAATCAAACGCAGTACTTGCAGGGAAGCTTGGGGAAGGACCTGCTGCATAACATTCTAACTGAGAATTAAAGGCAATCTATAGCCCCGTTCATATACCATATACCGCTATTATTACCGATGCACATCGGTAAGCAAGTATCCAGCGAGCCGCAAAAGCACCGTTCATATTCACGCCCAAAAGCCGTAATGTTGCGGTGTTTTGGACAGCTGGACTCTCTCCAAACCAATGGTGACATGCTCCGCTCAGCCATACGAGCGGTAGGATTAGCAACCAACAGGCCAGAGCGCGATGCTAAAGGCGCAACATTTACGCCTATTTTGCGGACGCAGTTTATAAGATTCGCTTACCGCAATATTGCGGTATTATTACTAGGTCTCGATCCGCGAAAAAGCCGCAAAATAAGCGCAAAAAAGGAGGAAGCAAATACCGCATTATTTGAGCGATTCCCGTTCATATACGCAGCTATCGGTAATGCATCGGCAAAATTGCCGCAAATGTTGCGCCTTTTTCGCGGATAGGCGGTGTATATGAACGGGGTTTATGAGACTGTCAAGATCAGCACCCGATTTGTATCACATCCGAAGCCGCTATGGTAGGGTGTGGCACGGGAATGGGCGGAGTTGCCAGCAGCAAAACTACCGTCCGTCTAGAGCGCGCATATGAGCGTACCATGTGTAGCACTTTTCGACGCTTCATCATCGTGCTAGTGTTCGGGGCGCAATGATAGGTCATCTCTGACTACATAGAACATCTTAATACCAAGATAATGGAAAGATACACATGATTGAAAATAAAATGACTTTTCAAAATATATTAATATCGGAATTTTAACCCGTGTGCCCTTCGATCTGTCGGTTCGTAAAACATGTTGTCATGGTTGTAGGGGGAGGACTTCAGTGATGAGTGTGTACGGCGATATATTATAAAATCACAAAATGGAAAGTGAACAGCAGAAATATTCATAAAAATGATAACACGTCCTATTTTATTCGTTTCTTTATTGGACATACCTAACATATTGTTTTCTTTACAACGACTACGGTTGTAGGTTCGTTATCATGATGGTTCGTTTTCCTGCGGTCCGATGTTAACAATATAATTAATAGATTGAATTAATCCTAAGGTTGAATAACGTTCTTTTTTCAAAAATTAAATAATATGAAATCTGACATATCTTATTTATATCAACTATCGGATCATGATAATTGAGGTAGATATTGAAGTTTCTCAACATTCAAAAAAGATGTGACCCATAACGAAATTCAACTGAAAACTAAAATCGACGCAATGAGTCAATAAATGATGTATTTGGGTGTTTACCAGAATTACCATCTGCTTCTCATGTCTGTAATCTCGACAGATTCAATAAATAAAACGCTGGAGTTCACTATTTGCCCGGATCTTGACAAATCATACAAACATAAATTTCGGAGGATTTCGTCCCAGTCTAACATTTGGATATTGATTGTGATGTTTGTATTGAATCTCGGGCAAACACAGTCTTTTAAACTGCTTCACGCAATCATTGATTTGAACAGGAATCATTGATTGGCACGTCGTCTTTCCGAAGTCACTTTATTCAGTAAACTTTTGAAAGCTTGACGGGTCTTCCAGTACTAAAAGTTTTGTATTGACAGTGGAACAAGTGGTAATATGTGCTTGTGTTTTATTTCTACAGCACTTTTTTTTAAGGATGATAGCTTTCGCGGACGAAATCACGTTTTTGTTACACATGTAGGAGACTACGTCCAGTTAAAACTGTCGCCACATCTCAACATTGAACTGAATGTATGGTTGATGCGGATTTTGTCATGAAGAGCATACCCTAATCCATGGAATTATGTGAAACTCCCTTTTTCAAACCCTCTCCGCCCATCCCTGATAAAATCGCCGATTTTGATGAGGTTTGATTGTTGTGTTATTTGTTTGTTTTACAAGGATTTATTACGACGCCTCTATCATATCTTCACAAAACTGGTATAAAAAGCATGAAAATAGTGATTTGTATCTTTCCTTAACGTGTGATTTTCTTATGCGTGCCATGTGCGATATTTTTCACAAAGCAATACACACGCATCCCATAGAGCACCTGTAAATCTGGTACTCAAAAGGTTAAAAACAAACATGTATTTCATGTAATTTGTTTGGGAATACCCGATCCTATATTACGTCTTTGCCTGTTACCACAATTGTGCACGTTTCCTGTCATGAATGGAATGAAATGTTGCCTACCAGGGGATATTGATACACACACATACACACACACACACACACACACACACACGTATCAATTTACGAATGAAGGCCTATACGTCTCCTTTAAACTCTTGTCGCACCAGATTCTAAGCCCAAAACTATTCGATAACTAGACAAAATGGTTAACCCTACTCCAGACATGCAATCATCGACCCCGGTGGTTCATCATTTGATAACTCACTGCATCTCTAACTTTGCAAAGCTGTTCAAATATACACAAATCTGAGTTATATATTTGATGCATTGATTGCGAGGCAACAGCTGTCAGGAAAATTAGGTGTCAAGTCTTTACGGATGAAAAGAGAACATGTTTGCTTCCTGCCTAGGTAACAAACAGAGTATGCTTGGGACATCCATATGGTGGGTATGCCAGATTTTACTCACAAGGCAGTTTATGCGTCTGCACGTTTCAGTGTATGCCACGAATTATCCTCCTTCTATACATGTTTGTAACGTCATGTACATTACATTTCATATACAGACATTTTTTCAGTGTTCAGATTTGTATAAAGTACAGTCTTATGTACATTAGGATTGGTTGGTACTTATAATGTTACATTCCGCAAATAATGTATGTATATTCATTTAATAATTTTAGTCATGCGTAGTTTTCCACCAATGATACAACATATCATTAAACATGAAAGATCCTGAATTATAGCTTACACATACTTTTTGTAAATAGCGAAAAAAGGAGCCATGGCCCGATGTGCTAAGATAAAGCACTGGTTGGTGCAACCTTCTTTTATATGGGTATTATAATACAAGTAATAATATGAAATTCGATGTCTGCGTATACAGTTGAATGGATTTTCTTCCTGATGTTGGTTCTGCACTTTTCACATAAGCCATACATGAAGATCTACGATCTACCATGAGGTTCGTTTAACCCTATAATGATTGAGTAAATAGTCTTGCACTCCCTAAATATTCTATAATCAATATTACAGTACGAAAAGAAATGCAGTACGAAAGTATTAAACAACATGAAAACAATTTGTTACTCTAGTCCTGAACTGTTTCATAATTTGTGAAATTCCTAATTGGGAAACTGATGACAACGCGCTCTACGACCATTTAAACTTAAACTGCACATTGAAACGTATGCAAATTTTCCCTTCCAATATGACGCAATCAAGTCTAACATTGAGTTGTTGCTAATCACAAGATTTCCGTCCTTTGAGAGGTGGTATATGTAGCATTTATAAAACAATAATTAACTATTTTTTTGTTAGAGATGTTATGGATGTATTCATACAGGTATATAATCAAAAGGAAAAATGCGATAAAAATGAAGAAGAGGTGAAATTGGAGTTACGTTTCTGACCATAGGCATTTACATAAAGTTAATGTCTCAATTATGTATAATCGATTTTTCTGTCATATATCTTAAAAGTAACTTATATGTCTCCGTACGGAATCTCTCGCTGAGAATGCGTACTAGCCCGTGATCTTTTCAAACCATGTCCATCATTACATGTCAGTAAATACAGTATATGTGTATATACACATATATATAATATACAAACATAAAAAATATATATGTAATTGTCAATGTTAATTATACTAGTCTTCTCTCCGGCGCTTGCATTTATTTGTTTGTATTTCCATCCATCATGTTCAGCGCCATCGCAACCTCATTTGTTCTTCTTACACACACACACACATATATATATATATATTTATATATATATATATGCGTATGTATGTGTGTGTGCGTGTATGTGTGTGTATGTGTTTGTCTTTGTGTGTGCGCGTACGTAGAGTTCATGAGTGAATAGTTTTGGACCTCCAGGCATGAAACGATTGCATGCGCACACGCACACACACAGACCAACACGGTTTCGTCGCTCCCAACATGTTTCATTTCTCATTTTGACGTCATAGAAATCAATTATGTTGCTATGGAAATATCACAGGTGTGTCCCTTTTTTGACAGATTTGTTTTATTCTGGGATTGCACAACACAATACCAATCTTTTATAGAACTTCTGATGTGAAATTATGGAAGTCTTTCACAAGGGAGTCCCATTCTGGGAGCAGAAGAAATTTAGTTTTTTTTCAAAATTTTGCTTCTATCATCTTTATCTTTATCTTATCAATTTATCTTTTGCCTGACTGAAGTGAAGAATTTGAGAAAATAAGAAAGATTCTTACATTTCCACATTGCACACGAATTATTTCACAATCAATACACATGAATCTCATACATCATCTTATCTTGTACACAGTGGGTGAATGATACATATTTGGGTAGTTGTAGACTTATAATAATAATAATAATAATATTAATAATGGTTATTTATCTGCGCTATACACAAAAAGAATCACAGCGCTTACAATCAGATATAAAATATAAATATATATATTGAATTGCATCAACCATTGGAGTTCTCAACTGTGCTAGATGAGGCCTGGTGGCCTCTTGCTTGCTGCTTCGTTCACCAACAATTTAAGGGACAAGCCCGGTCAGCACATTATTCACAGAAGCTCTAGTATAGCACTTGAGGCCACCAGGCCCCAGATGGGTTAGCCAAGTCAAACCAAATAGTGATAGCAAAAATCATCAAAAAAATACACATTAAATAAATGAAAATATAAAACTAGATATTTGGAAAAAGATATGACTTGTGTTGTCGTTTGAAAGATGATATGAACTTTAACCTCCCTATTTGCACCATAAATCAATATGTTGTAATTAAGTTTCCTATTTGTCTACGATCACGTGTCGTGAAACTGTATGTGCTCAAGCATATCGTGTAATTTAGCAGTAAAATCATGAAACAAATAAATACTTTTAGTACATCAACATGCATGTAAGCCCCGCCAAAGTACTATCCTATAAGTATTGGGCTTTACCTATAGAGGATGTATACATTGTATTTATGTCGATATGCATATAGTCAGTCTATTTTACACATTTGTACGGGTAAGATGTAGGTTGTTGTAACACCCCCAAACTTAATACTTTGTAATTGAGCATGCGGCCTAAACAGTTATAATTTGCCAATTGGCAATGTGAGAATAAAATCAACGATCTCGAACTACCCACGTCGTGTTAAACATACAGAGTTACTTAAAAGGCTTGTTCTCAAAGTTAGAGTGCCTGATATCATAATTCGTTTAAAACTTGAAAGTTCGATGTATTTTCATTTCAGAACAAATGCATAGCTATACAACTTATTGGTTCAATTCATTGATGATTAATATACTGAGATTCCTGCCCCCACAACTGTATGCAGGGAAATATCTTCATGTGAGAAAATGATGTTGTTTGTTGTGGATAGAGAGAAAGAGAGAGAGGGGCGGGGTGAGTGAGAAAGATGAGCGCACAGTGGGGATAGATTGGTAAACATCAAATACAAACTAAAAAACTCAACCAGCTGGAGGACAATACGAAAGTAAAGATTATTCAAGCGTATGCCACCCGGCTCGTGCGTGCACCAGCAAAGTTGAGCAACTTTCTACTTCTCTCCTCTGATTGGTTGAACGCACCATGCGGCATTGCAATCGATTTCCTCTTTCAAATCGATAATACCTTCAGTGCAGCGAGAACTGTATATAGCGCCTAACAAGGACTGACACTTTGCAAGCACGCCCAGTTTACCTTCCGAGCTTAGGAGAGGCTGGATGCGAATGATTCGCGATCTGCATGACAGATTTTGTTGCGGATTGCGAAGAAGTAAACTTTGTCACGGACGTTTTTCGAAGGAAATATTTGAAGACTGTGACTGATTTCTCCCAAGGTTGACGCCGAGACCTTAGGCGAAAATGGCGCCATCGACGCCAACGCCATTCCTCCTACTTTGGGTGCTATTTTCCCTGTCCAATCCTCATGGAAGGTATGTTATCTCACCTAATGAACTTTCCGTTATCCTTTCTGGTATGCAATTATTTTAACAAAGTACAAGTAAAACCATAAAGGACATACCATGGAGAACAGGAAGACGGTATGTTACAGAAACGATAGACAATAGAGGAATTAAATGTTACTTGCTTTGAAAGGACTGAATGATCTTAGGGTTAGGTTTAGTGGTTTTTACATGCACGTGGTCTATGTGAACGGTGCTTTTTGAGAGCAGAAGGAACTGTCTGTACGTTACCATACATCACACTGAAATTCAATTATGTGAATGCCACTTGTAAGGATCATCACGCTATAAAGAAATATTGATAACTCTTTCTTCACTTTGGGCTCTCTTTTTCTGGGAAGGCCTTGGACATGTTACTTCAGCACATTGATATTTCTGCCCTACTCTGACAAAAGGAAGCAACTAACAAAACAAATTTTTTTTTTTTGTAAATGAGCAAAATGTATCTGTCACTTGCATTAACATCAGTGCAACACCACATCATGTTAGACTCAAAAAATATCTCGCAGCAAGATGAATATTCCTTGGCCGTGTGTACGGAATGCCGGGTACAATCTATGACTACCAATAACCCAGATATCACTTGCTTCCTTGTCAGAGTAGGGCACATTTTCTCTTACATCATGAAATCTAAATCAATAAAGTATGCGCTTTTGCGAAATAGTTCAATGATAAAGTACTACGTAAGATAATCGGTCCGATTTCAAAACATATGAAAGAATATATATATATATATATTCCGCATTTGTTAAGTCTATTACTGCAATATGCACGTAAATACGTGTTAACGTGTATTTACGATGCTAAATACAAAATGAAATTCTTTTAAACTTTACAAAAACTTAGAAATGCTTATATTATACCATGATCTGCTTTTGTAGGTTAGACAAGTAGTATTGTTTAAGTTATATTTTCAAACGGAATTTAATATTGTTGCTTTATTGGAAAAATGGCTTCAAAATTCCAGTTCTTGATATACAATAAGTTGTGTGTGCCAGGCTTAATATACTATTGTATTATACTGGCAAAAACGTAATGGTTATATACCTTAGAGAGGAGACCAATACATCTGGCCTTTTTCTTTTACAGCCATGCAAATCTGTTTCGGGAAGATGCGTGGTGTGTCAACGAGATTCCTCAATCCAACATCATCGAGAACCGAACGCTCAGTGTGAGGTGCTCCGATAAACTTGAAACAGATACAGTCATATCGATTGACGAGATATCCTGCACAGTGTTAAGGTAAGTAATTACACAACTTATTTGAAAATATTGATTAAACATGTTTTATAAAACCAATTACATAGGCATAATTCAAAGTCTCTATGTTCTTTAAAGAAAAGAACACACGGTGAATGAAGATGGTGTCTATATGGAACGGATATTGGTTTTGGAGACAGGGGGGGGGGGTAGATAAAAGTGGGCAACCTATACCAAAAATGCATTTCTAATGAACACACTATCAACTCATCATATCTCCCTCCCTCGTCAGAAACATGATATGCTACATATGTGTAATATCTTCCCTGTTTTTTGCAACAAGATGTATCACTACCCAAAGCCTTAGAAACCTGTAAACACGTCTAGCTAGTTGTGTCACTGAGGCATAATTTAGTGGAATACAGAAAAGGTGAAGAAGGGATCAGATCAACAAAAGTGGAAGGGAGATACCTGAACGTGTAACGTGTAATTGTGGAATTTAAAAAAGAACGTACAATCAAGAAATTCTAAATATTATCATGGTGTTTTTTGACGACTCCCTACATAATCAAATTTAGACTTGGACTGTGTATTTGTGAGTGTGTTTGCATGAGGTATGTATTGTACTGCGACCTTTCATTATATCACGCAGGCGATTATGGGAGGGGAAGTTCGGTCTACCCACCTGTTGTGTGGCCTTGTCTGATGAAAGAAAACAGAAAACGGCCCTTTTACTGTGGTGTTGGCTGTTCGCATTATACAACTTCAAATCAATACAATGGCGATATATTTTGTCCGCAAAGCACGGAATAATATTTAGTAACTGCAGCAATGTGAACCAGGATTTCTTTTATTGATTTGTTTTCACGAACTAGATAATCCTCTTCCTGCATGTGTCGAATATATATTTGAATCATCTTATAAAATAGTACTGGAAATAGAACAAATTCGAATGAAATACGTTTGTTTGGCTCATATCATATGATTTACATTATGCTATGTGAAGTAAGGTCACTGTTTGGTTGATTAATGCCCACAGTTCGCAAAGCGATTGTACGCGTCCCAGAAGAGATTTACAAGTGCCACTTGGAATGTGCATGAATACGTGGACACACGATGTGTGTCTTTACTTGATGTTCTGTTATGTTTCGTCAATAAATTGAATCTGTCTTTTCGCGATATTTGTTGGTTCATATTGGGTATCATAAGTCTACACGGTGCAACTCTAAACCAGTACGTGCAATAAATGTGCAAACACCATGTATTTGAACGAAAACAGGAATAAAAACCACAAATATATGAATGCATAATGCCTCTTACCATTAAATATACGGTTTTTTTTAAATCATTATGCGCCAGTGAAGCGACGGGTTCTCTATTGTTTCTTTGAGAAACCAAAGCCAACACCTGAGAGTTATATTCCATCACAATAACCATTTCAGAAAACGAACTGTTCGTTTACTAAAGTTACAGGTTGTAGGTTTTTAAAGTTATGTAGATTCAATCTTCCAAGTCAACAGAGCTAATCCAATTATTAATGTTATTTGGTAGTGTTGGCCTAAATAAAATTTAAGGTGACGATGTTCGTGATCGTAGTCTATATTGTGGCAATATCATTTTCATCACGCACTTTTGAATTGCCATTTCCTTGGTGATTATGTTAATACAGCTCTTTAATTATTGCAAACATTTCGAATAGCCAATGACTAGACGACTTAACATTGACTGAGTAAGATTTGAAAGGCGCAAAACGCATTACTCGCAATACAAGAAAACATAAGAAACACTTGAACTTGTTGAAATATGAATTGGGCAACTAACACATGAGTTTATGAATGTTTGCATTATACAGAGGTAAATATTCTAGTTTAATGTAATCATCGAGCTCTTCTTTGCCGATTCATAAATTATAAAGATGCATCAATAGCATGGTAAAATAAGGAATACAGGCCTTTCTTTTTTTAAAGGCACGGGCGTATAATACTATTGAATTGACTTTTACTATCACATATTATTTTTTTTTTGACGAGTTTTGTGAAAGAACTGTTTCAAACCTGCAAATCATATCTTTAAAATTTGACTTTCACCACCACAGCCGTATGGACTCAATCAGATTAAATGACTACGTAGGGTTATTCCTTGTCAAGGTTTTGATAAAATGTAATTCCTAGTAGTTTTATTTTTCAAAGGTTACTCATACTGCACTCCATTAATGGTACACTACATTTGATATGTCCTTATGGGTTACATAATCATCACTATGCATAAGAATACGGTATGGAATACGCCACAGCAAAAGACTGAATCTTAGCGATCTGACTATTTTCGGGTTTCTGCTAGACATCGGTGAACTGGTATAGCATGTAAATTATGATTTCATTGGCCTGCTGTCCTCGCTTTATATTTGTGAACGCAGAGAAGTTGAAGTTGAACAACCTCCAAAAGAGGAATGGGTGTGCTGCGATGGATTCTCAGGAACCAATTGTGATCGTAAGTATAATTCATTTATCTCTCATAAAGCAACACGTGGGTGATATATATTAATATAAACATTTCCGTATCGTACGCCATGAGACCGTTAAAAAGACATTCATGAAGTGCGTAACACAGCGACTCAATTCAAACATTTGATCGAATAGTTTGGATTTAAACCTTTCCAAAGAAGATGGAGGACATGTTAACCAATTTCACTCGCAGTCAATTGTTGTTTTACTTTAGACGAAATGGAAATGTTCTCATCTATTGAAGTTGTGTATGGTCAATGTGAAAGAAAGATACAATAACTCAGGTAATACTATAATGTTGCATAAGAGCAACCATCAGTAGGGATAAGTTCCCATGAAAATAAAGATTAAATATTTGTTCGTGTACATATTTCATTTCTTCATACAAAATAATTGTTCAAACAATCAACAGAATCGTCCTATTTAAAAGGTTTCCTCATTGACTAGTTCTTGTTTGATAAAGAATATGGTCGATACAAACTGTTTTTTTTTTTTAATTTTATTTATGGTATTACATGCTCATGAAACTGAGAAGCAGGCCCGAAGCCCTCCTTGGGTTATATCTCTGCCTTGGCTTACAATATGCCCCCCCCCCCTTCGTTGCGCACTAGCAGCTCTACTCTGTACTCGCGCAACACGTGTCTTTCTTTCAGGCGCCTTTCCTGTTAAATATTTGCTTTGGTTTATATCTCTTTCTTTGTTTCGTTGTTGCTGCTCTACTCTCCTCCATCACGACATTCGCGTGACTGATAGTCCTTACTTCTGTTCATGTGCTCCGGTTGTGCGCTAAAAGTAACACGACAGGACATCTCTATCGATAGAAATGTAATACAGTAATATGTTCATTTTTTTAAAACTTAATTCTAGCTGTGTGCGATCCGCAGTGTGTCCACGGCGAGTGCGTGAACCCGTACGAGTGTCTCTGTGAGAGCGGCTTTTCGGGACAGGCGTGTGGTAAGTGCTGATAATTAATCGGCCGTGTCTACTGGTGATGAATTTGAAATGAATGAACGTAAACCTGTTACACTCTTTGTGATGGCTTTCCAGACTACTACTTTATACCTCCATTTTTAAGTATTATAATTATAATTACTACTTAGCGTGGTATTCCTTTGTTACATGATGATACATATCGTATGTCATTTACACCTTATTTTACACCTTTTTTTATTGATTGAGGTGTAATGCAAATGAAATTTTTGCTGTCAAGGCTCCTCCATATACATTATGTCTATATACTTCGGTATGTACAAAGGTTTACCTCACGCTAACGTGCCAGCAAAATATGGGCACGCTGTAAGCAGCGCATTGATGGGGATTATTTCCCAGTCACCGACAATAAATCACGTGTATTCATGCATGTTAAGAAAACAAATTTGTAATCATTAAAAGAAATATACTCTATTGGGATAACCAAAAACCTCCAAAAGGGTAATCGTGAGCTATCTTCTTGGTCTGAAATTCATGTATTGTCCATTTTAGAAACTTGCTGAAAGTTATTTGCCCTCAAATTATCTACATTTGGAGTATCAAATTAAATCACAAATCCTCAAAATATTCGGCCGGAACATAATAGAGAGATTTGTGATTTAATCACGTATATTCCTTTTAAATGACGTCATAAACATGTTAATAGCCGTCACGAATGCTAATCTCGACACGTTTTGTTGTATTCATTTGCAGACAACTCAGATGATATCATCACTGAGGAATCCACAGGTACCTGTCGCTACTGCTGCAATGGTCACATCACGACATTTGATGGGCACATGTACAACTACCCAGGGGCGTGCGATTACACGCTCGTCCAAACGGGAAACTTCGAAATCATACTAAGTGCTGCACGACCAATCTCAGTGACGTTTATGTAAATATATATATATATTTTTTTTTTTTTGGGGGGGGGGGGGGGTGGGTGAAAAAAGTGGGTGTGGATAACACTTTTTAATGCACTTGTTTACTTGTAGAATATGTTGGTTTCTTTTTTATTAGCAAGAATAAGGGAAACATATGTTCTAAACTCCTGGATATATTGTTTGTTAAATATTGTGACAACAAAAAAATAATCTTGCTGTCTATTCCCCTTTCCCGTTTCAGTGTAGGGAGGTACATTTGTGGATGAACATGACACTACGCTTTTAAGTATGTCCGTTAGGTTTGCAATCACGAAGGTCCTACTACAATAAAATGAAGCATTTATCATAATGATTACAAGCTCAACCCCACAGCCGCATTTCAAATTTTCCTTTGCAAATGCAACTAGTTTTGAAATAATTTCGACTGTGTACACGCACACACAGTTATATGTCAGTGATAATTGTCTTACATAAACAATTATTATTCTGTTATTTGACATTCAACTGCTATGTCGAGATTACTTTTGTTTTTGAGTATTTCATAGGTTGAATCTAAGTTATTACATAAGCACATAAGGTCATCAAACATCACTGTGGTCAAGTAGTTGCCCGTGAAACAAGCACGCAGTGAGCGCCGATTGCAGTCCTCATTTGTTATATGGTATAACTATTTTCTTGGGAGTCTATTGTTGTCACGTTTTGGCAAGAGGGTAGGAGTAGGGCTTGTTGACATGACCTAGGAAAGTAAAAATAAGCTGATTATATCGGTTTCCCCACCGCATTAAATCTCATCTTCCATAATGGTTCACCACTTCTACAGCATGGTCTATGATAGTGTAGCTCCTGCTATGGCATTGTTGGCGCATATACCTCCACGAACCTCACCTGGTTTGATTTTGCAGTGAAATATCAAATTGATTGATTATTTTTTTTTGTCACAGAACTGAAGACATGGAGGTTCAACTTAACCCAGACGGCATTGTAAAATTCAACCAGGCAAACAAGAAGGTGCCATTTATCTTCGCGGGGAGTTTCACAGTCAGGCAATCGGGTATATTATCTATCATCGAGGAGACGGATGGTAAGTGTTAACTTCTGAAATACTTTGATATGGGAGCCATGCACTTCACTAGTAGACATATGTAAGTTGGGCCCACACAGAACTATTGTTTTCTTTATATCAATAATCATTGCATCGTTGGAGGACTGTTAAATTATGAGCCGTATGCCTAACTCACCAGAAATGTGATGCAACATGAAATACGGGATACTTTCGTATATGGGCGCAAGGTGGGGGCGATAGATGACAAAACAGTGTGTGTATGTCATGTGTGTGGTGGTGGTGGGTGAAGGAGAGTGGAGGGGGGGGGGGGGGGGCGGGGCCTGCCTAAATTCCAGTCATCCATCTGTCTGTCCAAGTGGGGTTATATATAACAAAATACAATAAGTCAGCATCATGCCACGCGCGCACACACACACACACATACCCACATATTTACGTGACATCGATTATATACACCACGTAATACCGACTTATTCTTTATTCCAGGTATGAGGCTGACCTACGACCCCGAAGGATCTGTCAATGTTCACCTTCCATCGAGTGCCGCCAACGACACCGCCACTACTGGTCTTTGTGGGAACTACGACAGCAATTCTTTGAATGAGTTCGGAATCCACCTGGACTTGCTTGATTTCGGGGAAGCCATGCAAACTGGAGAACAAGACCCGACGAAATGCCACCCACTCACAATTGGAGAAATCGCGCATCCATGCGATAATGTGAGCTCGTCTGAATACGAAGCCATAACCGCCACCTGTGCAGCTCTCCACTCGGACATCTTTTCCGAATGCAATGAGGTAGTAAGCTTCGAGGCATCTCTAAACCTGTGTCTCAACGATATGTGTGGATGCATGATTAATGGAAACGACCTTGCTAGTTGTCAACCGTGCAACGCATTCCAACAGTATGCGTACAAGTGCGGATTGAGTAACATTGCCGTGGACTGGAGAACGGAAGACTTTTGTCGTAAGTCAGACTGAATCCACTATTTTCTCACTTAGTTCATTATTATACAGATACACGATGCAGTCTTAATATACAATGAAGGGTAAATGGTAATTGTAGTAAGCATTGCCGAACCTGTACCCATGGCATTACACTTCAGCCATCCTCATGAGATCAGATCACGTTTCATTGCACCCATTCTAGATGACTCCTGCCTTTCATTCTAAAATCTAACTAGACAGGAAAGTGTGGTCACGACAGATCTAGTTTACTTTACTTTACTTTTAAGGGCCCGGTAAGCTTAAACAACTGCTCTCTCTTAGCCGTTAAGAGGAAAGTCAAATACGTTACCATGGTTACAGCAGGCGAATATATCCCAATGCATTCCCTTATCATTACAGTATGCTGATTCATTCCCATAATACGCTCGCACATAAACACCCGATTAATACAACATATATATCGACATTCTTAACTTTACAACTTTTGTCTTCTTGATGAATGCAGACTACGATTGTGAAGCCAACAAGGTTTACACCGAGTGCGGCGAACCTTGTCCAGTTGATTGCGCCAACCTCGGCGTTGACTATGCGTGCGAATCATATTGCGTTCCTGGCTGTTTCTGCTCCAATGGTAAGTATACTTTGTTGATCAACAACTGTTCAAACTTTTGTATACATTTCATGACAACTGCGCATGATCGATACAGATCTTAGAGCTGACATCGCAATCCAATCATGTGCAATCATTTTTCATTTCGTTTGCTGTAATTTGTGTTATGGCATTCGTAATCATACTTAGATACGTAAAGGGTAGCAGATACCCGTGGGTTGGGGCCACATAGAGTCCGAGCATGCCGACATGGACCAGTAAGATGCAAACAGAAATAGCAAATGAACATAGCAGAAAAGAATAAGACCACAACTTCCGACAAGCTACCGTCGCGTCGTGAGGAGAGGGAAATACAAACAAATATATAAAGGAAAGAATGCGAAGACGAGTGGAAATCAAAATGTAAGACAAATACAAATAAGTAAAGATAAGTCTTCAACACTTTGTGTGCCGGGTGTGCAATTGGTCATCAATAATATACACACATTCTAATGAGCAGCCTTTTATCTCTCACATAAAGGATGAATAACAACAATGGAAATATCAAATACGATAATGTCCACGTGCTTGTTAACTGTTCGCTGGTAAACGTTACCCCCCATATCCGCAGGTACCTACTGGGATGGAGAATCGTGCAAGGTCCAAAGCGAGTGCACATGCAAATGGAGAGACTTTCCCGTAGCTGTTGGAACCCTCATCGAAACTCCCTGTCGTGAATGGTGCGTAGGATCCATTATTGTGTCCTCTTATAAATTTGTATCATTTTCAATTATATTATACGGCATAAACGCTGAGTAGATCTGTGACTATACGACATGAATTGCACAGTTCGGGAAGCACATATATTACATTAATGATACCAAAACCCTGAACACCAAAAAGACAGAGGCAAAAACATCAAGGAGGTATTCGAAACAATGTACGAGAGGATGAGATATTATGTAACAGTAAGACTGTCTTCCTTTCAAGTCATTTTGCGAATCATAATGGTCCTTTTATCAAACGTTGAAAATAAAAATTGTTCGGACTGTGCTGACCCTCCAGATCGATATCATGCGTTTCTACAACAATTTATAATTAATGTGTTTACCTTGCTCTGTGTACAGTACTACAATTGCATATCTCGGGAGTACCCCTCGGAGTAAACTTCATCATAAACTCCTTCAAATTTACTCTGTGTCTGCTGTTTGATAGAACATTGCCAATCAATGAAAATAAGACTTGAAATCAGGTAAGCAATACGAGAGGATAGAGAAAGCGAAATATCAGGATCAAACACCAACAAAGGGTGACTAATCACCTATTGAGAAAAACAGTCATTCCGGCAAGGAGTAGAGATTAGGGCTGATTCACATGATTTCCTGCGCTGTGGTGATATCAGTTTAATTTCTATATTTTCTATTTTCCCTATCAGTAAATGCTTCGGAGGCATGTGGACATGTAGCGATGTACCGTGTCGTGGCCGTTGTTCTATATTTGGCGGAACGGCCTACACTACCTTCGACGGTTTGACATTCAACGTCTATCGACCATGCAAGTACACCGTTGTGCGAGTGCCAGAGAACGATTACTCTCCGGCCTTCCAAGTGACCGTTGATACGACCTCATGTGATCAGGCCAAGCTCTCCAACTGTCTCAATGCCATCGCGGTGGATATCGGAGAAGGCGACAGCAAGATCTCTTACGCGTACGTTTTCAAACCTGCATTGGCCCATCTGCATATCTGCGGCAAATGATCATTTAGCATTTTAAATTTGTGACGTCACGCGCGAGGTGCTGTCGATGAAATTAGTGTTGTATGATTCCATAAATTGTTATTTTCCTTTTTTGAGGAAGTAATATGTTTTTCATAGAAATATGTGTTAAAAACCGTGTTTCTAACAGTGTCTAATGCTGTATCAATTGCCAAGGTCAAATGATGGATATCCTACGAAAATCGACATTTTCCAAAACAATAGCACACAAAAAATGGAAGAGCATCTCGCCCGTGACGGCACAAAATCAGAACTTTAAACAATTCAAACTTTCTTGTTCTTCGACAGATTTTCATAAACCTTCATTAATATGTTCCTTTCATTGTGCTGCTTTCATTAAAAGCAACTTAAGTTTTAGGGTGCACTATCCCTTTAAGGAATTTAAGTAAAAGTACGTTCACATGAAAGCTGCTTGAGGACACCTCTTTCCATGATGAGTGATGTATTGGGCCTTTCCAATGGTGTTCTCGACCTTGCCGCGTCAGGAAGTGCTAGCAACAGAGTGCAGTCAGCAAAGCTACAACGGCAAATCACTTGTAGGAGATAACCATAAGCAAGCATCAAAGTTAGAAATGAAACTACTTGTGTTTGTCTTTAATCGCAATAAACTTAGCTCTCTTCTTCAAAGAAGAATGTTTTGCTCTATGATAAGAAATCTCGTTCGCTTGTAACCACTCTCTATGTATGTCTTTTCGGAGATATTCTGAAAGAAATATTTTAGAATTTCACACGGTGCACCGCGTAAGTCACGTGCTGGTATCCATGCCACATGAACATCTTCAAGGAACATACAGCAATAACATTGGTCAATATCCTTACATGAAGAGTTTTCAACAAAATAGGGCGAGTATCAATTGTGTTAATGCAGATTGGAATCACATTGCTTATCACTCCTACAGCCTAACGCGAGATAACACGGTTCTTCATGATGGTGTCCTAGTAAACCCGCCTTCGTCCAGGAATGGTGTCACCGTTCGGAAGCTGAACAGCCTATACTACAACCTAGAGACCAGCTTCGGCTTGCAGGTTTTATGGAGCGTCGAAACAGCTAGTGTATATATCTCTCTCCCGCCGGAACTTGAAGGACAGGTGTGTATGTTTGAACGATTCCACATTGGGATGATGAAGACATTTAGTGCACCATACTCCTAGGTAGTTCTTGCACTATGTTATAGTTTCAAAAGGAAACACCCATGAAACATACGGTCAATGTCTAACACGATGATATCATCAGTGTGGTAATATGAATCCCTTATTCTAGTAAATGAAAGTGATTTGTATAAATTTATATAATTTATATAATTCATATATTTATATAAATATTTTATGTTGTACAGGACAATGGTTTATATAAGATAATGTCCTTTATTTAATTGCCAGATTCCAGATTCTTGAAAACTGTATTTTACCTCACGTTTTCTTGGCTTTCCTATACTACACGTAAAACGTTTATATTGATGTCATTTAATTGAAACTAATATCTAAACTTAAATTTGCCTTCTTATAGACGATGGGCCTGTGTGGTACCTATGACAACAACCCAGAAAATGACTTCACCTGGGAGCGGAACGTCGTAGAAACGGTCGCGGCGGAGTTTGCCAAACTAGTCTCCGTCGCACCAACTACATGCGAGGGATCCCTGCCCGTGCAGGACAGTTGCATCACGCACAGTACCTACTCTGCCACGGCTGAAAACCTATGCACTAGGCTCCGAGAGTACCCATTTAACACATGCCACAGCGAGGTCGAATATGACGTGTACTTTAAGAAGTGCAAAGAAGACATGTGTGCGTGCTTGTCGAGCCACCAATCAGAGGAAGAGTGTTTCTGCGACTCCTTCACTAGATACGCACGCGCTTGCTCACAGTACGCCGTTGTGTTGGATCAATGGAGAAGTGAACTTGATGAGTGTTTACATGGTAAAGTGGGAAATCGTCTTGTAGTTTGACTAGTCTAATGTTTGATAGTGTATTTTAATGCACAACTAGTTAAGGATTTCGTCACTTTCTACTTTCAAACAGTCGACTTTCGATTTTTTTTTATGTACATACATATACACTACGTTTATGCTAATTATTTGTAACATCAAAAAAGCTCCGCCCACTACAATGGTTACTACATGCTATACATTATTTGTTTTAATAAGATAAACCATTGATTATGAGGTGTATTGTTCTATCTGTGTGCAGTAACGAGTTGCAGTATCCCGAACCAAAGCTTCCAGGAATGCGGAGACGCGTGCCAGGTGACGTGCTCCAATCTGGCAAGCCAAGACTCGTGCGACACCCCTTGTCTAGCCGGATGCTTCTGTGCGGACGGAATGGTACGAAGTGCACCTTTAAATCACCCCCCCCCCCTCCCCGTCGGTCACACAGGATACTGTTTGAAATACAGCATGCGGAATGATTTAAACAATGGGCGCATTCAAAATCCAAACAAGTCTAAAACCGGTGAAGCAAAGACAAAAATGAAGACAGCTGTAATTACTTCGAGTTATACAAACAGACAGTAATACCTTAAATGAAATGAATTGCACATAATGACAAGCAGCCACAATACAGAGAAACATAAACTGGGGTGACGTATGTATGTGTGTTTACGTGTTTGTATGTGCGTGTGAGCGTGATTTTGCGTGTGTGTGTGTGGTTTGAGGGGGGGGGGGGGGGTTAAGGGATTTTATTTGGAAGGGTACTGAATCATTTCTGTCATGAATTATCCATATCAAGTCAATAAAACAAGTGCGTGAATTAAAATCACCCCCCCCCCCTCGATAGAGAGAGAGAGAGAGAGTTTATGTCCCCTCAGTTGAGACTTTCCAAATACTTCTTACAAATGAACTTAAATAATAGTGCCATTCTCATTGGGCTTAAAAAATCTCGAAGATAGAAAAATCGGAGACAGGGACAATAGCACCATCAAGCTTTTGGTACGGTTGCTAGGCAACTTTCATCCTAACTTCGCGATTTTTCTAACTTCCAGATTTTTTAAGCCCAATGAGAATGGCATTAATGTTTCACATTTGTGATCTTTCGTTTCATAGGTACTTGATGATCGGATCGGAGAATGTGTTGCCATTTCTCAGTGCCCATGTCAGTATAACGACCGATACTATGAATCAGGGTCTTCGCGGTTGACCCAGTGTGGATCTGTGTAAGAATACGATCACTAATCAATTTATCTTTCGATATTCACTAGTGAAATAAACAATTATTGAAGCAATAGTTGTCAAAGTGAAAGGAGGTAATTGATTATATATGTACTATAGACATTACTAACGTGTCGAGTAGGTACTAAGTGTAAGTACTACTGAAATAGTACTGGAATATGTATACTGGTTTGACTACTACATGTACAAGTGAAGAGCTTGTTTGCAAAAGGGGTGAGATCCGCTTTAGACCATTCTGAGAAAATCTACTTATTTTATTTTCCCATATTGCAATATTGTTATGCGAAACTAAATTGTCATGATATACTACCCTATCATTTCAACATGAAATTTGGTATTCAAGAAATCTACCTGTCTTCATATTCTTTAAACATTTTCCCCCAAAAATTACCTTTGTGGATCTAGCCCCTTTTGCAAACAAACTGAAATGGATCTAACCCCTTTTGAAAAAAGTGATTTTCTTTGGCATTTTTCTTCACTTTCTAACGGGAATTTCAACTTTTCTTTGATATCATCTTATAGAGTCACTTCAAATCTATAGATTAAGACAAAAAAAAAAATCAAATTTGAAGAAAAATGGATCTAATCCCTTTTGCAAATGAGCTCTTCAAGTATTGTTATAAGTAGCATAGAACGAATTCAAGGAGTGTTCATGCCATTGTTCCATATAAGTTTCACGACGCAAAGAACGAACATACAAATGAAATTCCGTATACCCAAGCTCATTATTCATTCAACTTGCTTTGCAATTCTGAATAAATTTTAATGATAGTTGATAAGGTTGTTACTTCCTCTTTCCACGTGTATTTAAAAGACGATTTAAATAAGAAAATCAATGTACATATAACCAACACATATCAATCTTCGATTTTTTTTACAGTTCATGTTCCAATGGTGTCTGGGATGATAGCCGTCTTAATTGTTCAAGTAAGTCATCGCACGCACTTTTCGTGTCAATACTGTAAAGGAATATGTTTTTTTTTTTTTTAACTTATTGACAAATATTAATCTTTCATGTATTTAGCAATATGATCAATAATTTCTCACAATTGTATTCTCGTGAAAACAATTAGTTTCCCCTGTCCACCCTTTGATAACCATGACAACATATACGTCATTTTAAATAGATAGATCGGCGTACGATAGAAATGGCGCCAGACAACAGTCCACTTTAACTGACTTTAGAACGATACTGCGCTTCTTTAACAAAAGGAAAACAAAGAAACAAAAATGGCAGACCTCGTTACGTGTGTATGTTTTCACAATCGATAAACACAAATCCTCTAGAGCAACAGTTTATCTGGCACACTAACGAGTCAGATACAATGTTTGTTTTGTTTTGCCTGTACGTATGGGTTTTGTCTGTTCCTAGGGCCTCACTTCTCTTTACAAGTTTGAATGGGGCCGTAACTTTCTTGATTAACAAAATCTTTCTGTTAGTCAAATTTCACAAATGTTTAAGGATCAGAGGAGAGAATGATAGGTACCACAATTTATATTTTACTGTTAAGGGTCGCCAGGTGTTAACAAAGATAAAAACTATGCATGAGGGCAACAACGGAATTAACCAGTTATTTCCATTGTGTAACTAAGCAATATACGTTCTTTCGACAGTATCCGTGTGCCCAGCTGGAAAGAATTGGGCTGACTGCGCATGTGAAAAGACCTGCGAGCATCTGCTGAGTGATTGTAGTCCAGATATATGTGAGGGCGGCTGCGTTTGCCCTGAAGGCACTGTTGACTACGACGGAAATTGCATCGACGAATCGGAATGTCCTTGCTACTACCAGGGTGAACCCCACGCGCGTAACGAACTGGTGACGAAGGATTGCAACGATTGGTAAGTACATGTACTGTTAACTATCTCGACAATCTGCACCAGCATGATCAACGAATAGTTCTCAAATGTGTGCTTTCACTATTCGAATGTTGCACGGGTCTCATTATGTCGTATATGCACGGATTGTGGGCGCGTGGTCCTTTTGGCATGGTTCAAACACTCGCGGCGCAGTCGTGTCTATGTGTGACCCTGCCAAAATTACAGTGTGCTCCCAATTCTACCGAGCCACGAAACAAATGTGCATCAGTTATAGTATGGTAGGGGAACAACTAAATATTACTCCAGTAGATACACACAAAATTGCCCCGCATCATGTTCCGAGAATTTACATACAGCGCATGATCACAAGAAATAATAAAAGATCAGCACTACTTACTGCATATTCATTTTATTGGACATATTTTTTGGAAATGTGTCATACTTGTGGCTGATCTAGCCCAACAATTGTACCTTACGAATGTGTTTCTCACCGTGGCGTTAGATGCATCTCTAAAAAGTATACTTCTAACGACTCTTAATCTCCCTAATAATGCCGTATTTTCGATTCAAAATGGTAAATGTTCACAAACTGTAAAGACTGATAAATGAAATGCACAAGCATCTGAGGTATCGACGGATGATTCTGACACCAGTCTAAGATTGCCATTTCAGTGATAATTATCGGTCGTATGTCCAGTAACAAAGAAAATATCCTACTTCAGCAGCTTTCAGTCAAGCACACATTCTAGACCCACTCTATAATTGTTGTTTGTCATGATACCCACATATGAAGGCAGTATTTCAAGAGAAAAATGGGTAAAGCAGCTGCAATTATTATTTTCGACACAACTTGGCTGCAAATTATAATGATGTTAAATTAAAAGACCTATAAACAAAATGTTTTCTCTTCAATGTCTAGTTTGTGCACTGAGTCTGGATGGCTCTGCGAAGACAAGGATTGTCCAGGTAAGTAAAAGTTTGTCAAATACTTGAGCTAATATCGCATGATTAAACCGAGATAAGCACCAATTCGATTCTTAGTACATAGTGTAACTGTGAGATTTTCTCATAGATTTTCTCATTTGGTATGAATACTTCCTTCCCTTGGCAGGATATGACATGTAGATTTTCTCATATGGAATACACTTTTTTTGCGCTTCTCAGTATCATGTGTCAATTATTCCTCGTATCGAATAAACGTTTTCCTGTTTTTCAAAGGATATCATGTGTAGATTTTATCACAAATAATAAATGTTTTCTTCTCCTTGTGTGATATTTTGTATAATATTATACAACAAATATACCTCTAAGATATGTTCTTTCTCCCCATGTTGATTTGGGGAAGTATACTCATTCAAACACTTGCACTTATCGCATATTAACCTGAACATGCTGAAAGCAAATATCTCAACATTAAATGATGTGCATTTGCTATTCATTTTTCATCAGCTACCTGTCGGGCTTATGGCGATCCCCACTACGAAACCTTCGATGGGAAGGAATTTGCTTTCATGGGTAAGGATTTAAGATTCTTAAAGGTGATATTCATAGAAAATCCAAAAATATGAAGATATTCATCTACAGAAAGCTTATAAGCCATACAATGAGCTCGGATGACATTCAAACAATATATCATTTTCCAAAAAGCGAAATTAGGGTGAAAATAATCACCTCGGGGACAAATTTGACCTACTGTTATCCGAAACGGCCTTTAGGCCTGACGTAAGAAACGGGAGGCGTTATTGTGCATCACACATGCCAATCCGCAGCTTCTTTTCCGCCAGAAGCATCAGGCGTTGTTAATGAAATTGTGATGGCAGTTGCTAGTGGATTAACAGGTGTGATACACAATGGTCATTGTGAAGCATATCCCGGCTGTGACGTACACACAACGCCACTTTCCCTTAGGCGATTTCGTAGGTCAGGAAGAGAGTCAATTTAGTGAAATTTGACTTTCATTAAACACATAACTGAACACTTTAATGGTATGTTAGCTGCATAAATTTCTTTAATAACTCATTCAATTATAAAATAAACTATATTTATTTGATTTATTTCCTATGAATATCACCTTTAATGGATGATTAAAGGGATATGCCCATGTTGCTGCTTAGTGTTCTTGGATCAAAGAGTGTGCTTTGCCAAATAAAATGCCAGACAATAGAATGTGTGTGTATTATTGGTTACAAAATGAACACACGGCACATAGAGAGTTAATGTTGGGATCCTCAAATTGATTTCCGAACATTTTTTTTGGTGAATTTTTATTAAGACAAAAAATAGCGCTTTTCTCGGACACGAATTATGTCCTTCGATTTACTGTCAACGCAAATGAACACAAAAGAGAAGGAGAAAACAGCAAGTCTTTTTATGCGGAATTTGTGCTATATAGCTCTAGGTGCATGTGAAACTGCTTTCAGGCACAACGACGTTGTAGAACAAATTTGTGATGCCATCCTATTTGTCTCAAATTGAGATTAATACTATATTATATTTTGCATGTAACAGGCCAATGCAGCTACATACTCGCCACAGATGCATGCAATGGCAATAAAGGCACTTTCTCAGTGACTGTCGAGAATGAGCCATGTGGGGCAGAAGGCTTTACCTGCACCAAGCTGGTTAATATGACACTGAAGAACCAGTACACATTGACGCTGGTGCGCGGCTCCGACCCGATCGTCACACCGCCCGAAAGGGCAGCGAAGTTCAACTTGAGGGAAGCTGGAATCTACCTGTGGGCGACATGGAGAGGTGAGTAAATCTAGTGGCACACTCCAAGTGAGAACCCGTATTTGTGAGTCTTAACTTGCTGTGACAGGTTCATGTGGACAGACAGGATCTGGTATAGTGGGTTTGGCAGAACATGTAAAGCGCTTATGTGCTTAGTAGTGACAACGTTGATACCTATTTCTTCTCGAGCATAGGTTCCATATTGATATTACACACAACGTGGAAACAAATTGAAAGTATAGTCATTTAAGATTAAGAATGTATCAATGTGTATGTTTAATACTTCGAACAAGGGGAAACATGAATTGTCTATTTTGCGAGCTTATGCCCGTTTCAAACAAAAATTTTGAAGGACATATCGTAATGCTCTTAAAATGTTACATAATGAGCTCGCAGAAATTAACCATAAAACAAATACATCAACACTGTTCTTTACAGGTGCTTGATATATGTAAGAAAACAGAGCATTTAAGAATTATCGATCGCTCAATTGTATCTTCTTGTAGACATCACTCTTCGGTGGGACTTTGGTACCAGCGTGTACATAACAGTGCCGCCCGAGATGAAGGGGCTCACGTGTGGTCTGTGTGGAAATTTCAACAAGAACAGTGGCGATGACTTCATCATGCCTCTTGGGAACATGGTAGAAACGAGCGCGGTGACCTTTGCGGATAGTTGGAAGAGTTCCGGATCGTGTCCGGATACGGTAGAGGTGGAAGATCCGTGTAATGATCGCCCGGACCGCCGTACGTGGGCAGAGTATTCTTGTGGGCTCATCAAGAGAGAAATATTTGAGCCATGTCACAAGAAGGTAAAGTATGATTTCGTATTTCTCCATCTAAGTCAAGACATCTTGGTGGAGAGCATGTAAATGACAGTATAGAACTAATTGCGGTTGTCACGATGTCCACTGAAAACAGTAGTACCCTGAAATAAACGGGGGAATACTTCATAGAAGTAGGCTGTAGGCAATCGATGAACTCAGTGAAGCCGCACACTTTTTCGTCAATAGTTCTATGGTGAATGTTACAATTTCGTGCATATGTTAATGTTAGCGAAGTGATCTTTTTTGTAGCAGGTTTTGAAACTAAACACAACAAAAAGTAAGTCCCCCCTAAGCAAAATAGATCTTTTTTTTTATCGAAGAGGTTTTGGCAAAATGATTTGGCAGGATTGTTCCTTAACTTATTGACTAACTTATGTGTGAAAATCACATTAATCAAATTTGTCATGCATGGGTGGGCAAATTCTAAAAGTAAAAATTTCACTTTTTAAAAGTCACAAGGGCAATTTTGTATTTTTTTCATATGAATTTTTGATGAATTCCATTTCCGGTGCATAATTTATGTCTTTTAATGATTATCACCCATCTCTCGATGCACTAATACCAATCCCGACACTAAACCCACTGATCTGGTTGAAGGAGCACCGTTTAAGAAATACTCATCCCTCTTGAGTTTGAAACTCTTTATTTTGGTGAAAAAATAAGACTTTAGATATTTTGACAAAGATGTAACATAACCTGTTATAAAAGCATAAGAAGTCATTTTCGTGTCATGGTTGAGTGAAAACACTTAACAATTGCACAAAAAATACCAAAATGTATTCTTAAAACGGCATAAACAATTGCCTTTGTGACTTTTGAAAAGTGACATTCTTGCCTTTCAAATTTGCCCACTCATGCATGACTAATTGGATTAATGTGATTTTTACACAGAAGTGAATCAGGAAGTTAAGGAACAATCCTGCCAAATTATTTGGTCTAAAACCGCTTCGATAAAAAGTTATGCAATTTTGGTTAGGGGGGGGGGGGGCTTACTTTTTTATTGTGTTTACATGGCACGCAGACACAGCGTGTTAATATTTCTCTTGATTGTCGTGTGCTGTGTACTCAACGACTTCCGTTTTAATGAAATGCCCTTTTCCATGCCGATGCTAGGTTGACCCACAAGTATACTACGATAACTGCGTGATGGATTCGTGTGCCTGTGATCGGGGAGGTGACTGTGAATGTCTGTGTACAGCCATCACCGCATACGTCAAAGAATGCAATGACGTTAACATTTCCATTGCCTGGAGATCTTCTGATTCGTGTGGTACGTTAATTACTCTGCCTTTCACATGGAACAAACGCTTTTATGCTCACAATATATTGCCTTCAACTTCTCGGATTTCATTTCGTTAGGATGTCATCTCTGCGGTTTTAATCCAGCTGACAAGTTTCGGGTCTGAATACATAACGAAGCCATTTTATAGTTTACGATATAATATCTGTTTTGCCACGCAATGAATATATATTTTGCTAATGTAAGTGGCTATCTGGTGATAAACCTTGAATTAGTAACAAGTCCCCTACCCGTTCTTATCACGTATAACGTCCTATTGTAAAGTTGATATAGATTTCTAGAACATTCTACGGGTAAGATAAATCATGTAAACAGGTAAAATAAATGATATAACTCTTGGCGTGGCTTACAAACTTCCCACAATACGGGAAGAACCCATTCAATGATGTGAAACTACTAGGTAAGTGGCGATTTTAACTAGAATGATCTGACGTAACGTATCACTACGCATGCTAACGGCAGGCTTGCAGTGCGAGGGAGGGCAGATGTACACCACTTGCGGTGAAGCATGCCCGCCCCGCTGCTGGACTGAAGAGCACAACCCCGAAGAACCAGCCATGTGCGACGACCCGACATGCGTTGAGGGCTGCTTCTGCCCCAAAGGAACCGTCATCGATGAGAAGACCGGACAATGCATCGTTGAGGAGGCGTGCCCGTGCTACGTCGATGGGAGAACCATCAATCCCGGGGAAGCCTTCATGCGCGACTGCCAACTATGGTAAGATGTTTCATCGCACAATTTGATCACCGTGATATATAAGAGCTTCAGATGTCATCAGGGTTAGATGTCATGCTAGCAGTATGGTTTGGTTTGATCCAAAGAGCGTACAGGAGCGACATGGAGGTAAAGAGTGATTTTGGATTAAAATTGTGTGAACATGGAACATGCAATACATTATTTATATCATGACCATTAACCGTATTTTCTTTCTTTTCTCTATTAGCGAATGCACAAGTGGTGGTTACTTTACCTGTCAAGGCGAACAATGTGCTAACCTGACAACCGGCGGTAAGTAAATATTGAAACACTTTGCTGCAGACACGATCATTTCTTCTGAACGTATAATGTTGCAACATATAGGCGATAAATGTACTTATCAGTTCAGTTTGATATCGAGCGGCAATGAATGAAGAATGCAAACATGATGAGATAGACGAATCTAAATAAATGCGTATTTTAATTATCCAACAATATGTCATTTTTCACACACATGTCAGAACCTACGGCTGAACCCTGCTCATGTCCGAGTGGACAGACGGCCTGTAACGACTGCAAACTTTGCATCCCGGATGAAGCCTTGTGCGACGGCGTTCCTCAGTGCTCGGATTACTCAGATGAAGAGTTCTGCAAATGTACATATGGGGATGGACAGGAGTACGAAGTGAGTAGCGTTGACCTTAAAGCGATATACGGTTTACGACATAGTCCTGAGGCCACACTTACAGCACCGAGAGGGACACGTGGGCAACGGAATTAGTAGATATACACGGTTGTGGTTGTTTTCTGTTCGGTATCACGGCTGCACGTTACACCTTTTTCGAACATCAGTCCGTTGGAAGGACCTCCCAGCCACTGTGTATATAGTATGCTTGTCTAATTTAAAAGGATAATACAGTTCGTAACGCCCCCCCCCCCCTATTTTGACGTTTATTCTGTGGTTGAATAAAAAATAAGTAAAATGTATGATGATGTACGTCGCTGAGGACTTTAAGCAAGGCATTTAATCACCTGGTCGTTATCTTCCATTGACTTATCATTGTTTCCCCCACTTTCTTTCCGTCGGCGATTTCCCTTTTCGTATTGTTTTGCTGTTATCTGTTTGTTACTTTCGTTTCGCTATTTCACCCCTCTCTGCTGCGCCCCCCTCTGTTAGGATGGCGAGTACTGGACAGGCAGCTTACCCTGTGTGAACTGTACATGTGAGAAGGGATTCGTAACATGTGTGAAGGAATGTAATATCCCTTGCCAAGAGGTGAGTATACTCCGTGCAATACACGTACACTACAGGTCAAAGGAATTGTCATCGGGTAAAAGGGAAGGGAAGTAAAGGAAGGGGCCGAAGTTTGAAACCGCGGCATATTGTGTCCAGTTCAGCATGAAACACGATGCTTTAGCCTAAAAAGCACCACGTTTCATGCTGAACTGGACAAAATATACCGCGATATAAAATTGCGGCCCCTTCCCTTTCTCTTTACCCGATACAAATTCCTTTGAGCTGTAGTGTAGCTCTACGTTTTATAAGAAGAGAAAGCAGAGGTACAGAATGCCTAGGCCTACTTTCGAAATTGCTAGAATGCTTCCAGATAATATTTTTAGGTATTATGAGAGCGGTTGTGCTATTGGAGCAGACTGGTAGACATGAAGTTAAAGTTGAACATCCAATGTAATCACTAAGATATATCATAAGTGCACAAGGATACCACTTTATACTGCAACTTTATATCGCAATACGTACATTTAAAGTGATGACATTTACATTCTTGGGACGTCGGTCTGCATTTTACTCGCTGTTACCAATAAAATACCATACTAGAAAAAAGAAAAGGGGTGGCCTTACATATTTCTAAAGGTGAATCCTTGAGAAAGCGGACTTCCTTCCGGTTGTAAATGTGGATCTCTATTCTCCGGATGTCATAATGTTTGTTTCATATTACAGTTGCATTTTCACCATGCTGTCTCACAGCTCATCAGACCCTAATAAATGTTCTCAAACTTTCAATCCGATTTGAAGGGACTGCTCGTTCTACACCACGATAACGAAGCATCATGCTGCGACTGCGTACCCGGTAAGATTAACAACTGTGAAAATTGTAAAATGTTAAAATGAGGGATGGTAACAATTACGTATAGATAGAGAGACAAATGGGTATATAGAAACATATTTATGAAGGGACTTTTTTCGGGAGACGTTCGAATGGGCACGCAGACAAATGTAACATATAAAAAGGCATCAAAGGATCTGGTGATGTGTTGTGCTCTATGACCTTTCACAGATGCCTGTTTTGATATCGCGACTGATACTAATGTGCATAGTCTGCATTTGTTTATACTTGTATTGCATCTAATGTGTTTGCCTCGCCATTTAAAAAATTCGAACTCTAGACTGTACACTTCACGTTGAAATGTTGACTGTATAACATGTTTAATCAAACGGCGAAATACGCATACGTGAAACGAACAAAGGAAGACAGAAGAAACATCAGGCATGAAACTGTAACAACGTCCTGAATGTATCGTATTTGCTAATAACAAATTTGTAAATGTTCTCTTTTCATGTTCGATTGACATCGGGAAAAACAGTCACCGAAGGCCCTTGTTCGGTTCGTACATGCAATTTTGTTGTTCTCTTTTTTTTTTTGAAGCGATAAACGATAAACATTTACTTGAATAAAGGATTTACCCTAAATTAAAACAAAGTATGTACAAAATGATAATATTCTGAATATTTGATAGTAAAAATTATTTGTTTGCAATGCATACATAACTAGGTAGTTGGCAATGAGGGCTTGAGACATTAATATACATGCAATGATTTAATGTTCACCATATTAAATGATATGGATGTAAAATGATAACATTTCAATGTGATATAATCGTATTTAATTGTATGATTATATGTCAACTTATTGTCAAATCATGTAACCAATGGAAAACATATTTCTATGTATGTAGTGTTCATGAACGCAATAAAAGTCAATTCAATTTAATCCAAAGAACGTGCGATTAACGAATATATGCAGAACGTACTAACTACTCGATATTATGAAGACGGAGTTTCTATGAAAAACAATTCACCTGGTCATACATATACATATATTCATATTGAATGTGTGTTAATTGCAATCTACTATTGCCATTGTCTGCATTAGAAAAAGACCGTCTAGTCGCATTCCCACGGAGATAAGCAGTTGATCACTCTTAATCTGCTGCTACTGAAACACAATCGCATAAGAAATAAACCGTAGCCGTACACTCATGTTATTTAAGACAATCACTATTTATTCCATGGTCTTTTGTTACGGGGACGAATTTTCAAATGGTCTCTTTTAAAATATCCCCGTAGCAAAATGCCATGTTCATGGTAAATAGACATATTGTCCAAAAACCTGTTACGCATGAATTATTTTAAATGCGATATGTCTTTTTTTGTCTAAGATTTAGTCACACATGTAGCTAACAAATCGTTTACCTGATACGGGTCTAATAAACATTTTTCCTAAATAAAGTTTGAGAATATTGAACTATTCTGCATTGTTTTTTCGTACTAATGATTCCTACGTATGCCGTTTATTTGTGTCACATTTTATTTTGCACTCATGTTGTGCATTTAAGATATCTTTGACACTTTCCAACGTATAATACCTAGCCAAAACAACTACTTGTGCATACGCGATGTTACCACAATAAAAGCCAATAGACCGGTTTACTAATGTAATCAAATTTAGGTATGTTTCTTCCCTCGGGAACTAGTAAAGAGTTATTCCATTAACCTGTACCTAACAATGGTATTTCAGTACTTGGAATCCACTTTGGATACATTCGTGGTTGCTATGTAGGACAAACCTCGGGTAAGCTTTCCGGTTGTCAGGGGCAACCTTGGTTAAACTGGTATGCATAAAATGTGAATATGTTAGTAAACCGGTCTTTTCAAATGAGGATTAACAACGTCATAATTGGCATGCACTCATTTTTTTTTTCTATTTTAAGGCGGTAAGAGTAGAAGTTCCCACCGAGTGCGACGATTGTTACCAAGACAATGGAGTGTTCTATAGACGCTGCGCACAGACATCGCAAGACTGTTCTGAGGTACCTTGTTCATGATTCTGATCCTTGTTTTACTCGAAGAGTAGACTAAATGTCACTCCGCATGGAGCAAATGTTTAGAAAGTTTGAGGAATGCGTAATCATTAAATCGTTATGACAATGATATCAAGTGGAATTCGAAATGTTTATGCGCCGTATGTGTAATATTAGACCAGTTATGAATGCAAGCCTACTGCAGGATCAGTTTCTATGGCACACAAAGGGGCAATACAGCACTAAAGTGACGGGATGATGAAGTGTACGATCTTTTACGTTGATATTTTTCGTGTTTCTTGCCCCTTTTCCGCGTTCGATGTATAAGTATTTGGGATAACATCTTGCGCATACTGTGGGAAGGGGCATGTTTTTCCATCGTGTTCTATCACTTACTATGTGTTCTGTCTTTTGCATTCACTTGTAGAATGAAACACTTGTTCATCGGGAAAACAATTGCTGCGAATGCGTTACAGGTATATGTATAAATGTTTTTTTTTTATAACGTGCACGTTCATAAATGTGATATTTTGACGTAAACGACATAAATTGCCTTTAGCTTGTTAGTATATAATGTGCTACTTTCCTTGTTGCCTTTCTTGTAGAGTAACTGAGCGAGAAATCAAATACATTTTTTTAATACTAGGGTTGAAAGAAAATGTTGTTAAACAAATTCGTAAGCTGATAGAGACATACAAGCAGTAAATTCATGTAGCGCATTTGGACGGGCATTTATATTCCGTCTATTTTCCTTTTATTTCAGCCACGACGACACCGCAACCGGTCACAGCAACAAATGGTACGCATATACTTCTGACTTCTGTTTCTGTACATATTTGACTTAAGGACAGAGAAGTCATTCAGCGTAATTTCATCGGGAACTTTAGTCAACACAATATGATTCAGAAATAGTACACAACGCTTTCATACAGACACAGGCATGAACACAAATGACACAGCTTGGTGAAGTTATCTTTATTGATACATGAAAATCAACGTATCATTTGTGACGCACAAGATCAATCAACATAAAATATGAGGTCTTGAACACATCAGTGGGAATAATTAGAAGCTTGCCCACTCGAGTAACATCTGACAATTGTGTAAATTATGTGCTACGCCAATACCACCAACCTGTTTTCAACGTATGGATGAAAGGAGAGCGTGACAATTACACTCTTAAGCCGTTATGACAATTAGATTGCAATTTGTGTGACCGATATATCATATTCTTACCATTATTTGCATGTATATCTTGCAGCATGTGTGTCCCCGTATGTCGTCTCTGAAACACCCGAGTGCTGTTCCTACCTAGGGACCGAATGTAGCATTCCTGCAGAAAAATCAGGATCTCCGAACTGCCAAGCATGTGACTCCCCATACGTCTTCAATGGATTGACCTGTGTGTATAAAAACGAGTGTCCGTGCCTCGATCATCTAAATAATACACGGAACGTAAGTTGCTTTTTTTTTTAAAACGTTCATCGCATTTTCACTCAGCTATCGTCACGTTTTGCCACCAATGAGCGATGTTAGTTGGACAAGTCATTAATGAGGGTGCACTCTCAATCCATTAACATGCTTGCATGTGAAAAATAGCAACCCAGAGGAGCAGGCCTACTCTCTTAAATAACGACAAGTAGGTAGACATTTGTTCGTCAAGCGTTATTTCCTGTATCAAGCTTCATGTGTTCCTAATTTCGTCTTATATAATGTTTTAATCTAAAAATCACTCTGTGAGTACACTTACTAACGTGCATACCTGTTTGCCCAAGTAGTACACCCTAATGCAATAGCTAAAAATTGTTCTAGAGTTCTAGGTATTTTTTAGAGGCGCACCAATACGATTGTGTTCTCATCTTAGGCCCCAATCAGTCTGTCTCTGACTTGATGTAATCTTCTAACAAGTATCAAATATGTAAAGAGATTACGAATGCTAAACGTAACATCTCGTCTACTAGTAATAATGATACGTCGTATTTCAAAACATGTTAAATGTATTTTTCCTATAGGCGAATGAGACATGGTTTTTTGAGGGCAATGAATGTCATCCATGTTCATGTTTCAACGGGGAAGCCCACTGTCACTTGGAGCCTTGCCCAGCATTGACGTGTGACATTGTAAGTTTTGTTCGCTCTTTTTAAATTTGCCCTGTCTTGCAATTTCATTTCGGCCCCGTTTCTATCTTCTCTATTTCACTCTTTATCTTTTTTATGATTAACACTGAGCACGGAAATCACCTTTGTCACTTCCGTTGAGTATCAAGTATCCACATTCTACGTTTCTGTTTAAGTGTACATGTGTAATATTCTCTTAAACAGATCGCAACACGGACGTGACGTTTATCTTTTGATGAAAAAATCATCTTCTTAGAAATAAAAAATGTCGTTTAGGTGAGACATGAAGTATTATTGAGTCTTACGGTATTGAATTGAGGGTTAGTAAGAGAACATATGAAAAAAAACACCTCGACACATATTTAGGAAGAGGAGTGAGATGGAAATATTGTGTCAGTGCATTCGCCCGACGATTCGCTCGACGATGAACTAACCCAGACTTCTATTAATTGTATATCATTTTTGTTTAGAGTGAAGCAATTGTAGCTGGGTGCTGCTTTTCTTGCGGTGAGTATGAAGCATATCTGCCAGTTTCTGCTCATTCCATAAACATAACAAACGTTGAACATTATAAGTAGTATGAAATAAACAAGTAAATGTACAAATTAATGCATTTTCACTTTATTTGTTATTCTTTCATAATTGTCCTTGACAAAGTAGAACAAGCAATAATAACGTTTGTGTTTCTTTGCTTACCATAAAATCTTGAAGAATTGAAAATTCAATACATTTCAATAAGCCATATTCGTAATGTAGTCACAACTTTCCCCCTAACTGCCTATTACATCCACCGGTATTTCGTGAATCAGTTTGAATGGATGGAAGACACTCTGAATCTATTAGTTGTTGCTACTCGACAAACCTCAGACAACCTGTGGGGTTACTATTAGTTACGTATTGTTTGAACAACGTGAATAAAGTTTTCATACATAACGAAAATGGTGAATTGCGCTTGTTAGAGTCCATACACACAAGCTTAACCTTATTCCGACTGGGCTTTTTGAGAGCAGGTTTTGAGGGGGTGGGGGTGGGGGTGGGGGGGGGGTGGGGGTTGCTTTGATCCCCCTCATATTTCGGTCACGGAACGTTGAATCGAGTTAAAAGAACATGTAAAAGGGGTGGCTGCATATCTTTTTTAATGATAAAAAATGTAAATTATGATTTGTGCAAATGAGATGCATATTTTACATTTTTTTTCATATTTTTTTTTAAATTTTCATGTATGCTATTGTTTCTTTCTTTAGATATGCATTTTGATAACTTTAAAAAAAAATGTGATCAAATAAGAAGCACAATTGACAGTGATGTAGAGCAGTTTAGGAATATCAGTAGTTTGCATGCAAACCTAGGCAAAATCTCTCTTTTTGTAACATTTTGGTCTGACATGCGATTTCATAATGTTGGTTAACCTCTAAACGGAAGTTTGGTGTCAAAGGTTACGAGACACTTAAAAAGAAAAAGTCATGAAAAGGTGTGCCGCGATGTTTAGAGGTTGCGCGTCAATCCAAGATTTCGTAAAGGGAGAGGGGGGGGGGGGGTAGGATTAAGTTTAATGTTTACAATAAACTGTGTTTTGTATGTTACATTACTAGCTTACATTAATTTAGATGCAAATGTAAATACTTTTATTCGTATGATACAAATATTTCCCTTCACATATGACGCCTACTACTTCATATACTTCAACTTCAACTACAACTGAACCAGTTGGACAAGGTGGTAAGTAAAATATAACACGCAACATGAGACTCTTGGCTTAATGTCACGCCAGTAGAGAATTATTATTACATGAACAGTATTAGCCAAACACCACCTACAATATTTCACCATAAAAAGTGTTACTATTGCATCACATTAATGACAAATTATGCATGTGTATGTAATCATTTCATGTAAGAATGTCTGTCCAATACATGACAAACGCGAGCCTAATACCTCCCCCTACCACGAACAAGTGACTTTAAAGAATACATTTGCAGAATATTTTACTGAGGCGTTGGTCTTCATTTCACATAGAAACAACGACGCCAAGAAGGAGAGGAACAACGACACCAACTTCCACAACTACCCCAGGTAAGAGCACAGTAATATCTTTATATCATGCGTATCTTGCTAGCGAAGTCCGCTTCTTTTTTGTTTATCGCAAACAATATTATCCGATCAATGACAATTATTGACATATTGGGGAGCATTTTAAAAAGGATATCTTCAATAAGAATCAATGCAGATGAAACCTAATTCAAGCTTCTTCTCGCAATTGTTGAATGAATAATTGTAAGAGAAAGGAAGTTACTATAAATATACAGTGTGTGTAGGTGGTATCTATGTACTGAACGTTGGGGTACAATTGGTTGTACTACGTGAGGCAATCTTAGCATCAAATTTCTTGCAATCATACATGTAATTATGACTGAAAGCACGTTATCAAACACTATCATTATTCCATTTGGATATTTGAAATACTCTTTCTTGGGATAAAACTGGTTATAATATATGATGCTGAATATTGTTCATGGGTTTTTTTTGTATAATGCGATACATCGGCATCCTCCTGAGCTATGTAGAAATCTTGAGTAACGAAATATTATTACGATAACCCAACTATACTAAACGTTATGGCTTGTGAAATTATTATGATTGGCTTATGAATACATATTGCATTTGTTCGTATTTTAGAGACAACTACGCTTTCTTCAAGCTCATTACGATGAATCAATAAATACAAATGGTGTACAACTGTATTCATTGTGCAATATGACGGATGCTGACGACGAAATATTGGCTTCATTTCGTTCCTAGATTGGATTTTTTTTTTCAATATATGAATAAAAGTTAATCAACATTATTTTGATGAGGAAATGTTGTCTTTGCATTGTACGTTTATGTTCAATGTTTGATACTTTACTCTGCAGCTACCACACCAACATATGTATGCTACCAGAATGACACTGGTGACGAGTTTCAAGTAAGATATTGCGAGGCCTTATGTTTTGTAAAGCGACGTAGGGGTAGTATACTGCTCATTTCCATATCCATTAGTTAATGTAAATGCTCTGTCATCCTCCTGGATAGTAACAGCATGTTCATTTTTTGTTGCTTTTTCGTAATTGCCCAATCTCGTTTCTATAAGCATGGGATTGGTGCATATACCTCCGGAATTTCTTCTCCATGTTATGACAAATTTGATTGTATTAACTAATCATAAAAAGATAAACAATTAATATGTGACCTATTGACTTAAAACCAGTATCAGTTTACTCATATGCAAATATGGAAACTTGAAAAAATGATACACTTGTTGCCGTTGGCATAATGCACTGTTTTATGCTTGTTTCTGTTTTGTACTGCTAGTATAACGTGCAAACACGTAGTATTTGATAAAAAAATGTTAACATGATACGATGGGAGAAATAATGAATGAATTTAATAAATAGATAAGCTATTCCTTTCGCTAACACCGTGTTGCTGTTGCTAAGCTTTGACAAAAACTGGTTACTTAACTTTAATGTTAATCATGAGGACTTATTTTCTTCCTCAGATCCAATGTTATACTATTTCCAACACTTTCCAAATCACTCCGTTGTGTAGGTCCAGTAACCCGGATTTCATTACCATCCCACGATTTAATAAATATTGAAAAAAGACGCTTAAATGAAACCTCCCCTCTTAAAGATTTTTCACCAGACGCATCATAGATTTTTCTTTTTTTTTATGTGTGAGGCACTCATAACGCTGACATTCCATTATCTCTGATGTTGGAGTATAGGTAGGACAGGAGTACACCACAGCATGTGAGGTCTGCCGCTGTATCCAAGACCAGGGTATAGTTTGCACCAGCTCTGCTTGCAATCTAGTTGAAAGCGACTGTCAAGCGGTAAGATTATTATCTTTTTTTTTAAAATATGACAACAGCGGAGCCGTGCACGTATAAACAAATCAGTGATAAGTACAGCAAAGCAAAGGAAATTTAATTGATGTAAAATGACAGGATTGTTTGATTAAGGATCTTATTAACACTTCGTGGAACAATTCAAATTCTAACCTAGAGCTTACAAAGAATTTGTCAAAAATATGTTGTTCCACAATGAATGGAAAATGTTCATGTCATCCGTCTAAATAGATAAACTAGGTGAATAGTTCATATGTTCATGATATTATTTCAGAATTTGAATGATAGAAAAAATCGTTTAGTAAATATATGACGGGGGTTGGGGGTGGTTATCATGCTATTCCTAAACTAAGACAGGCTTTGCGCACGACTGGTGACCCTTTCCCGTGCTTAATCAGATTCTCAATGATTTTTATTCCCATCAGCTAACGTTCAAATCTGATGTTTCTAAATTGAAATTCTTGTATTTAAAAGAAGTGTCTGAATACAAAGTTTATGATTTATCAAATTTAAATAGGAAATTTGATTGGAAATAAACTCCCTCAAGGATTGCAACTCACATGCTTTGGGTTTTGACGACTGACCGCGATTGAACGTGAAAGGCGTAATGTCGCTAATATTTATTAGGTTTTACCCATTATACCTTAGCAGTCCAAAATGTCAAGTTAATGTTAATGTCTATTTTTTTTACAATTCTGTAGGGCGAAGTTGTGGTGAACTTGGCCAGTGGGTGTTGTGAATGCCGACCAATCCCGACAACCGTTCCTCCCACTACAGCAGCTACTACAACACGTGAGTATAATGACCACAACCAACACAACTTTCACGAATAAACAAACTACCGATTTGCTAACAAGTAACAATACTTGCTCTGTTTATGTACTTATTTGAAAAGGAAATTTAGGCATCCACTCTGTGGCTCTATCCTGTTTATACATGAAAATAAGCCGCAAAACGAATCTTAAACACGAGAACATATCTGTTCGACAAGACAGACACAATGACGGAGAAACACAATGGTCTGATTTATCCTGTAGTCCACCTTTGTGACAATTTGTTCTGATGTCAGAAATATGAAACACACATCTAGTACCCTTTAAATATTGTACATTTATATTTTGAGTAGCTTATACCTGATACTGATAATGTTTATATGTTACTATGTATTTTATGTATATGTAGTGTATTTGTTGTTGTTTTTTTGCACTCATGCCGTCGGCTGCAATGCATGCATTTCCATTTAACAATATAGTTGAATGTGACTGAATTGAATCACCCGCGATTTTCAGCCTTTGTCTACCACGCATGCTTGAATACATCAATCTTCCTCCAATTGCATAGAACAACAATAATGACCTTTTGTTCTTCTTCAAAACATGTACCAGCATGCCTGTTCCCACTAACACACCGTGAGAATTGTGACTGTCACCGTTCATGTGATGACGTGGAGACACCTTGCGCAGAGCTCCCAACTGGAGCGGCGTGTGAACAGGGCTGCTTCTGTCTTCCCGGTATGGTCCTGTCTGCGCCCGACAGCAACGATTGTGTCCTCAAGGAAACCTGCATCACGGACTGTGTCTATGAAAATACGACTTACGCGGTAAGAACGTTGCTGTTATTGTTGTATTAGACTTTTCTTTTGCCAGACGAAATACCGCATTTTGTGGGGAATGTGTGCTCTGTGTCCATAATTGTATTAATGGTATACACAAAGTTAAAATCATCAACTGTCTAATTCCACAGTTATTCCACCATAATTCCACAATTGAATAACAATTGAAAAAAATCAAATAAAGGGTTCACAAATTCTGTAAAAGAAACATAAAATGCAATCAGAACATCTCTATTAACGGGTACATATGTTATAGAACAAATTTTCACCTCTAGATGTCCCCAAATGTTCACTATAGAGTAGAAATTCTGAAAGCAAATTTGTAAAGGAGTCTCATTAACCCCAGCAGTACCATATATGCATGAAATATGTAATACGCTAAAATGCTTTTCTTGGCTAGTACTTAAGGGGTTAGCGTGTTATGTTGAATTTGAGTTTATAGTCCAGCAAGCTGTTCTTAGCAATTAGCGCGTGCTGTGTATAATGTTCATGGTCCAGGTCCAGACACAGCCGTGAACACACCTAGTCAGCGTTGCACGTTAGCGTAATCATGGCGCGACCATTATAAGTCGTTCTTTATATATCTTTCGCGAAGAAGGTATTGATTACCCTCATGTTGCATACGTGATTATTGCCTGACACCCACCAACAGAAGAACATTATGAATTTGATACTCATTGGCGGATTTTCCATTTGCTGTCTCTAGCTTGGAAGCAGTTGGTCTGTGGGATCATGCACGGAGTGCATATGTGAGGCCGACAGAATAGTGAACTGCCAAGAAGTCTGCCGAATAACGTGCCAGCCCGTAAGTCTCAATTTTCTAGAATATAATAACAAATAAACAAGGTTATTATTAACACGGGTGCAACAACTGCGCTCATGTAGTGCCAACTATTAATCGTGGATTGGCACATTTCAAGTCAAAGATAGGGTGTCCCATTTGCGAAAGACATGAAAGTCGGCAGGAATCAACAGTATACCCTAACTTTAACGTATGTCTTATCTCACAGTCATATTCTCACGAACCCTTTTCCGGAAAAGTGAAAGACTATCGATGTTTACGTTTGAAACCTAGCGGCCGTATGGTATATTCACCATTGTGTTGCTCCTGTCGTAGGCCCCGATCTGTAGGCTGCAGGTTTCAGACGACCAACCCCTACCTCCCTCAAAGTCTAGCGATCATTGTAACTGCGCTTAAAGTCAGTTTCCAGTTTTATTATTGGGAGCTAAGTTCTGATACACTACGACCTTTTATTTTCCGCAGTTTTATAAAAAAAAAAATAATTATCTGCAAAAAGGACACCCTGTCTTTAATATATATCAAAGTTGGTACTTTCTCAGCCCTACACAATGCTGCTTTCGAGATTAAAGGATTTCTCTCTCTGTAATTAAAAGAAGGTATGTGTGAATACCTCGGACGAATGATTGGCTTACATGTTATCATTTTACTCCCTGTAGAAAAATTATTTTTTAACCGTAAAATACATTTCTACCATCATGCATTTTCTGTGTCGTAATCGTCTTGATACACGCAAAATATTAGTTTTCTTGTTCAATAATAATGTGCATCGATCAATCACGGTTAGTTCGGGTTATTTGGTAATAGAGTTATACATTTTTTTCCGGTGGCAGGGTTTTGTACTGGTTGATCCAGATGGTGAGAGTGGCTGCTGTTACTGCGAGGAAGGTATGTAACCTATATTGTGATGGTATAACATCACGAACTCTTGTATGCTACGTTTGCCAGTTCAATTATTTCTCTATAGGAAGCGTGGCGTTCAACGCGACGAGTGTTATTTCCCCCTATATTTGCGCCAGTATATAAACTGTGAAACGGTTTCCACTCATTCAGAACAATCAGGGTCAAAAGGACCCGTCATACATGTGAAACCTTTACGGATGTGGAAAGCAATTGAAACAAAAAATGATCCACGTGTTTAAAAGACGTATCCTATTTGTTCGTATGATGTGATAGAGATTGGCATCACATAACTACATATACAATCGGTGAATAACAACTCTCTCAAATGAAGAGTTTCCATGGTGTAATAATAAAAAGGACTGTCAATTAGTTTTTTGAGGTGATGAAAACTTCTAGCAACCAGCTATTTTCAGAGCTAACCATACCTGTAAGAATACTCGGATCCTTATATATTCACCCTCTTTTCTCAACTTGCTCTCCAAAAAGCTCTTTGTAGAGAAGCTACTCCGAAATAATAAAGCCCACCAGTCCCGTCTAGGACTACACGCAATGACATGCCAAGTAAAAGCACCGTATACACACCATGCATACACCCTACCAAAGTAGATCTAAAAATGAATGTCGCCCATTTATAATAATTTGTTTTGTAATCGCAGTGCCCACTACTACTACCCCAGCACCGACAACTACACCAATCACATGCGAGGACTACCAGTGTGTTTCCTCCGACTCGGCTGGTAATCTACTTTGCAATGATGTGAGTTTCGTTTAATTTTTATGCAACGCATTTGGTAATTGGGTGGACGGTACCCATTTCATATGGGTGGGTTCGCTTTTGTACCCCCTTGACATATTTTAAATAATGCGGACACAAAAAGGCCCAAATAATTGTAGTGTGAAGACTTACTTGAATTTTTCAGATCTCAAAAAGGTACTTGTGACTTTAAGAACATTCTATAAGGTTCTAATTTGCTGGCGGTGTTAGTCAAACTTGATATTTGTCAATCTGTTCAACGTGAATTTATTCATTCTTGGGAAAAGTAGTTCCTTTTACTAAACATTATACATCACTTAAATGTTCTTTGAATGTTTCCATGGTGAGAGTGTACTAATAAATACTATTTTCTAATTAGTATTTATTATTATACATCACGTTGACATGAGGAAGTAATGACATGATTGCATGTTTTATACTTTTTTTTCTAGCCCGGAGAATCGTGGACCGACGAAACAGACCTATGTTTGACGTACAGATGTGTTAACACGACCGGTGATCCAGTCATTATCCCGTCGGCCACCACATGCGTTGTGAATTGTGAGGTATGATAATTAAAAGAAATATACCTTCTATTGCGCATGCGTGATAATAACTCTTGTCGATTTGCATGTGATAGTATAATTAACGTAACTCATCCCCGTTGCACTTTTAGCTATTGTACGATCTCTCTCCTCAACTACTCCTTATCTGCCCTACTTTGACAAAAGGAAGGAAGTGACAAATAACTCGAATTTGGGTTATTGGTACTCTCAGGTTGTACCCAGCATTGCCTACATGCATGCAGAATATGGAGAAGAAATATTCATCTTCCTGCGAGATATTCAGTCTAACATAATGTTGCGTTGCACTGATGCCAGTGCGAGTGACAGGTACAATTTATTCATTCCCAAACAAAATATATTTCTTTTTACTTGCTTCCTTTTGTCAAAGTAGGGCAGTAATATTCACTGACATAAACCCCGTTCATATACACCGCCTATCCGCGAAGAAGGCGCAACATTTGCGGCAATTTTGCCGATGCATTACCGATAGCTGCGTATATGAACGGGAATCGCTCAAATAATGCGGTATTTGCTTCCTCCTTTTTTGCGCTTATTTTGCGGCTTTTTCGCGGATCGAGACCTAGTAATAATACCGCAATATTGCGGTAAGCGAATCTTATAAACTGCGTCCGCAAAATAGGCGTAAATGTTGCGCCTTTAGCATCGCGCCCTGGCCTGTTGGTCGCTAATCCTACCGCTCGTATGGCTGAGCGGAGCATGTTTGGAGAGAGTCCAGCTGTCCAAAACACCGCAACATTACGGCTTTTGGGGGTGTATATGAACGGTGCTTTTGCGGCTCGCTGGAAACTTGCTTACCGATGTGCATCGGTAATAATAGCGGTATATGGTATATGAACAGGGCTATAGAGAGAACACAACGGTTCTGGTTAAGAAAAGTGTACATTATAGAGTAAATGAACGCGCATGTGTACATTTGTGTATAAAGCATCATTATCATATCAACATGTTATGTCCGCGTGTTTGTTACAGGGCATGTATGAGATTGACGACCCTGATAATTGCTGTCCGAGGTGCGTCCCAAATCTCTGCAACGAGACAAATCCGATAGCGTCATCTTTCATTTGCGACGGCCAACCGGATTGTGAAGACGGAAGTGACGAAAGGAACTGTCCTGGTAAGTTTAGCAGAATTGGATTTTCTCTTCGCGGTCAGAATTTAGCGCTCAAGAATCTGATACCATCGGTCAAAAATAAATAGGTTAAAGGAACCAAATTTAAGAAATCGTGTGAGCTTCCAAACTCACAAGACTGCCGCCACACTTTCCCTAAAATTATCATTACTATATGATATTTATTAATTCATAATTCCAGACATATATTATTGTTGCATATTTCAATCAACGTTAGCAAGATCATTCACTGACAAGTGACTTAAATATAAATAAAATCAAAGCATTTCGACCCATTTCAGTCCAGTACATGTCTATTTTAGTGTAATAATAAAACAGATTTGCAATATATAACTTCCATTTAATTTCCTGTAGATAATTAATGGTTGTATCAGGGCTCATAACATCTCATTGCATTTGTTGACTACTTAATTGTATTTTGAAGAACTTGTCGCATGACCAGTTTACTTTTCCCCCCTTAAAATTCAGTGGTGACTACAACTCCTGCACCGCCCCATACACCAGGTACGTTGGCATGAGACATCAGTCATCTGGCTCTTTTGTATATCAAGTGTTTCCATCTCCGCATGGTAAAAGCTTTGGGGTGGTCTTCATGAAGACAAAAAAAAAAATCTTTGACATGACGAAAGTAATATCTTACTTAGACTATCATACTTCAAACTATATATGATGTTAGGGAACATAAAACTGACAAGTGACTAGAAAAATCACAATAATAACGATATTAGATAGTAGATATATGATCAGTACTACCACAAAACACGTTATCGTTTAATCATTGTACGGCATTATACACTGTTACACTGTTAGGGATAGCATTGTAGATTATTGTTCTGGTAAACGTCACGTAGATGTATAGGTCGAATACATTACGCGTATCCGAGCCGTGCTGTGGTTCCATCACCAATTGTACTATTAATGTACATTGAAGTAGTATATATACCTTGTTTTTTTTATGAGAGTGAACGCTATGGAATAAAATTTCGATTTCGGCTTTCAGCTTGCCCACGTGGACAGGAGGCCGTTACTTGTCGGGAATACAAAACCCGCCTTTGTAACTCGCTGCGCCTGACTAACGTCACAATGGAGCCCGATTACTGCTGCGAATGCATTAGGGGAACCGTCTACAACGGCACCCATTGCGTCAACCCTCCCGAGTGCGACTGCTTGGATAAATACGAATTTTTGAGATCGGTAAATATCTACAAACATAGACGCGTCTTTATTTCCCCTACCTGTGCCAGACTGCATCCGGTCCCATCAGAAATGTGTATATAGTAGTGAGACTAGTGCAATTGGCTATAACCATATTTTAAGAAATGGCAATAATAGAATTTCGTAAATGTTCATATCTTCTGGATATTGATTGATATTACCTGTAGTGATAATTATTTTGTTATATTTGTTATATATATATTTGATGTGGCTTTGTTTATGTAAAAAAAACTTTATTTGTTTTTATGCTGTTTACAAAAGAATTGGTACTATGCAGAGCACAATGAAAGAGTAAGTTTTCGACATCAGTTGCACACCCTGTTTTAAATAAAACTTTAACAAAATATGGATAATTACTTTTCATTCTCTCTTCACTGTATTAGCCCGGTGAGACATGGCAAAACCCGGATAATGAATGTGAAACATGTAGCTGTTCGCTGAATGCCATCAAATGTTATCCAGGAGACAAAAATTGTTCGGTAACCACAACGACAGGTATGTTGATCGAAAATGCATGACCGATGAAAAACTGAATCGCACATTTTACATGTTTGTTTTTGTGTAATTAATCAGATTTCGGTGGGCATCTGATGAAAAGTTAGCTAAATTCAGATCTGCATATGAATATATTTACACCTGGTGATATAATATTCACGATCTTTTGAAATACGGGATACCTTTCATTAGAGTGAGAATTAACGTTACATGCAAAATGTACAGTATTGGAAATCGATAAAAGAATCGAAGTTAAGGTAAATGTTATGCTGTTATAGACATCAAACATAATAATAACAGTTCTCGTTCTACTTTTCTTCAAAGTGTAAACTAACTGACATGATTTGCGTGACCATTATTCATGTTACCACACCAATTGCCGCCTATGATATAGCATGACCTTATTTTTCACATATCAATTCCAGCGTCCACGACAACAGTTGCAGCAACCACTACACCAATCGTTCCACCTGGTAAGCAACACGATGTGCTTTCAATTACAATTCAACAAATAATGCGGGTATTTACCACACTGTACCAGAAATGCTCTTCCGATCTGTATATGCGCTCTTTAAGTTACCTTATAACTATAATGTGCATTCTTAACCCTTTCTAAAAACAATCTTAGCCTCCTTAAAAGAGCCATGTGCTTAGAAAACAAAACACCAATTGTGCAACTTTCTCAGTTATCCAAAGTTGGTCTAATGAACGTGGGCTTGCTGATAATGTGGTTAATTGTGTTAATAGTATTATCATTGTATATAGTAAGAAGCGGAATAGGTATGTAGATCTTTATTTATGTAGTGTCCGACCTTTCGTTATATGAATCACTGTGCATTTGTGTGGGCTTTTTTTTCAGCGGACTGTTTGGATGAGCTCTCGTATGAGGCAATCACAGCGTCCTCCTTCCAGCCAACGCATCCCCCAGAGTTAGGCGGGTACAATACGCCGTCCTCCTGGAGACCGCTGACTACCGACGCCTCCCCGTGGATTATGTTTCAATTCCCGGTCCCTTTCAGAGTGACTGCTATCGAGACAAGGGGTGCAGGGTCGGAATGGACCACCAGGTACACGGTAACGTACCAAAGAGATAGTGACGGAGACCTCCAGACCACGGTGGTTAATGCAAAAGGAAATCCGATGGTAAGAATCACAGTAGCTCTGTGTGTGCAATAATTTACGGGGAGGCTTAAACCCCTCATTACCAAACCAGAAAAGGCGCATTGACGTATTACGCATTTCATGCGTTTGTTCTGGGCTCATTATACAAACAGTAGTCCAAACAAACATGAAAATATTGGGGTTATCCCCATACACCTGCTCTCACATCAGCGGCGGAGATAGGATTTTTTCAGCACGGGAGGGGGGAGGGGGAGGGGGCTTCAAATTTTGTAGGTGTAGGGGGCACCAAAAGATTGTGCCAGATGAAATGTGTGTGTGTGTGTGGGTGGGGGGGGGGGGCACTTGGGGGCACACGGACTTTGGGGGGGGGGGGGGGTGGCGAGGTAAACGCATCTGCACGACGCATATACTGGCTTGATTACTGAAGGCCACTATGGAACAAAGGCATGATAAAGATGCCGTTTCATGTGCTCTTATGCAACAATTCTATTTACATGCTGCCTAGACTGTCAAAAGATGAAATCAATTGTGTATCTTTTACGACTGGCCAAAATATCAACACGCTGACATAATTATCCCGATCATGTTGACTAATGTCAAGAGCATTACAAATAAAGAAATAATGGATAATTATCACTGTGAACACATCACAGCATACACAACAGCTCAAAGGAATTGGCATAGGGAAAGGGAAAGGGAAGTAAGCGAAGGAGCCGCAGTTTTAAAAAAGGGTTTTATTTTGTCCAGTGTAGCATGAAACACGATGCTTGAGCCTAAAAAGCATCATGTTTTATGCTGAACTGGACAAAATATACCCCGGTTTTAAACTGCGGCTTCTTCCCTTTTTACCCCTTCCCCTTCCCTATGCCAATTCCTTTGAGCTGTAGTGTAGCTGTACTGGCTCATGAATTGACAATTTTCTCTCAGATGCTCTCTTATAGATAGCATCATACGCATTTTCCGATTTACAATTTCTTATCACATACCGTTTATGCTCAAATTATTTGAAAACCAGTGGTTATTGTAAACATGCTTCTTGTATTTAGACGGTAGTATTTTTTTTTAGATCATTTTTTTTTTACGGCAAACTGTATTGACATGGTTAAGAAGGGACATGACATGGTTAAGAAGGGACAATGAAAACAATGAGAACATGTACAATTTTGTACATATCAAAGATATCAAAGCATATGAAAGTCTTAACTAGAAAGAGAAAAATGCCTGTAAACTAAAGGTAGGAATGATGAGTAAAGATAATTGGAGCAGATAAGCATGACCTGCATTGAAATTTTGCTGCAGAACAATATCATGTGAAAAACGTGTTTGCTAATACCCAATTCCTGATATGGCATGATTAAAATAAGGAGGTTTTATGACACCGGGGTTAGGAGCGGCAATATCATACATTAATATTCTAGATCTCGCAATGGAACATTAATTATTATCACATATAACTAAATATTACAGCGGGCAATTATAGCTTTTATGCCGTATATTGATGCTCAACTTTATATCCACGTTTCCCAGGTGTTCCGTGCCAATACCGATAGCACAACCTCCGTTACCAACTACTTGCCTGAACTTCCATACGTCGATGCATTGAGAATCATACCTCAGGCTATTGTCTCATCAACGTCTTCGGATCCCCAATCCAACGGAGTGGCACTTAGCGTAAAGCTTGCAGGCTGTGAAGGTAAGCACCGAAGGAGCTAAACCTGTATCCCAATATTGGTGTGCCGTGTATATACAAATTACCAGTGTGCTTGCCTCTCTTTCAAAATCGCTCTCTTGAAAAGAGTCGATACCACGGTGAGCATTTCATCATATCGTAGCAAAATAAAGACATCTGTAACTGGAACAAATATCTCCGGTCTGCATTTTCTCCGTTATGTTTTGCGATAGGAATGAAGTTGAGAGAATCGGTGGTTTACAATATGTTGGCTTGCAAATTGGACTTTTGAATAAGTTCACTTTGAGAGTAAATACTAAAAGGATTCATTTCTCCAAAATGAACTGAGCAAAGTGATTTTCTTATTAAAGCATTAACAGGATACGTTCATAGTTACAATGCAAGTAATATGAAGTATTGCATCTGCCAAATATTACGTGCTTGGGTGAGAGTTGAGACATACGCACTTGTTCACTCTTATATTACTTTTTAACATCTTCCACATCGTGATATCTACATTGTGGCACGCAAAAACATCTTGCTTTTAACTGTAATCATGACCTTTTCTTCATTTTCATTTCAGAGGCAACTACGGTTCCATCTACAACCACTACACCAATACGTACGTAATGTTTATAGCACTAAATAAATGATACGTGTGTATATATATACAGTTGTTGAGAACAGATGGCTTTGCAGTATTCAAATCGACCATTTCCATTCTATTCTGATACCAATTCCCATTGGAAATGATAGTCACAACTAAAGTCATACGTACCTACATAATCTGCCACCCAAATTCCATTTATATTTGTTTATACCATTCACTATTGAACTCAAATTTATGTCAACATACCTATATAATCCGCCACGTAAATCCCATTTATCTGTGTTTATACCATTCACCATTGAATTCATAGTGATGTCAACTCCAATTGTAATTCCTCTTAGGATACATATATGCACCATAATACACGTAATTCAACGTTGGGATGACGAGTCGAATATCGTTGACGTATGATGAACGTTATCAGATCAGGTACTAAACTTGAAAACACATCGCCAGTCCATAGTTATGGCTAATAGTAGTACCATTATGATTCCTGCTTGATAGCAAATTAAGACGCATGGTGACAAGAGGGTAAAAAGGTGTCAGTCAGTACTGAACATTCCATGATCATAATGCCGATTTTGGGTATTATATTTACGTAGAGACGACTGTAAGCAGCACAACACAGAGTACGACAACTATTCGAGGTAAGAGTCGTTTTTTATACTTCGGTGGTAATATGCATATTAAATCATTATAACGTCACATCAATCTAAAGGCAATCATGCTCATCTTTCTTTTTGCTGATATTGCAACGTATTGATTCGAACATGGGGGAATAAATTGTGTGGTAAATTATGACTAAAATAAGATTCGAATCTAATTTTGGCGGGAATTTCATGACAAAGTTCTTGACAAAAGTCTAATACATATATATACACATAAACATATATCACCGTTATGTATGATTTTACAGGTTTTAATGGTAGACCACGAAAGTACAATTAACATGTATGGATCCGTGTGTAATGTTGAATTGGACAGGTATAGGACAACTTTTATCAAAATAATTATATTGTCTTTATTCTTGTAGGTGTCTCAAAAAATAGTTCTGGAATCTTTTTCTTATTCTACTTTTTTAGACATAAAAACGACGCCAAAAAGTGTTTCATGATGAATGTGTGGTGAAACAAGATTATTCAGTGCATGTACCTGTGATTAACTGAAAATTATGTATTCCTTATGTCATATTCAGAAACGACCACCCTCACTATCCCTACGACCACCTTCTGTGAGTATTCATATATTCAGCGTTCAGATACATACTGAGTATTTGTTTACATGAATTATCAATTTTACCACTTATCAAAACTATGACGCACAGTCAGCATTTATTTTCTCCCCCACGCGCCCTTCATTTCTAACTCTCTTTACCTCATCCCTCAAGTTCACGTCGAATGTATATTGTTTACACCCAACAATATTTGTTTTCTTGTAACACCACATATGTAAAGTCAATTAATAATTTCAATAAACACAATTATACAATTTCATGTATATTGTATTCAAACTTCGTTTGTTCATACCCCCTCCCCATCACACACACACACACACACCCCCTTTGTAATGCATTATCTTTCTCTAACTAAAATGCAAAAGAAATGTACAAGTCTTATTTGCTATATGCACTGCACGCACGTTTTTTGTCTACTTCATTTATGTATGAAAGCTTGTTATTTTCGCGTTCTCGTGTACGTATATAACTATATGGAAAACATGAGTTTGAAATAAAGATCAATGGTAAAATACACTCTGTTGATATATATAATGTAATTTCACATCCTATAAAGTAGGGACAAGAACAAGGGTGCCTGGTGTTATTCGTCAGATATATGTTTAAATTCTATGTAACGATTAGTTAAAAGAAAGATCATGTTTCTCTGCAAGCTGACGTAGGTCTAATCAATTATTCAATCTAATTAAGATTTCACTTTTCCTCACCGCTCAAGATATTTCTAATAAGAACAACTTTAAATATCATGACCTGTCAAGGGATAAAAAGATATGCGCAACCCTACACCGTGTGTATGGAAAGTATTCGCCTTTTTCACCAATCGAACGGTGCTATTGCTGAATACACCATGCAGGACCGAAGAATTTGATTCATGATATACTCTTCATTCATCAGCATACTGTAATGAGCGGATGAGTTTGGACGGAGCTGACCCCGACGTTGTCCTGACATCCAGTGGCGACGCCCCTGAAAGACCCGCCTCAGCGGCCTACCTCGGCAGCCCCTCGGCGTGGAGTCCTGATGGAACTGGGGCTGCCATCCCTTATCTTGAGATACGCTTCAGAGCGACGGTGAGGAACGTTACCCGTATCATCACCAGTGGCTTCGATTCAGAGTTTGTTCGTGAATTCCAATTGGAGTATCAGACCGCGGCCGACAACCAGTGGACGTTTGGCGAGGGAAAGGTAAATTTATCCTCTTTAACTTACGCCTTTTTAGCATATATTGTAGAGATAACAAATCCACAATGTATGTATAACAAACTGGATGTACATGTGAAACCTCATGAAATATGGACTTTGTTGCAATAATCTTAGGTGTATTGTTCATGTTGTTAATGCTCAATTTGCTATGTAACGTAATACAAAGATCACTGTGTACATTACATGTACTACTCGACAACCTGTAATTAACACCACGCAATACAAAACCTAAATTCATCTTGATTATCGAATGTTGTTGGTAATTTCATGACTTAAAAGTGTCTTCTGTCCGGAGTTTGCCTTCATGGTAATGAGCAAACAATGACAAATGATATGATATTGTTAAGATGGCTTACAATAAAACATTTACACTCACGTTCGTGTTCGGTATCCCACACCATTGTACATGTCTAACATATATTTTCCTTCTTTGCAAGTCGTTTAACCACGTTTAATTTCCTGCACATGCTCTTCTATTGATGCACAGACGTATACAGGAAATGACGACGACACTGGCCTCAAGGCTAATTTCGTAAATCTGGAAGAAATCATAGCGCTGAGAATTATAGTAGAAGAACCTGCAGCTCTTCAAGTAGGACTGTACGGATGCTACAGACCACTGACTACAGGTACATTTATAGTCATTGGAAACAAGTACAACAAACAAAAGTCGTTAATATGAAAGAAATAGCTATCGTGGAAGCCATTATTATATAAATGTGTAGCTGAGACATGGAAATGTATAATTATTGTTTCTTCTTAAAGAGAGAGAGAGAGAGAGATATATGTCCAGGGCCCCGTAACATAAAAGTTTGTGATCAATCGCAAATTTGAAAGACAACTTCTCACTGGATACTGGTCAGTCTTATGAGCAAATAGCGTATGAAACAATGGTATTGATCGGCCATTGCCATTTTGTGATTTATTGCTAACCTATGTTATGTTACGGGGCCCAGATGAGACGATCCTGTATTTCAAATATTGTTTATCCTCTTCAAATGCGTAATGCTGTGAAGTGGATCTAGCCAACCGATTTGAAATTGAACTATTATTCAACCGTGTATGTCTAGAATGTATGAAATATAGCGGTACCCTCCACCACTACTAATTCATTTAAAGATATACTGCATGTTAGAATCAAATTGTGCCTGCTATCACTGCAAAATCACCGGCTTCACACTGTCACGTACTCATACGTTTTACGGGGCTCTATATCAATCATTACACTGGGTCCTTCCAAAAAAAGGCGGTAGGGAGGTCAAATCGCTGTCTCGTACTCCTTTCATGTGTCAAGATAGTTAGTGAGATAAGACAGAACAAAGAACACCTGTAATGATCATGCTATCGATCTCGATACGGCTATGATTTGGGTGGTGTGATAGAAATACTTGGAGACCTGATATGATAAGTATTTAAAACTCCTTTTCCAAATCCGGTGAATATAATGATCTGTTGAAATGTGATATGACCCATTGTATTTATTCTAAAAATTAAGAAAAAGTAGATATTTCTCTACTACTATATGAAATATGAGTAAAACACGAGACAACAGATACCAACTCATGAGTGCTGCATATTTTCAATATCCTAATCTGTAAAAAAAAACCCAGCTTAGCAGGACTTTTCTTCCTTTGACATTGTAAATGGAAAACATGTAACAATATCTTAAAAATTGACAGTTATTCTTGCTAAGGAGTATTGATCTGGTCTCTTCCCTTGCCACCATTCTTGACCGTTACACATAAATAATGTGCTGTATTGCTCTTTGAAGAAAGAACATCACAGGAGAGCACATCAACAGGGATTGGCACATCTATTTTTGTATTTCTCTCTAGTTCGTTGATCTCATTTATGCGCTTAAAGATTGTCCGTCCCTTTTGCAAGCTTAAAATTTGAAATCGTCTATCACGATCGTAAATTGAAGAAAGTGTGATTCAAGTCCATTTCTAAGAATATAGCATGTTGAAGCTTTCTGTATATGTAAACAATTTCAGCCGTTAAATTTCAAACCGACTTTTTTCGTACTACGAAAAAAGTATTAGTCTTTGTTACAGTATCTATGTGGTTATTATGAGTGTGTGAAATCCTAATTTTATGAGTAACTACCAAACTTTGGACATGTGTCCTTCCATAGAACATTTTTTTTCATAATGCGTTTTATAATTTAATAAACAGATTAATCAATAAAGCAGATATTTCAACACAAACAGCTAAGAGCCTGAGGTAAAGACTATAAATCAGACGTTGTTTACGTGATTATTTGAATTTTACACTGCGTATCATTTTCAAATTATGAATATACAGCTTGCTAACACTTCTCTATATGTTTTGCCAATGTTTCGATGGTTTTGTGGTGATCTGAAAAAGGGACTGGCTGTCTTTAAGGCACTATGATATTAGATAACATTTGATATAATTACAATCACGGAAGTAGGCAATTGTGAAAATGCAGCACTCGTTACAGAAATGGGGGAGTATAAGATAACATTACGGGTGCACTCCTCATGGCAGAGTCACTGAACCGTGACGAGATCCACGCCTCGTAAACATTAGCCTTTAGCCAAGGCATTCGGCGCTGTTATATCCCAAAATGTGCCGAACGAGTCTGCATACATAAGACTATCATGCGAGGCGCTTCAGCGCCGAGGCCTTAAAGAACTTGCAGTTTAATTCTTTTGTTTCGTATTATACGTCCGCTACCAAATCGGTAGATAATGAGATGCAAAGTAGCTTCGCCAGAAAGCCAGCCAAACCACACCTTCTAATCCAATAAACCAATCAGAGTAGACTATTCGAGTAAAATCATGAATATGCATGAATTCAGCCTTGATTGATCGATCATCTTTGCTAGGTAGGGCTCCCCTGCCTTGTGAGTCTTTATGTATTTGAAAATGAAATAAAACAAACTTAAATAAAACGTATATTTATTAACATTGAAGGAATGGGACGACAATTCAGAAGTATTTTTAGTATCCACCAAGATATGCCCTGCAACTCGTTCTAGAGATGGTAATATGTATGCTCCTGTTCCAGAAGAAATAAGTGCATGTATAAGAAGCCCGGGGGGGGGGGGGGGGTGGAGGGAAAGGAGAGGGCGGGGTATGGTGGAGGGGTGGGGTAGGGGAAATGGAGGGAAGGGCCTTTTTGGTGTCCTTTTTTCTTATCTAATTTATCAATGAACACAATGAGCGAATGATATGTTTTTCCTTTTGAACAGCGATTAATGGTTGTTTTTCTTTATTGTTGTAATTTGATGTAATTCTTGAAAAATCTGACAGTTTATATAAATTTGTTATGATCAATGATTATGACGAATATGTTTCTGGAAATAATTTATTTATTTGTTACAGTAATTGTCATTTAAATCATTCATGAATAATTGTTTAATGTTCTGTAAAATTGGTGTTCATTGATTAATAAAATACACGTTGAAACAAAAAAAAAGCTCGAAAAACGAACATGGCTGGCGGCGAATTCGAAGAAGACATCGTATCAAAAAGCATTGAATATGCAGCTGGAAGGTTAAAATTGTCAAATATTAAGAACTTGCAGACGAAAGCTATACGATCAGCATTGAAAGGTGAAGATGTTTCTGTCAATCTTCCAACTGGCTATGGCAAATCTGCAATTTTTCAAGCCATTCCGCTGTGCAAGGATTTGTACGCACAGCCACTGTCGCTGCCAGTGCTGCAAGCACACAAATCCCATCGGCATTCCCTGGCGAAACTGGCCAGACTTCGGCGGGAGGTACTACTCGCAGTCGCGCTGCTCTGTCAGTTGACGTGATCCATTATACGCAGGGTAGAAGGAAAAACTAAGGATAATATTTTTTTCCAAAGTTATTTAGAAAACAAAATTATGAATACGTTAGTCATACTTTATAAATATATTTATGTAATGAATTTATGTTTTATTGAAATTTGTACCAGAATTCATTGATTATTAAGTACATTAGAGTAACAACACACCCACTATACAATGAACGAATCTAAGTAAAACATCACGATGAAAACAATTACGATTGGTCGCGATCGTCAATAGCTGCTGCATATGTAATACCCTCGTACATATGCAAATATATAATGAGCTTTTCAAGTTAGCAAAGGCCTCGCTGCCAAGGCAGCTCGCTCGCGCGATCACTACCGGAAACGCACACTGGTTTAGTCTTTTTTCAAACCTTGTTCGGCGAGCGAGGACTCGACCAAAGGCTACGTAAACATTAGTCCTTGCCGTTAATATTTAATGTACACTATTTTACAGAAGCAACCACTACCACAGCAGCGACAACTACAATACCCATTGGTGGAGGAGGTAAGTGTTGAACATATCTCTAAGTAGTGACTTTTTACGAATGTACATTGATGTAAAGTCTGCAAAAATGTGAGGAACAACTGATATCTATTGTGCTGCACATCTTCAATATCTTAGTTTCTTAAAAATCATACGAATTTTCAATTTTTTTTTAAAAAATAGAACGACTGGTCTTCCTTCGAAATTTTACACGTAAAACAACAAAATATCGTGATGACTATTTTCGATAATTTCGCTAATGAGGACTAAACCCAATTTATGTTTGCAACACTTTGAATAAATCAACCTCTTCCTTCGCCAATCCTATTGGCCCTGTATCACAAAGAGTAGGTTGCTAACAATTGCAAATCACCGCATCACAAACCATCGCTGCTATCTTTTGCAAGTCCAAGCCTATGCATGATTGTAAGAATCAATCGTACGCTTACGATGGATCCAGAAAGCTATATCAATTGCAAGTTACGATCGATATCGTAACTTGAGGTATGAGAGTATTTTTCATTAATATATATATGTATATATATATATATTTTTGTTTCATTCTTACCATTCAGAGAAGGAAAGAAAACGTTCTTTCCGCCCCCACACGAGTAGAACGGGAAGGTTGTGACGACGAAGGGCATGGGAGGGGGAGGGGTTATGGGGAGGTGTAGGGTTCAGGGCCAGATGCTGTTGTTGTTGTTAGAGGATATGAAATATTTGAGGAATGAGGCCAAGGTGGGGAGGGGGGGGGGGGGGTTATGGAAAATCCTTGTTAATGGCTTCAATTCGACTAGGTTGTATTAATGATTGGCTTTGTGTATTTGGAAAATTTGTCATGTTATGAATATTTTGACACTACAAAAAAATTGAGTACGTTGAGTTTTATTAGGTGTTATTGTAACACTAAAGGAAAAAAGAGAAAATGTAAAGTGTTAACTATATGAGTTTACAATGTATTCATATATTAATTTGTAAGGATATATTGTATTGCCGTATGTATTTTATTTTGTATATCACATGTATGAATTGAAGTTGTTGACAAATAAAAACTTCTTAATACAAAAAAAAAAAAAAAAAAAAAAATGTTTTTTTGCGTGTGATACCGATTTACGATTGATATCAATCGATTGATATCAATCGGACGATCGAAATATCTGTTGTGCGATTGATCTATCGATCGTACGATCAATCGAAGTCATGCTTTTCCCATCTCTTGTCGACAAGGATGAATTTACTCTTGGTAGTAGATTCATGTCAGACTGGGTGGGATGTTCTACTTGTGTGGGGGTAATGGGAATCGTGGAAAGAAAAAAAGTGGAATACATAAACAACAAAAACACAGGATTTTATATCAGTTCTTATTGTGATAAAACTCATGACCGAAATCAAATTCATAACATTATGGTTAGATTCTTGGTTGCTGCACGTCTGGCTCTTCCTATGGAAGCACCATGTTTTGTTTGGCTTTACCACCTGCACAATGATGAGTAGAAAGATAAATTGGAAACTGTGTTCTCTTAACGTAAGAGGAATCAGAGAAAATGCTAAAAGGGGGATAATATTCTCTTGGTGCAGAGAAAAGGGTGATATCATATTTCTTCAGGAAACATATAGTACAAAAGATATAGAGGACAGATGGGGCTCAATGTGGGATGGGACATGTTTTTATAGCCATGGCTCTCCTCACAGTAAAGGGGTACTTATTTTGATTAAAAATTCCGTAGATTTTAAACTGATATAGATAGAGAGGGATGACAGTGGACGCTATATAATAATAGACTGTGAAATTGAAGGAAAAAGAATTGTGTTGTGTAATGTTTATTTTCCGACCAGGGACAAAGGAAAGCAACAAATAGATATGATTCAGGATTTATGTAAAAGGTTAAAACAAAAAAATAAAGATAAAAACCATGTTATCATCGGAGGGGACTTTAATTTGATTATGAACTATGACTTAGATTACAATGGTAAAGTAAAAAAAACTAGTAATAGATTTAGTAAAGAAGTCAGTTTGGTTATGGAAGAGCTACATTTAATAGATATATGGAGAGAAAGAAATCGACTGAAAAAACAGTACACATATACCAAACAAAATCCATTTATGCAAAGTCGTTTAGACTATTGGCTTATGTCTGAAAATATACAAGGTTTGGTTACAAAGTGTGACATAATATCCTCTTTAGCTCCCGATCATTCAGCAATATTTTTGTCTCTTTATGATACTGGAACTGATGCAGAAAAAAGTAAAAAGGGATCTTATTGGAAATTCAATAATAGTCTTTGCACAAACGTAGAGTATGTTAAGCAAATGAAAGAGGAAATAATTCGTCTAAAAAATAATTTGAAAACAGACATCAAAGATAAAAGAGTTCTCTGGGACTACATCAAAATGAAGATAAGACATTTTACACAGGCCTTTTCAAAGAACTTAGCTGTAGAAAGAAGAAAGAAAAGAGAAAATCTTGAAAAAGAAATCGAGATTTTAGAACTTAATCTTTCAGAAGTAAGCAATGAAGAAATATTTGAAAAATTGAAAAAGAAAAAAGAAGATCTAGCAGCTACTTTTAATTATATAAATGAAGGAATAAAAATACGATCCAGGGCAACTTGGTACGAAAGTGGAGAAAAGGATACTAGATATTTTAGTCAACTGTTACATGCAAATAAGAAAAAGTGTAATATAAAGACTTTGGTCAATCCGGATGGGTATATAATAGATAAAGAAACAGAAATTCTCAAGATGATTAAATCCTTTTATTCAAAATTGTATTCCAAGGAGGTTTTAGAAGATAGTGTATCAGATATAGATTTTTTCAAAAACTTACCGTCATTGTCAAATGAAAGCAAAACAAATTGTGAAGGAAAAGTTTATGAAGGAGAATGTTTTGCAGTCCTTCAAGGAATGAAACAAAATAAATCACCAGGGAATGACGGACTGACCGTAGAATTTTTTACTACATTCTGGACAGAAATAAAAGATACATTACTAGGGGCCTTTAACGAGGCTTTTGAAACGAGAGAACTAACTGCATCACAAAAACAAGCTGTGGTCATTCTGATTGCCAAAGATGGGAAGGACCCTCACTTACTTAAGAATTACAGGCCAATATCATTATTAAATATTGATTATAAAATTCTATCTAAAGTCTTGGCAACAAGATTAAAAGATGTTTTAGAAGACATTATTTCAGTAGATCAAATAGGTTTTATGAACGGGAGAACTATTGGAGAAGCAATCCGAATAATAGATGACGTAATATTCCATGCCACACAATATGACTTACCAGGGTATATGATAGCAATTGACTTCCAAAAGGCTTTTGATTCGGTGTCCCACGATTTTCTTAATAAAATATTAAATTTTTATAACTTCGGTCCACAGTTTTGCAGATGGGTGGAAATTTTGTACAAAAACTCATTAAGTTGTATTTTTAATGGAGGAATGTCAACGGGATATTTTGAGGTACGCAGAGGCGTAAGGCAGGGGGATCCCCTCTCCCCATACCTGTTTATTTTATGTTTAGAAATACTGACACATAATATAAGATACAATAGGGAAGTTAAAGGTATTTTGTTTGGAAAGGAGGAAATAAAACAAGTCATGTACGCAGATGATATGACCCTTTTTGTTCAAGATGAAGATTCAATAAGAAAAGTCAAATGTTTATTAGAGAATTTTGGAAATATTTCAGGATTTGGTGTTAATAAAGATAAAACAAAAGTTCTGTTGATTGGGGCTTTACAAGGAAAATCTTATGAAATACCCTTTGGCCAGAGAGTGGATTTTGTTAAGATATTAGGGGTGTTTTTTTCTTCGAACAATGAAGTAAAAGAAAATTTGAATTATAAAGAAATATTAAGTAAAACAAAAAAACTTTTAGATTGGTGGAAACAGAGGGATTTGACATTGATGGGTAAAATACAGTTACTAAAATTATTTATATATTCAAAATTCATATACACAGCATCCCTCATGCCAGTTCCAAAATGGGTTTATGAGGAGTTAGAAAAGATAACTTTTGAGTTCCTGTGGGGTGGAAGAAATAAAATTAATAAAAATACGATGTATCTGGATTACCATTTGGGAGGTCTGAAAATGATGAATTTTGAACTGATAATAAAAGCACAGAGAGTTATGTGGGTCAAAAAACTTTTGGAAAATAACGAAATGAAATGGAAGTTATATTTTAATCACGCTACACAACATGTAGGCGGAAGTTTCATTTTTTCTTGTGACTATTTACTTGGCCTTTTGAATTTAACATTGCCAAAATTCTATACAGATCTTCTGGAAGTGTGGATAGAAACGAGGAATTTCCAGCAGAATTATGAACCTTATAAAGGAAATGAAATAATGTTTAATAATAAATTCATACGAGTTAACGGAAAGTGTATATTTGACAGAAAGCTTTTTGACAAAAAAGTATATAGATTGAACCACATAATGGATAGTGACGGAAAATTAAGATCCCTTGGATACTTTCAACGACGAGGATTAGAATCCAATGACGTTGAATTGATTGGGAAGATCTATGATACACTTCCGGTCAGCTGGAAGAGAAATATGAGAACAGATAGAGACACAATTCCTGATGATCCTGACATAGTTTTTTTATTAGGGAAAAACGTTGTAGCAATAAATAACATTGCATCAAAAAAAATTTACACAACATTTCTTAACCAGAAAGCAATAACACCTGGAGTATTCACAAGACTAAAGTGTAACTACCGTCTTTCAGATAAAGACATAGAAAATATTTTTAAAAGACCCAGGCAATGTACATTAAACAGCCGACTTAGAGAGTTCCAATTTAAATTAATACACGGAATCATTTATACAAATCAGCATTTGTATTTATTTGGGAAAGTTGATTCTAATCTGTGTAGCTACTGTAAAAGAGAAGAAGAGACTTATCGTCATTTATTTTTTCAATGCGGAAAAGCAAAATTAATATGGAGAGACTGCGAGAATATTTTTGACTTTGTTTCTTTCACCAATCTTACTTGGGAAGACATATTTTGGGGGATAAAATTAGCAGATCAAGGAAAAGAAAAATTGGTTAATCACTTAATAATCCTTGTGAAGTATTTAGTTTTCAGTGGTAGAGAAAAAAAATCAGAAATAGTTTTGAATAAGATTAAACGTAAATTCAAAGAAGATGAATTTGAAGAAAGAAAATTGGCATTAAATAGAAATAAATACCCCCTTCACTTAAGAAAATGGGAATGTTGGGAGGAGTTTAGGGAGAGCTAGATGTGCAAAAAAAAAAAAATAATAATAATAATAATAAAATAATGATAATAAAAAAAAAATGAAGTGAAAATGAATAAATGAAATAAATAACATGTGTGTATAATAACGATAATGAATAAACTATTTGAGGTATGAGAGTATTTTTCATTAATATATATATGTATATATATATATATTTTTGTTTCATTCTTACCATTCAGAGAAGGAAAGAAAACGTTCTTTCCGCCCCCACACGAGTAGAACGGGAAGGTTGTGACGACGAAGGGCATGGGAGGGGGAGGGGTTATGGGGAGGTGTAGGGTTCAGGGCCAGATGCTGTTGTTGTTGTTAGAGGATATGAAATATTTGAGGAATGAGGCCAAGGTGGGGAGGGGGGGGGGGGGGTTATGGAAAATCCTTGTTAATGGCTTCAATTCGACTAGGTTGTATTAATGATTGGCTTTGTGTATTTGGAAAATTTGTCATGTTATGAATATTTTGACACTACAAAAAAATTGAGTACGTTGAGTTTTATTAGGTGTTATTGTAACACTAAAGGAAAAAAGAGAAAATGTAAAGTGTTAACTATATGAGTTTACAATGTATTCATATATTAATTTGTAAGGATATATTGTATTGCCGTATGTATTTTATTTTGTATATCACATGTATGAATTGAAGTTGTTGACAAATAAAAACTTCTTAATACAAAAAAATCCTAGCTAATTGTTAAACGGGCCCCTGAACCCTTTTTACGTATATGCTGTCTTTATTCTCCTTTTTTGTAGAAACAACAACACGTGAGCGAAGAATAACAACAGGTATGGACAATATTTATTTCTGTATTTCTTGCTAGTTATTTATAATTCAGCATTAGAACAGTTTGCTGGTACATTCGGGTTCGGTGCCTACGTCACTTACTTCGGTCAATCAGTGTGATTGCAATGCTCTTATCACGAAAGTACTAAGTTATCCAAATGGGATGATATTGAGACAGATTATACAACCTGCTTACGGCAACTGCACCACGTCCCATCCTGATCTGACTTGAATTTCACAGGAAGGGATCAACTCACTATAATAAAAAGATTTTAGATATGAAACGAGATCCGGACCTCGTAAACATTAGTACTAACCGTTAATATCTATGTTACAATATATTACAGAGGCAACAACTACCACAGCCGCCACAACGACCACGCCAGCCACAACGACCACGCCAGCCACAACGACCACGCCAGCCACATCGACCACGCCAGCCACAACGACCATCCGCGGTGAGTAAAGAGGATACAATCCTAATGTGGGGATGCATTGCAGCGCCTTTCACACGATATTAACATTTTGATACATTAACATTGACATTCCAACTACATTCTCACTATGCCACATGGACCAGAGATGTGTTATGGGAGGATATGAAGCAACTTTCTTTCTTTGAACCCATGTGCCAAGCCGCTGAAAGTTATGGTGTTCTCAACAGGTGCTGTTCAGGTGTTTGAACAATTATGAACATGATTGTGTGGCAACAGCTTCTCAGAGAGAACAAAAGAAATTTACAGTATCATTTCGCTTGTCCCGCTCTGTTAGTGGCATAAATACTTCCATGAGCATAACAGGTATAAGCAAACAGAAATAAACAAGTTTCTCAAGTAAAATATTTAGGCTGCACGCAAACGCACACAAACACCATTAATTATAACACACAGCTCAATATACCATTTTTAAAATGGCTGAATCCCATGAATGAAGAAGATGGCGGACGGTGAAAAAAATGGTTGATTTTGTAAGTAATACTTTTATATGTCCATTTTTTAATGATTACTTTTTGAAACAAAGGCAGAGTGAAGGATCTGTCATAACTTTCTTATACTTTGCAAACAAATTTGTCAAAAACAAAGCTTCTAGAGGGAATTGGGCAATTAAAGAAATTTATTTTTAAGTAAATGTCGGCTCGGCACATGGAACATCAAAGCATGGTCATGATTATGGAATGCTTTTAACATTCACGAGCACGCTTTAGAACCCATACAGATGTTTCAATGTATTATGCTCGAGTTTCATTTCCTTCCTAACACCTCCTTGCATGGATGTACTTACAATACATAAAGGCACGGAGCATAACACAACTATGCACTTATTCAGAGTGCGTTGTGTGATCCCACGTTGACAACTTTGACGAGCTATTTCCACATAATGGCTGAATGGAACATCCATTATTGCAATGGAGATACTACTACATCCCCTTCCCATGTTTAGTTTAACAATGGTACGTCTATGGCATGTTGTATACTAATAGAATGAGGAATATAATTGTTTCAAAAATACTTTCAAACAAACGTGTACCCAAATGACCCAGTGACAAGAGGTTCAGCTTTTTATCAGCTTGCCAAGAACGTGGTGCGATCTGAATGGGGATAATGAGAATGTAGTTAACTGATCGGACGTAGAAAGACGAATATAGTAGAAACTGTGTTTAGATACAGTGCAAATTACGTGATGAAATAACTTTGATGCACCACTCTTTAACTTAGCTTAATAAAATGTTATACTATACTGTTACTACATTTTGTTTGACCGTTCGTTTAACATTTTGATTTGTATTTCAGTGACAACAGTACCAACAACTACCTTCTGTGAGTACATGATTTAGCAATGCTTACCCGAAGTACTAATGGTTATTTTCTTGAAAAGGGCATAAACAGGCGTACAGTGTGCTGTGACATGGACTCCGCACTTACTTCTAAAGTAGTAAAAATATAATGAGGACATTTGAGTGTCAATATAAAAAAGAAGCAATGGTTCATTTTATCTCTCGATAAAGGGAGACATGTCCGACCTATTTAAGATATGTTGTTTTTCCTTTTTGATTCATATTGTATATTCTTCATCGATTATATCATGTATCCAATGCGTGTAAGTTCATTTGCAAAGTATATGCTGTGAGAAAAATGACTTAAGCGTTTATTCAAATAAGATATATAACAAAATCAGAGATATGGGCTTAGAAAAATATTTAATGGAGGTGAAGTCTGTTTTTAAACAAACCCTAATGAACAATATTGTGAAAATTTACTGTAGCGAACTCACTAGCATGAGTTTGAATTCGTTCGAATTCTGTTTAGAGGTTTCGATGCCTGAGTGTCTGTAAAATTGTAAAATTCTTCATACATTATTTAATGCTGTAAAGTATTGTCTCATGATTAATACAAACAGTTTATATAGATATTGCACTATTGAAATATGTAATTATTGGTCGAGGTATAAAATAACGAAAGGTTAAACTATATTGCTGACGTGAAAGCAGATATACAAACAAGTACCTTTTTACACTGATACGATGACCTGACGTCGTCTTCAATATTTCATGTTCTTCTTCTCCACAGCATTTTGTAATGAGCGAATGAGTCTGGATGGGGCCGATTCAGACGTGAGTTTGACGGCATCTTCAGCGGATGCTGGTACCCCAGCCTCAAATGCTTACATTGGCAGTGCATCGGCGTGGAGTCCGGAAACGACCGACCCCAGTCCGTACCTGGAGATCCGCTTCGCGGCAACGATCAGGAACATAACACGCATTGTCACCATGGGATATAATTCTGAGTTTGCTCCGGAGTATGCTGTGTCATATCAGACGGAACAAAGTCCAAGCTGGATACTGCTAGCGGTAAATATATATATATATATATATATATATATATATATATATATATAGACTAATTCTCTCCACTGCTCATCCTCACTTTTCCATTTTGATCTATCCTGTGCCAGAAAAGGGTTGAACATTACTCGAAGTGACCCAAATGATAGGACATTATGGAGGAGAGCCATGAAGGAAATGAACTGGTCAACCTCACAAAATGGGAAAAACGGACCTGAAACGCTGCTGCTACTGCTGCTGCTGATCTATCTTGTGCCGTTCGTTTCCATGTCATACTTCCATATTCTCTGATATCATCCATCCACCACTTTGCCTGCCTCTTTCTCTGGTGTTAGCTGTGGGGGTCCAGATAGTTAATTTATGTGTCCATCGATCGTCTTTCCTTCTGGCCAGATGACCAGCCAACCTCCACTTCTTCAATTTAATTTCCTGTACTATGTCCCGTATATAAACACACATATATATATATATAAAAGGTACCCGTCTCGCACAAAACTGTTCGAAAGGTAAATGATGTTAAAAATATCATTGAGGATGGATAAAAATTTACCCAAAATAACCAAGGCAATTGATCAAGACAAAAATGGTCTACGCGTCTGGATTCCCACATGCACAAGGACAGTTATCAGATTATAATATTCCAATACGCATGACCTAATTTTCGCATGAATGTGTTTTGCTGGGGTGTGAGCCGTAAGTTGTTTATGAAAAATATGGCTAGCTGCACAACTTGCACAGAAGTTTACTACATTTGCAGATGACGTTACGCTGCAATCATACTTCGCCAAGGTAGTTGACTTATTGGCCCTCTGCTGATCGTTAGTACGGAATTCTACTTTTTCCCTCTAGCCTTTACAAATGGAATACATCTACATGATTATTTTCGTTTAATGATTACTCAATTGTCTTTTAGACACTCGAAGGGAATCAGGATGACGTTTCGCCGAAATCACATTTCGTCGATCTAATTGACGTAACCGCCATCCGCATAATCGTTACGACCCATTCGGCTCTTCAAGTAGGACTGTATGGATGCTACAGACCACTGACTACTACCCCATCAAGTACGTGCACAGGGATTAAAAATCCATTGGTCCCGGGTTATGAAGGAGAACTGTACTTGTTAATATTAATGTAGAAGAGAGAAAACGCTTTTTTTTTAAAGTAATGTAAAGACATAGCCCAATTGTGAAACACGTTTTTGTATCGATGTTAAGATTAATGTTCATAATAAGTTAATTCTCTATTGTGGGGGAATTGATTTATGAATGTGAAAGTGTTGTTTAAGAAGTATATTTGTTCCCTTAGCTTTAGTTCGATATGAAAGGAATTCACCACACGTTTTACAGTCAATTTGAAAATTATTTTCTTGAGCGACCTGTTTGAAATTTTAATCGATGGGGCATCACAGTACCCTTAACCGCCACTGATTCAAATCACCAGGTGCATTGTATTTTAAGATTTAAAATGTGAGCATAGTTCCTACAAACTCCAATGGAATGTGCATGTTTAACCAACCTCATGCTGTCAGGTATTCCTATGTTTTACAGAGGTCCTATCCAAATCGTTAAGCTGGAACCCTTCTGGCTACGAAACTGGGCAATGTGGAGGTTGCACGATCTTGTACCATTTCTCCTGCGTCATTGCTATTAATGAGATGACAAACAATCTAACATTCAGATTGCTCATCTTATCGGTCTCATCACGGATATTCTCATGTGTTTGAGGTGGCTCATCGAATATTTTAACATGTAAAAGGGATATTCATTGTGCTTAAAACTCTAATTCACGTTTGGCCTGTAGATGTTGCTAAGTAGTACTCAGGAATACCTTATTTTACATGTACTTTTTGAAAAAATACTGAAACAAACAATTATCTCTAAGATTGGTTCTGTTTTATAGCAAGTACAAGGCCAGCGACAACATCCATAGAAACAGCCACCTGTGAGTTCGATGTTATAAGTACTTTGGAATGTAGCCAGTGTCTGAAGAATTCTTAGTACCACTCTTCATTTGTTTGTGTCAGTTCTCATGTAGCTTAATCATACAGACTGAATGGGGTAATTATATTTTGAAACAAATACGATTTGATTATCATGAACAATCCATTGATTTGTATTTCATTGGTATATTTTACATCCACTACCACATCAGCCACAACAATACCCACTGGTGGAGGAGGTAAGTGTTGAACATACTTTCAAAGAGTAGTGACTTTTACGATCGTACATTAATATAAAGTCTGCAAAAATGCAAGAAACAACGTATGTTGATAATCTAGGTGCTGCAAAGTTGCAATATCTTAGGTCCTTGAAAGTCATGCGAAATTTCTATAGTTTTTTTTTAATAGAACGACTCGTCTTTCTTCGAAATTTTACATGTAAAACAACAAAATATCGTGACGATTACTTTCGTATAAGATAATTTAGCTAATGAGGAGTAAACTCAATTTCTGTTTGTAACACTTTGAATAAAATTAACCTCTTTCCTTTCCAATCTTCTGGGCCATGTATAACAAAGAGGAGGTTGCTAACTATTGCAAATCACCTTATCACAAACCATCGCTGCTATCTATTGCAAGTCCAAGCCAATGCATGATTTTGCATTAAATCGTACGGTTACAATGGATCCAGAAAGCAATATCAATTGCAAATTACTATCGATATCGATCGTACACTCTATGCTTTGTTTCTGTGTGTGATACTGATTTCCAATTGATATCAAAGATCTGTAGTACGATTGATCTATCGATCGTACGATCAATCTTAGCTAATTGTTATACGGGCCCCTGGACCCTTTTTGCGTATATCCTGTCTTCTCTTTTTTGTAGAAACAACAACACGTGAGAGAAGAATAACAACAGGTATGGACAATATTCATTTCTGTATTTCTCGCCACTTATCTATAATTCAGCATTAGAACAGTTTGCTGCTACATTCGGGTTCGGTGCCTAACGTCGGTCAATCAGTGTGATTGCAACGTTCTTATCACGAAAGTACTAAGTTATCAAAATGGGATGATATTGAGACAGATTATACAACCTGCTTAGGACAATTGTACCACGTCCCATCCTGATTTGACTTGAATTTCACAGGAAGGAATCGTGTCATAATAAAAAGATATTAGATATGAAACGTAGACATAAGTACTTACCGTTAATATTTAACTTGCAATATATTACAGAGGCAACAACTACTACAGCCGCTACAACGACCACGCCGGCCACAACGACCACGCCAGCCACAACGACCACGCCAGCCACAACGACCACGTCAGCCACAACGACCATCCGCGGTAAGGAGGATGAAGATCCTAATGTGGGGATGCATTGCAGCGCCTTTCACACGATGTTAACATTTTGATACATTAACATATTGACATTCCGACTACATTCTCACTATGCCACATGGACCAGTGATATGTTATGGAAGGATATGAAGCATCTTTCTTGCTTTGAACCCATGTGCCACGCCGGTGAAAAATTATGCGTTCTCAACAGGTGCTGTTCAGGTGTTTGAACAATTATGAACATGATTATGTGGCAACTTCTTAGAGAGAACAAAATAAATGTCTCATTTCGCTTGTCCCGTTCTGTTAATGGCATTCATGCTTCTATGAGCACAACAGGTATCAGCAAACACAAATAAACAAATTTTACGAGTAAAATATTTCCGCTGTACGCAAACGCACACAAACACCGTTAAAGATAAGACACAGCTTAATATATCATTTTGAGAATTGTTGAATCCCACAAATGAACAAGATGTCGGAAAGTGAAGAAATTGGTCAATTTTGTAAGTAATGCAAATATCTTATATGTCCATTTTTTTAATGATTCCTGATTACTTTTCAAAACAAAAGCAGAGTAAAAGATCCGTCATAATCTGTCCTTAACTTTCATTATTGGATTCATTATTGCAATGGAGATACTACTACATCCCCTTCCCATGTTTAGTTTAACAATGGTACGTCTATGGCATGTTGTATACTAATAGAATGAGGTAATATAATTGTTTCAAAAATACTTTCAAACAAACGTGTACCCAAATGACCCAGTGACAAGAGGTTCAGCTTTTTATCAGCTTGCCAAGAACGTGGTGCGATCTGAATGGGGATAATGAGAATGTAGTTAACTGATCGGACGTAGAAAGACGAATATAGTAGAAACTGTGTTTAGATACAATGCAAATTACGTGATGAAATAACTTTGATGCACCACTCTTTAACTTAGCTTAATAAAATGTTATACTATACTGTTACTACATTTTGTTTGACCGTTCGTTTAACATTTTGATTTGTATTTCAGTGACAACAGTACCAACAACTACCTTCTGTGAGTACATGATTTAGCAATGCTTACCCGAAGTACTAATGGTTATTTTCTTGAAAAGGGCATAAACAGGCGTACAGTGTGCTGTGACATGGACTCCGCACTTACTTCTTAAGTAGTAAAAATATAATGAGGACATTTGAGTGTCAATATAAAAAAGAAGCAATGGTTCATTTTATCTCTCGATAAAGGGAGACATGTCCGACCTATTTAAGATATGTTGTTTTTCCTTTTTGATTCATATTGTATATTCTTCATCGATTATATCATGTATCCAATGCGTGTAAGTTCATTTGCAAAGTATATGCTGTGAGAAAAATGACTTAAGCGTTTATTCAAATAAAATATATAACAAAATCAGAGATATGGGCTTAGAAAAATATTTAATGGAGGTGAAGTCTGTTTTTAAACAAACCCTAATGAACAATATTGTGAAAATTTACTGTAGCGAACTCACTAGCATGAGTTTGAATTCGTTCGAATTCTGCTTAGAGGTTTCGATGCCTGAGTGTCTGTAAAATTGTAAAATTCTTCATACATTATTTAATGCTGTAAAGTATTGTCTCATGATTAACACAAACAGTTTATATAGATATTGCACTATTGAAATATGTAATTATTGGTCGAGGTATAAAATAACGAAAGGTTAAACTATATTGCTGACGTGAAAGCAGATATACAAACAAGTACCTTTTTACACTGATACGATGACCTGACGTCGTCTTCAATATTTCATGTTCTTCTTCTCCACAGCATTTTGTAATGAGCGAATGAGTCTGGATGGGACCGATTCAGACGTGAGTTTGACGGCATCTTCAGCGGATGCTGGTACCCCAGCCTCAAATGCTTACATTGGCAGTGCATCGGCGTGGAGTCCGGAAACGACCGACCCCAGTCCGTACCTGGAGATCCGCTTCGCGGCAACGATCAGGAACATAACACGCATTGTCACCATGGGATATAATTCTGAGTTTGCTCCGGAGTATGCTGTGTCATATCAGACGGAACAAAGTCCAAGCTGGATACTGCTAGCGGTAAATATATATATATATATATATATATATATATATATATATATAGACTAATTCTCTCCACTGCTCATCCTCACTTTTCCATTTTGATCTATCCTGTGCCAGAAAAGGGTTGAACATTACTCGAAGTGACCCAAATGATAGGACATTATGGAGGAGAGCCATGAAGGAAATGAACTGGTCAACCTCACAAAATGGGAAAAACGGACCTGAAACGCTGCTGCTACTGCTGCTGCTGATCTATCTTGTGCCGTTCGTTTCCATGTCATACTTCCATATTCTCTGATATCATCCATCCACCACTTTGCCTGCCTCTTTCTCTGGTGTTAGCTGTGGGGGTCCAGATAGTTAATTTATGTGTCCATCGATCGTCTTTCCTTCTGGCCAGATGACCAGCCAACCTCCACTTCTTCAATTTAATTTCCTGTACTATGTCCCGTATATAAACACATATATATATATATATATAAAAGGTACCCGTCTCGCACAAAACTGTTCGAAAGGTAAATGATGTTAAAAATATCATTGAGGATGGATAAAAATTTACCCAAAATAACCAAGGCAATTGATCGAGACAAAAAGGGTCTACGCGTCTGGATTCCCACATGCACAAGGACAGTTATCAGATTAAAATATTCCAATACGCATGACCTAATTTTCGCATGAATGTGTTTTGCTGGGGTGTGAGCCGTAAGTTGTTTATGAAAAATATGGCTAGCTGCACAACTTGCACAGAAGTTTACTACATTTGCAGACGACGTTACGCTGCAATCATACTTCGCCAAGGTAGTTGACTTATTGGCCCTCTGCTGATCGTTAGTACGGAATTCTACTTTTTCCCTCTAGCCTTTACAAATGGAATACATCTACATGATTATTTTCGTTTAATGATTACTCAATTGTCTTTTAGACACTCGAAGGGAATCAGGATGACGTTTCGCCGAAATCACATTTCGTCGATCTAATTGACGTAACCGCCATCCGCATAATTGTTACGACCCATTCGGCTCTTCAAGTAGGACTGTATGGATGCTACAGACCACTGACTACTACCCCATCAAGTACGTGCACAGGGATTAAAAATCCATTGGTCCCGAGTTATGAAGGAGAACTGTACTTGTTAATATTAATGTAGAAGAGAGAAAACGCTTTTTTTTAAAGTAATGTAAAGACATAGCCCAATTGTGAAACACGTTTTTGTATCGATGTTAAGATTAATGTTCATAATAAGTTATTTCTCTATTGTGGGGGAATTGATTTATGAATGTGAAAGTGTTGTTTAAGAAGTATATTTGTTCCCTTAGCTTTAGTTCGATATGAAAGGAATTCACCACACGTTTTACAGTCAATTTGAAAATTATTTTCTTGAGCGACCTGTATGAAATTTTAATCGATGGGGCATCACAGTACCCTTAACCGCCACTGATTCAAATCACCAGGTGCATTGTATTTTAAGATTTAAAATGTGAGCATAGTTCCTACGAACTCCAATGGAATGTGCATGTTTAACCAACCTCATGCTGTCATCGTTAAGCTGGAACCCTTCTGGCTACGAAACTGGGCAATGTGGAGGTTGCACGATCTTGTACCATTTCTCCTGCGTCATTGCTATTAATGAGATGACAAACAATCTAACATTCAGATTGCTCATCTTATCGGTCTTATCACGGATATTCTCATGTGTTTGAGGTGGCTCATCGAATATTTTAACATGTAAAAGGGATATTCATTGTGCTTAAAACTCTAATTCACGTTTGGCCTGTAGATGTTGCTAAGTAGTACTCAGGAATACCTTATTTTACATGTACTTTTTGAAAAAATACTGAAACAAACAATTATCTCTAAGATTGGTTCTGTTTTATAGCAAGTACAAGGCCAGCGACAACATCCATAGAAACAGCCACCTGTGAGTTCGATGTTATAAGTACTTTGGAATGTAGCCAGTGTCTGAAGAATTCTTAGTACCACTCTTCATTTGTTTGTGTCAGTTCTCATGTAGCTTAATCATACAGACTGAATGGGGTAATTATATTTTGAAACAAATACGATTTGATTATCATGAACAATCCATTGATTTGTATTTCATTGGTATATTTTACATCCACTACCACATCAGCCACAACAATACCCACTGGTGGAGGAGGTAAGTGTTGAACATACTTTCAAAGAGTAGTGACTTTTACGATCGTACATTAATATAAAGTCTGCAAAAATGCAAGAAACAACGTATGTTGATAATCTAGGTGCTGCAAAGTTGCAATATCTTAGGTCCTTGAAAGTCATGCGAAATTTCTATAGTTTTTTTTTTAATAGAACGACTCGTCTTTCTTCGAAATTTTACATGTAAAACAACAAAATATCGTGACGATTACTTTCGTATAAGATAATTTAGCTAATGAGGAGTAAACTCAATTTCTGTTTGTAACACTTTGAATAAAATTAACCTCTTTCCTTTCCAATCTTCTGGGCCATGTATAACAAAGAGGAGGTTGCTAACTATTGCAAATCACCTTATCACAAACCATCGCTGCTATCTATTGCAAGTCCAAGCCAATGCATGATTTTGCATTAAATCGTACGGTTACAATGGATCCAGAAAGCAATATCAATTGCAAATTACTATCGATATCGATCGTACACTCTATGCTTTGTTTCTGTGTGTGATACTGATTTCCAATTGATATCAAAGATCTGTCGTACGATTGATCTATCGATCGTACGATCAATCTTAGCTAATTGTTATACGGGCCCCTGGACCCTTTTTGCGTATATCCTGTCTTTATTCTCTTTTTTGTAGAAACAACAACACGTGAGAGAAGAATAACAACAGGTATGGACAATATTCATTTCTGTATTTCTCGCCACTTATCTATAATTCAGCATTAGAACAGTTTGCTGCTACATTCGGGTTCGGTGCCTAACGTCGGTCAATCAGTGTGATTGCAACGTTCTTATCACGAAAGTACTAAGTTATCAAAATGGGATGATATTGAGACAGATTATACAACCTGCTTAGGACAATTGTACCACGTCCCATCCTGATTTGACTTGAATTTCACAGGAAGGAATCGTGTCATAATAAAAAGATATTAGATATGAAACGTAGACATAAGTACTTACCGTTAATATTTAACTTGCAATATATTACAGAGGCAACAACTACTACAGCCGCCACAACGACCACGCCGGCCACAACGACCACGCCAGCCACAACGACCACGCCAGCCACAACGACCACGTCAGCCACAACGACCATCCGCGGTAAGGAGGATGAAGATCCTAATGTGGGGATGCATTGCAGCGCCTTTCACACGATGTTAACATTTTGATACATTAACATATTGACATTCCGACTACATTCTCACTATGCCACATGGACCAGTGATATGTTATGGAAGGATATGAAGCATCTTTCTTGCTTTGAACCCATGTGCCACGCCGGTGAAAAATTATGCGTTCTCAACAGGTGCTGTTCAGGTGTTTGAACAATTATGAACATGATTATGTGGCAACTTCTTAGAGAGAACAAAATAAATGTCTCATTTCGCTTGTCCCGTTCTGTTAATGGCACTCATGCTTCTATGAGCACAACAGGTATCAGCAAACACAAATAAACAAATTTTACGAGTAAAATATTTCCGCTGTACGCAAACGCACACAAACACCGTTAAAGATAAGACACAGCTTAATATATCATTTTGAGAATTGTTGAATCCCACAAATGCACAAGATGTCGGAAAGTGAAGAAATTGGTCAATTTTGTAAGTAATGCAAATATCTTATATGTCCATTTTTTTAATGATTCCTGATTACTTTTCAAAACAAAAGCAGAGTAAAAGATCCGTCATAATCTGTCCTTAACTTTCATTATTGGATTCATTATTGCAATGGAGATACTACTACATCCCCTTCCCATGTTTAGTTTAACAATGGTACGTCTATGGCATGTTGTATACTAATAGAATGAGGTAATATAATTGTTTCAAAAATACTTTCAAACAAACGTGTACCCAAATGACCCAGTGACAAGAGGTTCAGCTTTTTATCAGCTTGCCAAGAACGTGGTGCGATCTGAATGGGGATAATGAGAATGTAGTTAACTGATCGGACGTAGAAAGACGAATAAAGTAGAAACTGTGTTTAGATACAATGCAAATTACGTGATGAAATAACTTTGATGCACCACTCTTTAACTTAGCTTAATAAAATGTTATACTATACTGTTACTACATTTTGTTTGACCGTTCGTTTAACATTTTGATTTGTATTTCAGTGACAACAGTACCAACAACTACCTTCTGTGAGTACATGATTTAGCAATGCTTACCCGAAGTACTAATGGTTATTTTCTTGAAAAGGGCATAAACAGGCGTACAGTGTGCTGTGACATGGACTCCGCACTTACTTCTAAAGTAGTAAAAATATAATGAGGACATTTGAGTGTCAATATAAAAAAGAAGCAATGGTTCATTTTATCTCTCGATAAAGGGAGACATGTCCGACCTATTTAAGATATGTTGTTTTTCCTTTTTGATTCATATTGTATATTCTTCATCGATTATATCATGTATCCAATGCGTGTAAGTTCATTTGCAAAGTATATGCTGTGAGAAAAATGACTTAAGCGTTTATTCAAATAAAATATATAACAAAATCAGAGATATGGGCTTAGAAAAATATTTAATGGAGGTGAAGTCTGTTTTTAAACAAACCCTAATGAACAATATTGTGAAAATTTACTGTAGCGAACTCACTAGCATGAGTTTGAATTCGTTCGAATTCTGCTTAGAGGTTTCGATGCCTGAGTGTCTGTAAAATTGTAAAATTCTTCATACATTATTTAATGCTGTAAAGTATTGTCTCATGATTAACACAAACAGTTTATATAGATATTGCACTATTGAAATATGTAATTATTGGTCGAGGTATAAAATAACGAAAGGTTAAACTATATTGCTGACGTGAAAGCAGATATACAAACAAGTACCTTTTTACACTGATACGATGACCTGACGTCGTCTTCAATATTTCATGTTCTTCTTCTCCACAGCATTTTGTAATGAGCGAATGAGTCTGGATGGGACCGATTCAGACGTGAGTTTGACGGCATCTTCAGCGGATGCTGGTACCCCAGCCTCAAATGCTTACATTGGCAGTGCATCGGCGTGGAGTCCGGAAACGACCGACCCCAGTCCGTACCTGGAGATCCGCTTCGCGGCAACGATCAGGAACATAACACGCATTGTCACCATGGGATATAATTCTGAGTTTGCTCCGGAGTATGCTGTGTCATATCAGACGGAACAAAGTCCAAGCTGGATACTGCTAGCGGTAAATATATATATATATATATATATATATATATATATATATATAGACTAATTCTCTCCACTGCTCATCCTCACTTTTCCATTTTGATCTATCCTGTGCCAGAAAAGGGTTGAACATTACTCGAAGTGACCCAAATGATAGGACATTATGGAGGAGAGCCATGAAGGAAATGAACTGGTCAACCTCACAAAATGGGAAAAACGGACCTGAAACGCTGCTGCTACTGCTGCTGCTGATCTATCTTGTGCCGTTCGTTTCCATGTCATACTTCCATATTCTCTGATATCATCCATCCACCACTTTGCCTGCCTCTTTCTCTGGTGTTAGCTGTGGGGGTCCAGATAGTTAATTTATGTGTCCATCGATCGTCTTTCCTTCTGGCCAGATGACCAGCCAACCTCCACTTCTTCAATTTAATTTCCTGTACTATGTCCCGTATATAAACACATATATATATATATATATATAAAAGGTACCCGTCTCGCACAAAACTGTTCGAAAGGTAAATGATGTTAAAAATATCATTGAGGATGGATAAAAATTTACCCAAAATAACCAAGGCAATTGATCAAGACAAAAAGGGTCTACGCGTCTGGATTCCCACATGCACAAGGACAGTTATCAGATTAAAATATTCCAATACGCATGACCTAATTTTCGCATGAATGTGTTTTGCTGGGGTGTGAGCCGTAAGTTGTTTATGAAAAATATGGCTAGCTGCACAACTTGCACAGAAGTTTACTACATTTGCAGACGACGTTACGCTGCAATCATACTTCGCCAAGGTAGTTGACTTATTGGCCCTCTGCTGATCGTTAGTACGGAATTCTACTTTTTCCCTCTAGCCTTTACAAATGGAATACATCTACATGATTATTTTCGTTTAATGATTACTCAATTGTCTTTTAGACACTCGAAGGGAATCAGGATGACGTTTCGCCGAAATCACATTTCGTCGATCTAATTGACGTAACCGCCATCCGCATAATTGTTACGACCCATTCGGCTCTTCAAGTAGGACTGTATGGATGCTACAGACCACTGACTACTACCCCATCAAGTACGTGCACAGGGATTAAAAATCCATTGGTCCCGAGTTATGAAGGAGAACTGTACTTGTTAATATTAATGTAGAAGAGAGAAAACGCTTTTTTTTAAAGTAATGTAAAGACATAGCCCAATTGTGAAACACGTTTTTGTATCGATGTTAAGATTAATGTTCATAATAAGTTATTTCTCTATTGTGGGGGAATTGATTTATGAATGTGAAAGTGTTGTTTAAGAAGTATATTTGTTCCCTTAGCTTTAGTTCGATATGAAAGGAATTCACCACACGTTTTACAGTCAATTTGAAAATTATTTTCTTGAGCGACCTGTATGAAATTTTAATCGATGGGGCATCACAGTACCCTTAACCGCCACTGATTCAAATCACCAGGTGCATTGTATTTTAAGATTTAAAATGTGAGCATAGTTCCTACGAACTCCAATGGAATGTGCATGTTTAACCAACCTCATGCTGTCATCGTTAAGCTGGAACCCTTCTGGCTACGAAACTGGGCAATGTGGAGGTTGCACGATCTTGTACCATTTCTCCTGCGTCATTGCTATTAATGAGATGACAAACAATCTAACATTCAGATTGCTCATCTTATCGGTCTTATCACGGATATTCTCATGTGTTTGAGGTGGCTCATCGAATATTTTAACATGTAAAAGGGATATTCATTGTGCTTAAAACTCTAATTCACGTTTGGCCTGTAGATGTTGCTAAGTAGTACTCAGGAATACCTTATTTTACATGTACTTTTTGAAAAAATACTGAAACAAACAATTATCTCTAAGATTGGTTCTGTTTTATAGCAAGTACAAGGCCAGCGACAACATCCATAGAAACAGCCACCTGTGAGTTCGATGTTATAAGTACTTTGGAATGTAGCCAGTGTCTGAAGAATTCTTAGTACCACTCTTCATTTGTTTGTGTCAGTTCTCATGTAGCTTAATCATACAGACTGAATGGGGTAATTATATTTTGAAACAAATACGATTTGATTATCATGAACAATCCATTGATTTGTATTTCATTGGTATATTTTACATCCACTACCACATCAGCCACAACAATACCCACTGGTGGAGGAGGTAAGTGTTGAACATACTTTCAAAGAGTAGTGACTTTTACGATCGTACATTAATATAAAGTCTGCAAAAATGCAAGAAACAACGTATGTTGATAATCTAGGTGCTGCAAAGTTGCAATATCTTAGGTCCTTGAAAGTCATGCGAAATTTCTATAGTTTTTTTTTTAATAGAACGACTCGTCTTTCTTCGAAATTTTACATGTAAAACAACAAAATATCGTGACGATTACTTTCGTATAAGATAATTTAGCTAATGAGGAGTAAACTCAATTTCTGTTTGTAACACTTTGAATAAAATTAACCTCTTTCCTTTCCAATCTTCTGGGCCATGTATAACAAAGAGGAGGTTGCTAACTATTGCAAATCACCTTATCACAAACCATCGCTGCTATCTATTGCAAGTCCAAGCCAATGCATGATTTTGCATTAAATCGTACGGTTACAATGGATCCAGAAAGCAATATCAATTGCAAATTACTATCGATATCGATCGTACACTCTATGCTTTGTTTCTGTGTGTGATACTGATTTCCAATTGATATCAAAGATCTGTCGTACGATTGATCTATCGATCGTACGATCAATCTTAGCTAATTGTTATACGGGCCCCTGGACCCTTTTTGCGTATATCCTGTCTTTATTCTCTTTTTTGTAGAAACAACAACACGTGAGAGAAGAATAACAACAGGTATGGACAATATTCATTTCTGTATTTCTCGCCACTTATCTATAATTCAGCATTAGAACAGTTTGCTGCTACATTCGGGTTCGGTGCCTAACGTCGGTCAATCAGTGTGATTGCAACGTTCTTATCACGAAAGTACTAAGTTATCAAAATGGGATGATATTGAGACAGATTATACAACCTGCTTAGGACAATTGTACCACGTCCCATCCTGATTTGACTTGAATTTCACAGGAAGGAATCATGTCATAATAAAAAGATATTAGATATGAAACGTAGACATAAGTACTTACCGTTAATATTTAACTTGCAATATATTACAGAGGCAACAACTACTACAGCCGCCACAACGACCACGCCGGCCACAACGACCACGCCAGCCACAACGACCACGCCAGCCACAACGACCACGTCAGCCACAACGACCATCCGCGGTAAGGAGGATGAAGATCCTAATGTGGGGATGCATTGCAGCGCCTTTCACACGATGTTAACATTTTGATACATTAACATATTGACATTCCGACTACATTCTCACTATGCCACATGGACCAGTGATATGTTATGGAAGGATATGAAGCATCTTTCTTGCTTTGAACCCATGTGCCACGCCGGTGAAAAATTATGCGTTCTCAACAGGTGCTGTTCAGGTGTTTGAACAATTATGAACATGATTATGTGGCAACTTCTTAGAGAGAACAAAATAAATGTCTCATTTCGCTTGTCCCGTTCTGTTAATGGCATTCATGTTTCTATGAGCACAACAGGTATCAGCAAACACAAATAAACAAATTTTACGAGTAAAATATTTCCGCTGTACGCAAACGCACACAAACACCGTTAAAGATAAGACACAGCTTAATATATCATTTTGAGAATTGTTGAATCCCACAAATGCACAAGATGTCGGAAAGTGAAGAAATTGGTCAATTTTGTAAGTGATACAAATATCTTATATGTCCATTTTTTTAATGATTCCTGATTACTTTTCAAAACAAAAGCAGAGTAAAGGATCCGTCATAATCTGTCCTTAACTTTCATTATTGGATTCATTATTGCAATGGAGATACTACTACATCCCCTTCCCATGTTTAGTTTAACAATGGTACGTCTATGCCATGTTGTATACTAATGGAATGAGGTAATATAATTGTTTCAAAAATAATTCCAAACAAATGAGAACATGGTAATCTGATCGAACGTAGAAAGACGTATATAGTAGGAACTGTGTTTAGAAAAAGTTGTCAAGTACGTGATGAATTAACTTTGATGCACCTAATAAAATGTTACAATTTTACTGTTACCACATTTTGTTTTGTCTTAATTTGTATTTCAGTGACAACAGTACCAACGACTACCTTCTGTGAGTACATGATTAAGCAATATTTAACCGAAATACTAATTATTTTCTTGAAAAAAGGCAAAATCAGAGATATGGATTTAGAAAAATAAAAAATGGAGGCGAAGCCTGTTTTTAAACAAACCCTAATGAACAATATTGTGAAAATTTACTTTAGCGAACTCACTTGCATGAATTTGAATTCTGCTTAGAGGTTTCGATGTCTGAGTGTCTGTAACATTGTTGTATTCATCTTCATACATTATTTAAACCTGTAAATTAGTCATTGTCTTATGATGAACACGAACAGTTTCCATATATATTGCACTTCTGAAATATGTCATTGGTCGAAGAATAAAATAATGAAAGGTTAAACTACATTGACGATATGAAAGCAGATATACAAACAAGTGCCTTCGTACACTGATACAATGTACTGGCGTCGTCTTCAATATGTCATGTTTTTTTTCTGCACCACAGCATTCTGTAATGAGCGAATGAGTCTGGATGGGACCGATTCAGATGTGAGTTTCACGGCATCTACCGAGGAGGCTGGTACCCCAGCCTCCAATGCATACATCGGGAGTCCCTCGGCGTGGAGTCCGGAAGCAAGTGACGCCGTTCCGTACCTCGAGATCCGCTTCGCGGCAACAATCAGGAACATAACGCGCATAGTCACCCGGGGATATAATTCTGAGTTTGCTCCGCAGTACTCCCTGGAATATCAGACTGAACCAAATGGAGCATGGACACTACTGAGCGTAAATATTAATATCTATTTATATATCGATTTATATAGATATATAAATGTAAATACAGATGTATGTATAAGTATATATATATATATATATATATATATATATATATATTTTTATCGTAGAAGAGAGTACAGTTACTGGTTACATTAAAAAGTAGAAAATATATGCTTAAAAGGAGCTAAATCATCTACAAATTAGATTTAGATCACATGGAAACGATTTAGGCTCTCAAGAAAGAAGTTTTGATTTTAAAAATATATTTTACAAATTGGTCTATACAAGGATCACGTTAATGGAGTAAATGGTTGCATTGTGATTCGCTAAAATCTAAATTTGTCGACCTAATTGCCATAATCACTAGTTGTCCTTTAAATATTGAATACATCTATATAATTTTCTATATCATATTTATAGCAGATACTCGAAGGGAATTCAGATGACGTCTCACCAAAGACACAGTTTGTAGATATAATTGATATCATCGCCCTCCGCATAATCGTTCCAACGAATTCGGCTTTGCAAGTTAGCCTGTACGGATGCTACAAACCAATCCCAACAACAACAACAACAACAGGCAAGTTTATATAATAGGCAATTCAACTTTAATATTGCGTACTCTGATTAGAACAAAGAAAGCGTGACATGGATTATTTTTCAGCATCTACGCACATACTTCAACTCATGATATAAAGATATGTGATGACCACAGACTTCGAAGGATGTGTTGAGGCCCACTAGTTGTTTGAAGTAAGGTTAAACGAGGACCAAATTCGAAGTTTAAGTATCCGCACACCATTCCATGAGGTTCTATCAAATACAGTGAAAACGGAGATGCTGGTCCACATATCATGTGCTTGTCAATTGACACATGATTGATAGGAAGTTCAAGTACTAAGTTTGAAGATCATTTCTCGTCAAAAAGATCAGGTAAGAGAAATCATTCAATTCAAACGTACAGATGGTGTTTCTATAATAAAATGCGGCTATGTTGATTAATCTAAATGTTTGCTTTTACAAACGATATTTTAACGAAATTCTTCCGAAACGATTTAAACACATTCATGTACACACAGATCTTGAAATGAATGACTAGCCCCAAAATTGGGTCAATTTCCCTTTTTATCGGAAGGAAACTCACACGCAGTATCATTGAAATATTCTTGATATCAGTTCTTACTAAGCCCATCATCAAATGTAGGTCGATGTTTCTATGAAAACTAGACTCCCGTTGAACTTTACTTATTTCAATACACGCAGAGGCAGCAACTACCACCGAGGCAACAACAACCATCCAACCTACAACGACATGTGAGTTTTTGAAAGACAATACTCATGGCAAGGCAGCTCAATCCACTTTCATTTAATGTTATAAACATATACCACTGATTCTTTCGAAAATAATGAATCTTAATCCCATTTCAGAGTCTTGTCATCCGATTAGTCATGACATATTTGTTAAAATAACCACGCACATTGAAACATTTACAACATGTTTTGTAATTAAACATTAACGACCGCTTGTCAAACCGTCAAACTGTCTATGGGAGATCCTTCTTTAATTTTAGTTGCGCCATTACATGCCGTCACTCTCATCTCATTAGAGCAATCAATACGGTGTAATCATAACACACACACACACACACATATATATATATATATATATATATATATATATATATATATATATATTAATATAATTATACATAGTGGCAAATTCAAAGTTTTGCATAAATTACAAAACTCGCTACCAATTTCCTGATTATCCTAGTCTTTTGCTAGCATAGTGTCCCTCAAGAAATATTATATATGGCGTATCCATCAATCTCTGATTATATTTCAGGGCGCTTTGTGTTTATTCTGCACAGTTCATATCTCAATAATATGACTACTACTAATATCAAAAACAATTATATGTATATATATATTTTTACAAATATGACATATATGGAAGGTTATTTTCCAATACCCGTATCCCTTTTTCTTCACAATTGAGTTAACAACATCAATTAGTTGCGCAGCGTTGAGACTTTTACAATGTTTGCATTTAACATTACTTAGACGAGCAAGATGATATTTTAATGTACAGAGCAGAAGCTGTTTTCATAATTATCCTGATATTTTTCTCCACAGTATTGTGTAATGAGCTAATGAGCCTGGATGGGACCGATTCAGATGTGAGTTTGACGGCATCTACCGCGGACGCTGGTACCCCAGCCTCCAGTGCATACATCGGGAGTCCCTCGGGGTGGAGTCCGGCACCAGGGGATGTCGTTCCGTATCTCGAGATCCGCTTCGCAACAACTATCAGAACTATCACGCGCATTGTCACCCGGGGATATAATTCTAAGTTTGCATCGCAGTATACTCTGGAATATCAGACTGAACCGAATGGACCATGGACACTACTGAGCGTAAATATTTATTTAGTATTACTAAACTGAGATAGTCAATGTTTTTTTCTATATAAGCATTGATAAACAAAGCAAGACTGAAAGAGATCGTTTCGAAAATTATGACGCCAGCCACGCCCCGCCTTTTATCGTTAACAAACTGCACTTAATACAGCTGTTGAGTTGTATGTTTCCACAGAATGTAATAACCCCCGCCTCCCTTCATTCAACATTTTTTACCAAACTCATACAGGCTAAAGTTTCTCAAAACATGCATTCAGTAAATATTATTAACGAATGATCATTGTGATACATGGTAGAGGAACATCCGAAGATATTGACTTGCATCGCTTTTGATAAATACAGTTTGAAAGTTAAACATACTTTTAAAACGAAACATTGTAATTATCACACTAAAATATATTTCTGAGTTAAACATGGTAGAGCGACTAGAAATTTAAATCACGTTATAAGGGCCCCGTCGTATTTGCTGACAAAAGCGCAATCGTGATCATTTTGTTAAAACATTTCTTTCATCCCTTGACAGACACTCGAAGGAAATGAAGATGACTCCTCGTTGATGGAACATTCCGTTGATATAGACGATGTAATTGCCCTTCGCATAATTGTTACATCGAATTCGGCTCTGCAAGTTGCATTGTACGGATGCTCGAGATTAGCCCCAACAACACCAGGCAAGCTACTAAATGTTCTCGCATTTTGTTCATGTAAACCACAACGATTTATTAAGCATTTGGATATTATTTTTGTTTTCATTTGATTATTCGCCAATATATCAGCGTCTAACATGATATTGAAGTGCTTTGCCAACAGCCAGAATACATCTTGCGAGGACTTCATCCTACAGCCACAATGATAGAGATATGTTTAAAAACAAATGAGGTAAAAAAAAATCAGATCACAGTAAAAGGCATGAGCGACTAACAACTATGCCAGAACGTATTTCGAAGGTAAATTAACTATTTGCTTTCTTAAATATAATTTTGTTTCACTTTTTCAAGGGCAAAACCACACAAGTAATATAGTTAATACTTCCTCTGCCAGACAAAACGTCGCACTTTAGGATTTGGGTATATCCCTTGTGATGAAATATGCGTGCGGCACCAAGCCCAAATAAGGAAAATCAAGCTGTCCTTTCATAGAGCTTTGATCTTATATATTACAGAGTCGACACAAGGCGTTACCACAACCTTTTCTACGACAACGGAATCTGGTAAGTCGTTATGCCTACATTCCAGAATCCGATTGATGTGGTTTAACACTTTGATTACGAGACCACCGACTGGTCAGTTGGATTTATGTGTATTGTTTAAACAACTACACATCAATGGCACTTTGATGGGTTATACCACTTTCAATGATATCACCAGAGAGTATCCATTCAAGGAGTTTGTTTACCCCTGACATTGTGGAATCACCCTTTTTTCAGAGAGAGAGAGAGAGAGAGAGAGAGAGAGATGCATCGAATTATTAATCATGCATGTGGTTGACAAATCCTGCTCTGTGGGATTGGGTTTATTATGTTTGACCACCTGGTCAAACATTACAATTTCAAGAATGCACCTAGAATACGTTCAAATCCCTTAAAGTTAAAACGCACTGTATTCATATTCCTCTTTTCCTTGCAGTGTGCCTCTTTGATGGAGTTCCAGTCAGTGTAAGTATATTTTACCCACCGGCCGAACATTTATTTCCAAGGAAGCAAATATACAAAAAACATGCCATACACACTGCAGCTTTATACGATTTGTAGACATTATATTTAAGAGCCACTAGTGTGATGCAAACTTTATACGCATAGATAAGATGGTTACGATGCCTCGATATTATCCCCCAAACTACCATCTTTATAAGGATTCTGCACAAGTTCATGTGGTAGTAACGCAAAGCTTTTCCCACATCTACAGTTTACATGCGACTCAACGAACCAGAGGTTCTGACAACAGAGCTGTTGATTTTGAAAAAAAAAATACAAAGCATAATCTGTATGTGTTCAACGTTGTACATGATCGATAGCACTAACGATAAAATGCTCATGATCTTAGATTTATGGTATGTGATATGCTGTATCCATACATTAGTTTAGCAGTACACAGTGCGCCGTGAATATAATCAGCATTCGGTTGATTATGTTAATGCTAGGTCACTATTTACCCCACAATGACAGGCAAAACCGCAACATATGACTTCCTCAGCACTACATATTGCATAAGATAGTAGGCGTACATACATTGTAAGCTACCCAAAAGTGATGGTCATTACAACAGATCTACGAACTAGCTATGTGTACCATACACGTTAATCCACGTGTAAGTTCACGGTGACAGTTAATACTGGTAAAAGATTCGACCTGCACTTAAATCCTCACCAATCAAATCTCGCGTTACAAAACATTGCTTGGTGCGTGCCCAAGACTACAGTGCTGGCGAAAAAAGAGCGTAAGATCCCACTGCCCTGGTGTCCGCAGCGCAAGAATCGGCCATGGGAACACCGTGACGATGACCGAAACGCACAACATGAATCCTTGGGAAGACCATGACGGTGCCGATATCAACAGGTTTTAAATTATGTAGCCAGCTAGTTTTGCTCTTAGCTTTAATGATCAAATGGGAACACTTGGTATTTCCGAAAACAATATCCTTCCTTTACAAGTGATTGCATTGTTTATCTCTAGTGTATGCATTAACATTTTGTGCGAGAGTATGTGCTAGTCGTCTTGTGGGTATGGACTCAACTGATATCCATACATTAACACAAAACGACAATTGTTCTCAAATATTTCTGGTTATGGCAGTATTTAATCAGCAACGGTTGCCATGTAACAGACGTATCAGACAAGTAATTAAAATCACAACCTAAATCAGGTTTTCTGTTTTTACAATCTAACATCGAATCGAATGCAATACTTATATTTAGTAATTAAATGATACCTCACCTAGCTACAATTATGTAACTGTCCATTTCAAAGATGTCCTTACAGCCAATTGGGCTTTTTTAAATATACCATTGTTTATTCAATCGTTTATTTAAACATATAATTTAATTTCATGAAGAACGATAAATTTTTGTTTACTACTCCTTTCAGCACGTGCAGCTGATCCGTAATTGATATATCTAAACTAAATGAATTGTGTTTTGGGATTCATTTTTAATTAGATCAACGACACGTACCAGGACCCCAACAACCCATGCACAGTGTACACGTGCATAGAGGACGCGTACATCGAACAGACATACTCTTGTGAGCCGCAGTGTGTGGTAAGATATTCCATGTGTTTTTTATTTACCTGGTCATTTCTTGTTATATAATCACGTATATTTATGCAACAAGAACGTGCCAAAATATTCGTTCGTCTTCGAACGTATATGTTTATAGTGGTGTAATTCCTGAAATATGATTGTAAATGAATCCATACCCAGAATGAATTCATCATTCATAAATACAAGGGACATAATTATCAAACAATAGTCTAAAGAGCTTGACGTGCCAATGTTACTTCTACCATTGAGCTGTTGGGAGTCCTGACCTACATTTATATATTGAGAGATCAGACTGCAAACTACAGTCTGTCCAAATATAAAACAAAGACAGTATAACTTTATTTGACCTTTTGTTACCTTGTGCTATTCTTTTCCCTGAATAGAACCCAAAATATCCCGATGGTTGTTGCGAAGAGTGTGGTAAGTATAACCGATCCATCAGAAAAAAATACGCTCATTTACGTAATAAAAATGAATAAAACAAAAGCATGTACTTGATATACATTTTATCATTAAGTAAATTATAGTTAGTTGTATTTACGACGTGATTACATTGTCTACGGATCCTTTCACCCGTGCAATCATGATAAATGCTTATATGTTTGATTTTGTTAGTTTGCGTTAGTACAGAATGAGACAGGTTTTGTCATTATATTAATGATTAATGCTATTACTAATATAATAATTCATTGTAATAATAGTCTAAATGTAAAGCAAACATAACGTCCTTGTTTGCAATTTAAAGAGGTGTTATCAATGCCTTTAACAGAGAGCATTTTTGAGGGCAGGTTTGTCGGCGTATAAGTGAAACGCGCTAACACTTATATACCATTTCCTTCTATCGATTAGCTCCAAAATTTTCCTTGAAGTAAATCTGTCTAAATGAACGTTACTGTATGTCATTTAACATATAATTTACAGGAAATGTGTTCCAGATGCAAGCCCAAGAAACTTAAGATAATTATTTGATAATGTCTTTTGTCTCTCACCCTCTTACTTTCGTTGTATCTTCTTCACCCGAAAAGTTGGAAGTGAGTATCATAATTCATTGCTTAAATAAAGATACGCTAGGCGCAATGCTACTAAAGTATCGTTATTATATCATTATAATTGAATTAACGTGGGTGTTCATTTTACTTTAAAACCCAAGTATATATCTCATTTACAAATTCTGGAAATACCGGTATAATAATTTTTGGACAATTCTATGCACGTTTTACAGTTCTGAAAATATGAAGCCATATGTATTTTGTACAAACACGTAAATACACACAAATATGCTCTAAATTGGATGATTCCAAGAATGATCCCGAAGAAATTTGAGCCAAAAATCATTGTAAATTATGTCATAAACGTATGTGATCATAGCGCGTGGAAAAGTTCGACAATGCCGTGCAATTGATTTGTGCTAAGTAATTAGTTTCCTGAATTTCATGATCTTAAAATTAAATGAATGATTATTATCAACGTAATATGTATTATGTATGAGTGATCACACCGAGAAGAATTGAATTGTAAAGTTCCTGGAAATGAAAAACAAATTGTTTAATCTAGAACTTGAGAGCAGTGCCGTTCGTTATTTCTTTTTTGAAGTTCGAAGAGCAAAAATTACTATTTATCGGTTATTATAATCAAATGTAAATCATGCTACTCGTACTCATTTGTATATAATCACAGAGTGCCCATTGAGTGCACACATTAAAATATCTAGTTAGATTAACAAAGAAAGAGAAGAACAGCAAACAACATATAACGTTTTACAAATTACTTGATTGTATGATGAATGATTTAAACCAGTCAGTAAAACTTACGTAAATCATGCAATTATGTCCGTGTTTATTACTGTATTGCCATCACTGTCGATATGTAAGTACGCGTACTAAATTATGTGTACATAATGTTTGCGTTACTTGTTTGTCTTGTAGGCACAACCCCGAAAGATATTGTTAAAGAAGGTAGGTGGGACTCGTTTTTAACCAGTTTGCATACGTGTTTGCAATATATTATGTATAATTCAACTACATACATTACCTTACACGCAATGATTTGGAAAACATCGATATGTGACGGGGTGTCATAAATATTTAAGTGACTAAAATATCATTCGCATAATACATGCAGAATGCTCGAATATATTCAAAACAAAATCCACACATTTTGACAGCAAGCATTGCGGATCTTCCGTTGTATTTGTATTTTTAGCACTTTTTTCACTCATTTGAAACGAACTGAAACGGCACAAAGTAAATTCCTTATGTGGCCTTCACTATTATACACAGATGTTTATCTTTAGCAGTCACATCTACTTAAATATGCATCATGTCTCTTGACTATGCTAACATCTATATCGCCAAAGAATTACCATGATTTTGGTCTTTTAAGCATAATCGTATAAATCATATCAAGCGTCCTCTGCAGCTCAGAGCCAATGTAATGAAACCCTCTCGATATTCGTCATACTTTGAGCACGGACGTAAGTGTGTAGAGTCTTCCGGGTTTTTTTTTTTTATCTCAATTTATTATTATTATTATTATCATTATCATTTATTCATTTATTTATTAATTTATTTTTATTTATTATTTTTTTTTTTTTTTGGGGGGGGGGGGGGGTTGGGGGGGGGGGTGTTAATATATTTATATGAATATCGACATCAATTTTATATTTGTTTACACACTTGGTGATGAGGAATGTTCCTTTCATTTCTCTGCAGATTGCCTGTATCTAGGCAGATACTACCCAGTAAGTTTATATTTTGTTAGTGTTGGATAAGAAGGATGCATATTACAAAACTTATTGAATGTGAAAGGCTGGCTATGTGTAATAATGAACCCCATTCGTAATATTGCTTTAAACGTTATTGCGTGTGTGATACATGTACCTCTAGCATGAACCCAAGAACAATTACACGAGAAATCCACTCCACTAAACCCTGTAATGCTTTCGATATTAATCTGCACTTTAGAAGTTCACAAACTGTTAAATTAGGATTTAGACCAGGGGTATGTGTCCCCTGAGCAGGTCTCGGTGACCGTCTCTTACCTCGGCACAGGAAAAACGAGAATAGTAACGTTTTTGCTGTGAATATGATATGTCAACTGTTATTCTACCATTCGTGTGCCAGACAACATTTTTTCGCACAAGGTTTGCGTGCACCACTTGTAAAAAATATAACGTTAATCAAATGTATGATAAATATATCATCACGAATATTATACCCGTGAGAGTTTAATTGATTTCTGCATTATAGCTCATAAAGACTTAGCAAGTATTGGTTGCACGTGTAGTCTATATCAACTTTATGTTTACGTTAATGTCTTAGAATCTGAAAAAAAAACTTGTCACTGATTTCAACAGGTTGGGACACGTATAAGGTCGATACCTCCAGTGCCGTGCTACGAAATGATTTGTGGAGAGGATGGAAACCCAGCATTCTCATCAGTAACGTACGACTGCACAGATGGCTGTGAGGTGAGGTATAACGTATGCATAACTACATCGTGCATGTAATTGCACTGTGGATTTACCTTGATCATGCGATGGCATTGTTATTCTTGATATTACACCTCCTTCCAATTTCAATACTGCCTGGATATAATATATTTCATTGTACACCATCAACACGGATTTTTCTTTAAACTATACGGGACAATAGTGGCAAGTTCAGCACCACGATTTTGACGTAGGCCCTACTGATATTTGAACGAAGTGATGGTAATACAAACATTGTCGTAATTTAAATGTTCCTAATAAAAAAAAGCAGGGTTGCTGATATTGTGATAAAGTGTGGACCTTCCATGAACATTTTTAAACTCAACGTAGATTATCAGCCAAATTAAATGTGAGAACAAAACGGCAAAATAAGAAAATGTGTTGTAGTGTTATGAAATAGAATGTGCCAAAAATCAGCTCTTTGACAAATTCGTTCGTTGGTTAGTGTGCGAGACGTGTGCAAAACGTGACTGGACATTGTATGCGTGTGCAAAGTGTGGTTGTCCCATATACATAGCTTTAGATGAACAATTTGCAATAATCTGATCAGATGCGACAGAACAATTGTGTCTCTTTAATGGATTGTTAATTTTTGCTTCACAAAAACGTTACTTGTCACTTGTTTTTCTTGTATTTCTTTGTTTACAGTATGGGACCACATATCCAGAAGATTGCTGCCCAGAATGTCGTAAGTAGAAAAATATGGCAGAATAACTTTTTTGAAGTAGAGTACCGAAGAGACATCATTTGAGAATTATTGTCAAGACAACTGGCTCTAAACAGTGCAGGTAGTTCAAGCAGCGGTGATCACAACGGAGACTGTAATAAGGAATACCCGACACTAGCCCGATAGACAATATCGGACCGCTAAACCTCTCACTGGAGCGAGTTTGTGTAGAGCCAATTGTCTTGACAACAAGCTCATATGACGACACTTCTTCGGTACTCTATTGCCTCATAATATTATCTGGGAGAATGAGTTAAATCATACTGTTCTAATGGTTGCATAGTGAATGAAGATGTGTAATGAAATAAGAAAAACAAGTGTTCCTGCACTGTTCAGTGTCGGGCTAGAACGTGTCTGGTACTCTATACATTTGTGTATCCTCTCTTCTTCCTCGATAAGGATTAATTAATAAGGAATTCATGTGTAAACATTTTTGATCAGTTCGAGTGATAACCATACATTTACCACGTCCATTGTATGTATACACGGGCTATTCGAATAGCATATCCGTAAACGTTTGAGAAAAATCGGACAAGCAGTATGGAAGTAATGACAATATGCAAGCGTTGCACTCCTTGAATTTGAAACAGAGGAATGCACATAATGTAATGGAATCAGTGGGTAGAGCACCTTTACCCCACCCCCTTGTTTGTATTCTATTGTTTTAACATGCAAGAGTATTTTTTTTAGTATGCTGTTTGTACGTATATAAAACATGACATTTGCCCATCCATAGTAAGGGGAACCAGAATCAATAGCAAAATCACATCCTAATATTAGGCGCTTAAATCTTCCCGATTCCAACATTTCGTGTTGTCCGTTCTTTGTTCTCGCCCGATGTATTAATTTTGTTTTTCGCTTTCCTGCTTCTCCCATCTACATGTCATTCTGCCTATTCTGCTTTTATGAACACAAACATATTACTAGTATTAGAGTGAAATACCCCTTTAAGTATAACTGCAGTACAAACCATTTATCCGATGCAATTTGCAATGATTACAGAAGAACCGATAAACATGTCATAACATAAAACAAAGGAATAATAAAAAGGCCCATATAGCTGATAAAGACAAGTGCAGTTCGAACTGAATAAGTACCTTTTTAAGTCAATGAAGTCTCATCTGAGACTTTATTTAGCGTATCATTTCTATATATGTTTTTTGGTAGAACTTATTATAATGTATCCAATTGAGAATGTTAAGATTGTGTTTGGAACTGATAACAAGAAAACATTTGTTCATATACAGCATCGGAAACGACTACCGTTGCCGTGACTACAGCTGAAATCACTACGTCCATAACGACAACTCCAGGTATGAAATGCATACGAAGCAATTCAAATAAAACTGTTTTTGTCATCTATCTAAAGCAAATATTTTAAAAGTCTAATGATCTACGGCATCTTCAATATTGCAATTAATGTTCATGGAAAATTAATTACGATCTTTCTAAGCTAAATTCTTCACTTTTCTGCATTAACATGAAAGGTGCTAGTTAAGAACTTAATTCTCACAATATTGCCATAACGGTAGTAATCATTTTACTAAAAAAGTTGAAGAAACTACATCATTAAATGAATACCACCCATTCATAAGTACGGTGATGTCATTGTTCTTGACAGAAACGACAACAGTTCCTGGCTTCATAGGTAAGAATTGTATAGTGAAATGCCTTGTCTTCTTTGCTCAATTATGTGATTGTACTAGCCTGGGGTACTATGCGATATATCGAAATACTGTAATTGGATTAGCTAATCGCAAACACTCGAAATACACATTTGGCTAACTAGCTTAACATACCTCTTCAAGAAGTAAATATCGCACATTTGTAACCCGCGTGTCTTCAAGATAATGAGAACCTGACAGGAAAGTAAATGCTGAAAAGAAATATTCAAACAATATTTCGTTGTGGACCTAATAAATGATAACACTGCCGCGTATGAAACGACGCTAACAAAAAAAAAACCTAACAAACTTCTATGAGGTTTCTTAGAGAAGCGAAAAATGAATATACAGAATGCGTGCAGCCCATTTAAACGGAATCATAAAATATATATCGTTTTAATAACAAGTTACTACGCAGTTAAAGTAAAAGTTAAATGTACGTTACGAAGACGGCTTATTGCTGATTACACTTGTGAAAGCACAAATAGATCCGCATTAATTGCATTTCGATGTATACATGCACATATGATGAACTAATGACTTAATCTATAACGGAAGACAACAAGACATAGTAGGAGGAGGCAACAATAATTCTTCTTTTTTTTAATTAGAAACAACAACGGAAAGAATTCGAGTGCAAACGACAACACCATTAACAACGGAAATTGAGACGACCACAGTTACTACAACTGTAGCAACAACTCCAGGTACCCAGTTAATTTTTGCTACGATTTAGCAGTGACAACGTTTCATTATCTCTACCACTAGATTATAGAGTATCACTGTTGTTCAACAACAAGCGTGGCAGAGTAGAATTTCAATTGACGGTATTCTATATCTTGGTGACGTGTTTTCAAGGAAGCTTGATGAACGTGGCCCTTTGACATTTCATTTCCGGAGAGAGACATTATCGGTGTGTCGGTGAATAGTAACGTTAATCTAAGCCATATTGTAGCACTGCAAGGTTCACCATGCATTAAAAAACGGTTACAGTTCGATATTCTGAAGGTTCGTTTATTCCGAAGGTTCATAATTCCAAAACACGTTAATTGCATACACCTCCATGCTCCAAAACGAAAAAGGGTTCGTTAATCCGAGCATTTGTCGCGCAACGTTCGAATTACCGAACATTCGGCATAACGAGTGCTTCCCCCAAAAAACAAGTCTATAAGGTTTAAGTGTACGATATGTGCAGGCTGCCCTGACGGATCTACAATGACGGTATTGTTAATCTTGGTAGCACGCGTTGCCACGTTTAAAAGAAGCGCGATGATCATAGAGCCGTGGATGTACATTTCTAGAAAAAGACATACGGGTATGACGGTTAATGCATACCATGGTAGTACTGCAAGTCTAACGTGCATTAGGCCCATACGAAAGTGAACCCATACACGTTTTCAAGTGTACGATATCATGTGCAGGAAGAAAAGACTTACATGTTGATGTATCATTTCTTTGCGTAGGTGAATGTCAAGAGGAGCTCAGCTCCGATGATTCAGATGAGCTTCGAATCACTCTGAAGAGACCAGCGGATAGTACTGCTCAAGAGATAACTTCATGGTCAATCGATGACACCAATCAACGTACTGTGACGGTGGCATTTACAAGCAATAGTGAAAGTGTCACCCTTGAAACCTTTGTTTCTGCTGTTCGAGTTCAGCCGTCATCAGTTGACAGTGGAAACGTGCCCTCCATCACAGTCGAGAACATCGTACTAACAGATGGTTCAACAGCAGCAGACATTACTGACGTAACTCCAACTACTTCAGGTTCAGGAATGTTCAATCTGCCTGATTTGAAAGACATTTCAATCGCATCTTTTGATATCACTGTCAGTGATGAAGTGCCACTATCGTCAACTCTTACTGTCACATTCAGAGGATGTATCACGCCAAGTAAGTTTCATGTATTCATCAGTTTTTTTAACATTGGAGCAAACATACCTTTGCAGAAATGTGCTAGCTACACAATAGCCTCATTAGCGTATTTAAGAAACGGCCGCCTTGAATGACATGCATCCAAACAAAAAGTAACTCGAAATTCTTTATTCTTCGAAAAAGTAGCAACATTTAGATGTGAAGCAGATACCGTTTAAAGAACCTATTTAATGAAAGAACCTATTTAATGATCCCTTTGACTTTCCTTCATCGTATAGCATTGAGGGAAGTGACAACTACGACCCAAGCAACTACAACCACCGAAGCTACAACTCCAGTTCCCACTACGACAGAGGTTATTGCGACAACGACGACGACAACGCGGGGCTCAACAACGGTGGTCGAAGAAACAACTACTACAACGACAACACCCGCACAAACGACACCAGGTATATCTATCAAACCGTTTTTAAAGGGAATATACTGTACTGGGGAGACAAAAAAAGGACTTAAAAAGGTGATCGTGAGCAATTTTCTTGCCAATGGTCTTAAATTCTTCAAAATATTCGGGCCGAACATTTTGAGGATTTTTGACGTAATCACTAACTACTCCATATGTAGATCATTTGAGGTCTAATAACTTTCAGCAAGTTTCTAAAATGGACAATACATGAATTTAAGACCATTGGCAAGAGGATTGCTCAAGATCACCTTTTTGAAGGCTTTTTCTCTTCCCAGTACAGTATATTCCCATTAAGTCTGAAGTATTACTCTATAGGGTTATGGTTAATGTTGATCTAATAAGTGGCGAACTGGCTCGTCTATAATTTGTTCAGGTAGAAGCAATGTAAGTAATAACAATATCCCATACTATCTAAGTCATATATTCTTTTCCACATCTTACTTTCAGGGCCGTGCAGTGAGCTACTCAACGGGGATGATGCACTGGTGATTGAATTGACAAAGGATGGAACAACTGTGATTCCTTCAACTGACTTCCAGATTACGGCCAATTCTGACTCCGTGCAGATATCTATCACAAGTCCAGATCCTCAGATTGTCTTGGATGTGACCATTACTGGCATAAAGATTGTCTCTAGCAACACATTTTCTTCGATTTTCCTATCCAACGTGAATGGAGAAAGTGTGACTTCAGAACCCTTGTCTTCGACGGGCAATAACCGATTTGCGGTACCCGCATCGCTTGGTGAATCAATCGAATCGTTTGATGTTGTATTCGCTGACTCAGAAGGTTATCCAGCCGATGTACAAGTCGAGATCTACGGCTGCTACGAAATGGGTAAGATCCAAATCTGTGTGCGCATGTAAATTTTCTTTCCGAAGAATCTTTTATTCACTTCATATTCATATTGGATAAAACAGACGGCAATAAATGACCATGACATTGGCTACTATAATAAAAAGAAAAATAGAAATTTGTTGTTATTGTATCATATATATATATCTTTGGTTTGAAAGACATATAATTTCTCTCTTTACAGCAACCATCACGACAGTTACAACGACCGTAACAACGACCACAGTGCCTACAACTACTCTGCCACCAACTACTACTACAACAACAACTACAAGCGTTACTACCACAACACCAAGGGGAACAACAACTGAAGAAACCACAACAGTTCAAACAACGACCGGTAACAAAGATCATATTTCAATTAACGGCTCTCCTGACCAACGTTAAGATGAAGAAACTGAATTTCCACCCATATTGCTATAATAGAATCATAAGTTTTACTCTTAACTCTGAACTAGAATTGGCTTGACAACTTTGACGAACTGCACTTTCTTCTTCATGATAAAAATGTTAATGATAACCATATCAGTAAATTAATGCCTCTTACAAATAACTGAGTCAATGTCATTGTTCTTTGCAGAAGCGACAACGGGTCCTGGTTTCATAGGTAAGAATTATACATTTAAAGCAAATTTGCCCTTTTCAATTGTGCGTTTGTACTAACCTGTTTACTCTCCAATATGTTGTACCACTGTAAGAAGATAAGCTCATCGTAAATACTCAAAGTACATATTTGGATAACGAGCTTAACACATCTTTTCAAAGAAGGAAATGTCGCACATTTTCATGACGTCTGTCTTTCGTAATGTTGAAATATTTCTAGGGAAGTTAGAACTAAATGCTCCTATAAAGCATTAATTCGTTGTGATCCATGTAAACATAACATGATAAAACAGCCTTTTAGTTTTGTTACACTACACGCGCTGCTAGTTCAAAATGAGAACTACCAATGAAGTGCTTAAAGGGCATATACTGTACTAGGAAGGCAAAAAACCTTCAAAATGTAATTCTTAGCAATCTTCCTGCCAATGGTCTTAAATTCACGTATTGTACATTTTAGAAGCTTGCTGAAAGTTATTTGCCCTCAAATGATCTACATTTGGAGTAATGAGTGATTAAATCACAAATCCTCAAAATGTTCGGCCCGAACAATTTGAGGATTTAATCATTAATCATTAATTACTCCATATATGGATCATTTGAGGGCAAATAACAGCAAGCTCATAAAATGTACAATACATGAATTTAAGACCATTGGCAAGAAAATTGCTAACAATTACATTTTGAAGGCTTTTTTGCCTTCCCAGTACAGTATATGCCCTTTAATTGAGATCAATTATTTTAATTCTTGGAACGTGTAACAGTACAGACTAAACATGTTGGTCAAAAAATGAACTTTGCAATTTCCAACTTCAACTTCTTAACATTTCACATTACACTGAAAAACGGCAAGGTGAGACCAATAGAGGCATTTTTGGTATGTATGCACGGCTTTCAAATACTAACTTACTAATGGCAGTTTGGGTAAAACTTGAGCATACATTAAGAAAAAGCCTACTTGATGAATCCACTTAGTTTCAACTTTGTAAAAAAACACGTTTATCCATTCCGATTAAATGCTGACGCATACACATCCATGTGATCAACTGATGACTCAATGTATAAGCACACGCAATTAAGACACATTCGGGTTGTATATGTGATACTTCTGTTTATTTCAAATCATCAGAAACAACAACTGAAAGAATCCGCGTCCAAACAACAACACCATCAACAACGGAATCTGAGACGACCACAGTTACTACAACTGTAGCAACAACTCCAGGTACCCCCAATGTCTAGCCACGACTTATTATTTCACTACCCCTACTACTCGGTGGAAGGCTTTCAATGTTATTGATGTTGTGTAACAATTGGGTAGCCCTGTAGAATCTTCAATGACGGCATTATAAATGTTAGTAACACGCGTAATTGCCATGGCTAAAGGAAGCGCGATGACCGTGAAGCTCGTTGATGAACACTTGTAGAAAAAGACATATCAGTATGATGGTGAATACCTAACATATGGTAGTACTGCAAGTTTAACGTGAATTACATAAAAGTGAACCAAAACACGTCTTTAAGGTTTAAGTGTACGATATCATGTGCAGGGAAAAAGATGTAACATAATGATGTATCATTTCTTTGCGTAGGTGAATGTCAAGAGGAGCTCAGCTCCGATGATTCCGATGAGCTTCGAATCACTCTCAAGAGACCAGCGGATAGTACTCCGCAAGAGATAACTTCATGGTCAATCGACGACACCAATCAACGTACTGTAACGGTGGCATTTACAAGCAATAGTGAAAGTGTCACCCTTGAAACCTTTGTTTCTGCTGTTCGAGTTCAGCCTTCATCAGTTGACAGTGGAAACGTGCCCTCCATCACAGTCGAGAACATCGTACTAACAGATGGTTCAACAGCAGCAGACATTACTGACGTAACTCCAACTACTTCAGGTTCAGGAATGTTCAATCTGCCTGATTTGAAAGACATTTCAATCGCATCTTTTGATATCACTGTCAGTGATGAAGTGCCACTATCATCTACTCTTACTGTCACATTCAGAGGATGTATCACGCCAAGTAAGTTTCATGTATTCATCAGTTTTTTTAAGATTGGAGCAAACATAACTTTGCAGAAATATGCTAGCTACACAATAGCCTGACTAACCTATTGAAGAAACGGCCGTCTTGACATGACAAGCATCCAAATAAAAAACAACTCGAAGTTCTATATTCTTCCAAGAAGTAGCAAAACTTAATGTGTAGCAGAAACCGCTCAATAATATATCGTTCATGAAAGAACCTATTCAATGATCCCTTTGACTTTCCTCAATCGTATAGCATTGAGGGAAGTGACAACTACGACTCAAGCAACTACAACCACCGAAGCTACAACTCCAGTTCCCACTACGACAGAGGTTATTGAGACAACAACGACGACAACGCGGGGCTCAACAACGGTGGTCGAAGAAACAACTACTACAACGACAACACCCGCACAAACGACACCAGGTATATCTATCAAACCGTTTTTAAAGGGAATATACTGTACTGGGGAGACAAAAAAAAGGCCTTAAAAATGTGATCGTGAGCAATTTTCTTGCCAATGGCTTTAAATTCTTCAAAATATTCGGGCCGAACAGTTTGAGGATTAGTGACGTAATCACTAATTACTCCAAATGTGGATCATTTGAGGGCTAATAACTTTCAGCAAGTTTCTAAAATGGACAATACATGAATTTAAGACCATTGGCAAGAAGATTGCTCAAGATCACCTTTCTGAAGGCGTCTTGTCTTCCCAGTACAGTATATTCCCTTTAAGTCTGAACTATTGCTGTATAGGGTTCTGGTTAATGTTGATCTAATAAGTGGCGAACTGGCTCGTCTATAATTTGTTTAGGTAGAAATAATGTTAATAATAATAATTATAATAATGATTTCCCATAATAATATCTAAATCATATATTTTTTTCCACATCTTACTTGCAGGGCCGTGCAGTGAGCTACTCAACGGGGATGATGCACTGGTGCTTGAATTGACAAAGGATGGAACAACTGTGAATCCGTCAACTGACTTCCAGGTTACGACCAATTCCGACTCCGTGCAGATATCTATCACAAGTCCAGATCCTCAGATTGTCTTGGATGTAACCATTACTGGCATAAGGATTGTCTCTAGCAGCACATTTTCTTCGATTTTCCTATCCAACGTGAATGGAGAAAGTGTGACTTCAGAACCCTTGTCTTCGACGGGCAATAACCGATTTGCGGTACCCGCATCGCTTGGTGAATCAATCGAATCGTTTGATGTTGTATTCGCTGACTCAGACGGTTATCCAGCCGATGTACAAGTCGAGATCTACGGCTGCTACGAAATGGGTAAGATCCAAATCTTTGTCCACATGTAAATTTTCTCTTTTGAAGAATCTTTCATTTACTTAATATTCATATTGTATAAAAGAGACAGCAATAAATGAACATGACATTGGCTTCCTAAATAAAAAGAAAAATAGAAATTTGTTATTGTATTATACATAAATATGATTGCATTAAAAGACATATATCACAATGTCTCTCTCCACAGCAACAATCACGACAGTTACAACGACCGTAGCAACGACCACAGTGCCTACAACTACTACTCTGCCACCTACTACTACTACAGCAACAACTACAAGCGTTACTACCACAACACCAAGGGAAACAACCACTGAAGAAACCACAACCATTCAAACAACAACCGGTAACAAAGATCATATTTCAATTAACGGCTCTTCTGACCCACGTTAAGAGGAAGAAACTGAATTCTCACCCTTATTGCTATAATAACATAAGTTTTAATTTAATAATGAACTAAAATTTGCTTGACAAGTTTGATGAACTGCACTTTCTTCTTCATGATAAAAATGTTAATGATAACCATTTTAGTAAATTAATGCCTCTTACACATAACTGAGTTAATGACATTGTTCTTTGCAGAAGCGACAACTGGTCCTGGTTACATAGGTAAGAATTATACATTTAAAGCAATTTTGCATTTTCATTTATGTGTTTGTACTAACCTGGTTACTCTGCAATATGCTGCTCCACCGTAAAAAGATAAGCTCATCGTAAATACTCGAAACATATATATTTGGATCACGAGCTTAACACATCTTTTCAAAGAAGGAAATGTCGCACATTTTCATGACGTCTGTCTTTCCTGATGTTGAAATACTTGTAGGGAAGTTAGAACTGAAGGCTGCTATAAAACATTAATTCGTTGTGATCCATGTAAACGTCATAACATGATAAAACGGCCTTTTAGTTTTGTTACACTACACACGCTGCTAGTTAAAATGAGAACGACCAATGAAGTGCTTAATTCAGATAAATTATTTCAATTCCTTCGAACGTATAACAGTAAATGAACTTTGCAATTTCCAACTTCAACTTCTTAACATTTAACATTATACTGAAAAACGGCAAGGGGAGACCAATAGAGGCATTTTTTGGTATGTATGCACGGCTTTCAAATACTAACTTACTAATGGCAGTTTGGGTAAAACTTAAGCATACATTAAGATAAAGGCTACTTGATGAATCCACTTAGTTTCAACTTTGTAAAAAAAAAACACGTTAATCCATGCCGATTAAATGATGATGCACACATATTCATGTGATCAACTGATGACTTATTGTATAAGCACACGCAATTAAGACAAATTCGGGTTGTATCTGTGATACGTCTGTTTATCCCAAATCATCAGAAACAACAACGGAAAGAATCCGAGACCAAACAACAACACCATCAACAACGGAATCTGAGACGACCACAGTTACTACAACTGTAGCAACAACTCCAGGTACCCCCGATGTCTAGCCACGACTAATCATTTCATTACCCCTACCACTCGGTGGAAGGTTATCAATGTTATTGATGTTGTGTAACTACTTAGGTAGCCCTGTAGATTTTCCAATGACGGCATTATAAATCTTAGTAACACGTGTTGCCATGGCTAAAGGAAGCGCGATGACCGTGAAGCTCGTTGATGAACACTTGTAGAAAAAGACATATCAGTATGATGGTGAATACCTAACATATGGTAGTACTGCAAGTTTAACGTGAATTATATAAAAGTGAACCAAAACACGTCTTTAAGGTTTAAGCGTACGAAATCATGTGCAGGGAAAAAGATGTAACATATTGATGTATCATTTCTTTGCGTAGGTGAATGTCAAGAGGAGCTCAGCTCCGATGATTCCGATGAGCTTCGAATCACTCTCAAGAGACCAGCGGATAGTACTGCACAAGAGATAACTTCATGGTCAATCGACGACACCAATCAACGTACTGTAACGGTGGCATTTACAAGCAATAGTGAAAGTGTCACCCTTGAAACCTTTGTTTCTGCTGTTCGAGTTCAGCCTTCATCAGTTGACAGTGGAAACGTGCCCTCCATCACAGTCGAGAACATCGTACTAACAGATGGTTCAACAGCAGCAGACATCACTGACATAACTCCAACTACTTCAGGTTCAGGCATGTTCAATCTGCCTGATTTGAAAGACATTTCAATCGCATCTTTTGATATCACTGTCAGTGATGAAGTGCCACTATCGTCTACTCTTACTGTCACATTCAGAGGATGTATCACGCCAAGTAAGTTTTAATATTTTCATTACTTTTTTAAGATTGGAGCAAACATAATTTTGCAGAAATGTGCTAGCTACACGATAGCCTGACTAACCTATTGAAGAAACGGCCGTCTTGAGATGACGTGCATCCAGATAAAAAGCAACTCGAAGTTTTATTCTTCCAAGAAGTAGCAAAACTTAATGTGTAGCAGAAACCGCTAAATAATACATCGTTCATGAAAGAACCTATTTAATGATCCCTTTGACTTTCCTCTATCGTATAGCATTGAGAGAAGTAACAACTACGACTCAAGCAACTACAACCACTGAAGCTACAACTCCAGTTCCCACTACGACAGAGGTTATTGAGACAACAACGACGACAACGCGGGGCTCAACAACGGTTGTCGAAGAAACAACGACTACAACGACAACACCCGCATCCACCACGCCAGGTATATCATACCGTTTTTAAGTCTGACGTATCACTGTATAGGGTTCTAATTAATGTTGATCTAACAAGTGGCGAATTGGCTCCTCTATGTTTTGTTCACGTAGAAATAATGTAAATAGTTATAATAATAATAATATCCCATAATATTGAAATCATATATTCTTTTCCACATCTTACTTACAGGGCCGTGCAGTGAGCTACTCAACGGGGATGATGCACTGGTGCTTGAATTGATAAAGGATGGAACAACTGTGATTCCTTCAACTGACTTCCAGATTACGGCCAATTCTGACTCAGTGCAGATATCTATCACAAGTCCAGATCCTCAGATTGTCTTGGATGTGACCATTACTGGCATAAGGATTGTCTCTAGCAGCACATTTTCTTCGATTTTCCTATCCAACGTGAATGGAGAAAGTGTGACTTCAGAACCCTTGTCTTCGACGGGCAATAACCGATTTGCGGTACCCGCATCGCTTGGTGAATCAATCGAATCGTTTGATGTTGTATTCGCTGACTCAGACGGTTATCCAGCCGATGTACAAGTCGAGATCTACGGCTGCTACGAAATGGGTAAGATCCAAATCTTTGTCCACATGTAAATTTTCTCTTTTGAAGAATCTTACATTTACTTTATATTCATATTGTATAAAAGAGACAGCAATAAATGAACATGACATTGGCTTCCTAAATAAAAAGAAAAATAGAAATTTGTTATTGTATTATACATAAATATGATTGCATTAAAAGACATATATCACAATGTCTCTCTCCACAGCAACAATCACGACAGTTACAACGACCGTAGCAACGACCACAGTGCCTACAACTACTACTCTGCCACCTACTACTACTACAGCAACAACTACAAGCGTTACTACCACAACACCAAGGGAAACAACCACTGAAGAAACCACAACCATTCAAACAACAACCGGTAACAAAGATCATATTTCAATTAACGGCTCTTCTGACCCACGTTAAGAGGAAGAAACTGAATTCTCACCCTTATTGCTATAATAACATAAGTTTTAATTTAATAATGAACTAAAATTTGCTTGACAAGTTTGATGAACTGCACTTTCTTCTTCATGATAAAAATGTTAATGATAACCATTTTAGTAAATTAATGCCTCTTACACATAACTGAGTTAATGACATTGTTCTTTGCAGAAGCGACAACTGGTCCTGGTTACATAGGTAAGAATTATACATTTAAAGCAATTTTGCATTTTCATTTATGTGTTTGTACTAACCTGGTTACTCTGCAATATGCTGCTCCACCGTAAAAAGATAAGCTCATCGTAAATACTCGAAACATATATATTTGGATCACGAGTTTAACACATCTTTTCAAAGAAGGAAATGTCGCACATTTTCATGACGTCTGTCTTTCCTGATGTTGAAATACTTGTAGGGAAGTTAGAACTGAAGGCTGCTATAAAACATTAATTCGTTGTGATCCATGTAAACGTCATAACATGATAAAACGGCCTTTTAGTTTTGTTACACTACACACGCTGCTAGTTAAAATGAGAACGACCAATGAAGTGCTTAATTCAGATAAATTATTTCAATTCCTTCGAACGTATAACAGTAAATGAACTTTGCAATTTCTAACTTCAACTTCTTAACATTTAACATTATACTGAAAAACGGCAAGGTGAGACCAATAGAGGCATTTTTTGGTATGTATGCACGGCTTTCAAATACTAACTTACTAATGGCAGTTTGGGTAAAACTTAAGCATACATTAAGATAAAGGCTACTTGATGAATCCACTTAGTTTCAACTTTGTAAAAAAAAACACGTTAATCCATGCCGATTAAATGATGATGCACACATATTCATGTTATCAACTGATGACTTATTGTATAAGCACACGCAATTAAGACATATTCGGGTTGTATCTGTGATACGTCTGTTTATCCCAAATCATCAGAAACAACAACGGAAAGAATCCGAGTCCAAACAACAACACCATCAACAACGGAATCTGAGACGACCACAGTTACTACAACTGTAGCAACAACTCCAGGTACCCCCGATGTCTAGCCACGACTAATCATTTCATTACCCCTACCACTCGGTGGAAGGTTATCAATGTTATTGATGTTGTGTAACTACTTAGGTAGCCCTGTAGATTTTCCAATGACGGCATTATAAATCTTAGTAACACGTGTTGCCATGGCTAAAGGAAGCGCGATGACCGTGAAGCTCGTTGATGAACACTTGTAGAAAAAGACATATCAGTATGATGGTGAATACCTAACATAAAGTAGTACTGCAAGCTTAACGTGAATTATATAAAAGTGAACCAAAACACGTCTTTAAGGTTTAAGCGTACGAAATCATGTGCAGGGAAAAAGATGTAACATATTGATGTATCATTTCTTTGCGTAGGTGAATGTCAAGAGGAGCTCAGCTCCGATGATTCCGATGAGCTTCGAATCACTCTCAAGAGACCAGCGGATAGTACTGCACAAGAGATAACTTCATGGTCAATCGACGACACCAATCAACGTACTGTAACGGTGACATTTACAAGCAATAGTGAAAGAGTTACCCTTGAAACCTTTGTTTCTGCTGTTCGAGTTCAGCCTTCATCAGTTGACAGTGGAAACGTGCCCTCCATCACAGTCGAGAACATCGCACTAACAGATGGTTCAACAGCAGCAGACATCACTGACATAATTCCGACCACTTCAGGTTCAGGCATGTTCAATCTGCCTGATTTGAAAGACATTTCAATCGCATCTTTTGATATCACTGTCAGTGATGAAGTGCCACTATCGTCTACTCTTACTGCCACATTCAGAGGATGTATCACGCCAAGTAAGTTTTAATATTTTCATTACTTTTTTAAGATTGGAGCAAACATAATTTTGCAGAAATGTGCTAGCTACACGATAGCCTGACTAACCTATTGAAGAAACGGCCGTCTTGAGATGACGTGCATCCAGATAAAAAGCAACTCGAAGTTTTATTCTTCCAAGAAGTAGCAAAACTTAATGTGTAGCAGAAACCGCTAAATAATACATCGTTCATGAAAGAACCTATTTAATGATCCCTTTGACTTTCCTCTATCGTATAGCATTGAGAGAAGTAACAACTACGACTCAAGCAACTACAACCACTGAAGCTACAACTCCAGTTCCCACTACGACAGAGGTTATTGAGACAACAACGACGACAACGCGGGGCTCAACAACGGTGGTCGAAGAAACAACGACTACAACGACAACACCCGCATCCACCACGCCAGGTATATCATACCGTTTTTAAGTCTGACGTATCACTGTATAGGGTTCTAATTAATGTTGATCTAACAAGTGGCGAATTGGCTCCTCTATGTTTTGTTCACGTAGAAATAATGTAAATAGTTATAATAATAATAATATCCCATAATATTGAAATCATATATTCTTTTCCACATCTTACTTACAGGACCGTGCAGTGAACTACTCAACGGGGATGATGCACTGGTGCTTAAATTGATAAAGGATGGAACAACTGTGATTCCTTCAACTGACTTCCAGATTACGGCCAATTCTGACTCCGTGCAGATATCTATCACAAGTCCAGATCCTCAGATTGTCTTGGATGTGACCATTACTGGCATAAAGATTGTCTCTAGCAACACATTTTCTTCAATTTTTCTATCCAACGTAAATGGAGAAAGTGTGACTTCAGAACCCTTGTCTTCGACGGGCAATAACAGATTTGCGGTACCCGCATCGCTTGGAGAATCCATCGAATCGTTTGATGTTGTCTTCGCTGACTCAGACGGTTATCCAGCCGATGTACAAGTCGAGATCTACGGCTGCTACGAAATGGGTAAGATCCAAATCTATGTCCACATGTAAATTTTCTTTCCGAAGAATCTTTTATTCACTTAATATTCCTATTTGATAAAACAGACGGTAATGAATGAACATGACATTGGCTTCCTAAATAAAATGAGAAATATAAATTAGTTATTGTATTATATATATATCTCTTTGGATTGAAAGACATATACAGTGTATCACAATGTCTCTCTTCACAGCAACAATCACGACAGTTACAACGACCGTAGCAACGACCACAGTGCCTACAACTACTACTCTGCCACCTACTACCACTACAGCAACAACTACAAGCGTTACTACCACAACACCAAGGGAAACAACCACTGAAGAAACCACAACAGTTCAAACAACGACAGGTAACAAGAATCATAATTCAATTGATGGCTTTTTTGACCGCGTTGATTGGAAGAAACTGAATCCTCACCCTCATTGCTATAACAACATCATTATCTTCACTCGTAACTATGCAGTAAATTTTGCTTGACAAGTTTGATGAACTGCACTTTCTTCTTCATGCTGAAAAAAGTTAATAACCATATCAGTAAATAAATGCCTCTTACACATAACTGAAATAATGTCATTGTTCTTTGCAGCATTTGTTCCTGATCGCGTAGGTAAGAATCATACATTTAAAGCAATTTTCCTTTTTCAACTATGCGTTTGTACTAACCTTATCACTCTGCAATATATTGCCCACTGTAAAAAGATTAGCTCATCGTAAGTACTCGAAGTACATATATTATATGGATAACGAGCTTAACACATCTTTTCAAAGAAGGAAATGTCGCACATTTTCATGACGTCTGTCTTTCCTGATGTTGAAATACTTTTCGGGAGGTTAGAACTTAAGGCTACTATAAAACATTAATTCGTTGTGATCCATGTAAACATAATATGATAAAAGGGCCTTTTAGTTTTGTTACCCTACACACGCTGCGAGTTAAACATGAGAACGACCAATGATGTGCTTAATTGAGATAAATTATTTCAATCCTTCGAAAGTATAACAGTAAAGACTAAACATGTTGCTCAAAAAATGAATTTTGCAATTTCCAACTTCAACTTCTTAACATTTAACATTGCACTTAAAAACGGCAAAGTGAGACCAATAGAAGCATTTTCTGTTTTGTATGCACGGCTTTCAAATACTAAATTACTAGTGGCAGTTTGGATAAAACTTGAGCATACATTACGAAAAGGGACAAAATTGACGAATCCACTTAGTTTCAACTTTGTAAAATAACACGTTTATCCATGTCGATTAAATGTTCATGCATACACATTCATGTGATCAAGTGATGACTTAATGTATGAGTAAAAGAAATTAAGACATATTCGGGTAGTATCTGTGATACTTCTGTTTATTTTAAATCATCAGACACAACGACGAAACGAATCCGAGTCTTAACAACAACACCATCAACAACGGAATCCGAGACAACTACAGTTACTACAACTGTAGCAACAACTCCAGGTACCCAGAATGTCTAGCCACGACTCACCATTTCATAACCCCTACCACTCGGTGGAAGGCTATCAATGTTGATGTTGTGTAACAACTTGGGCAGACCTGAAGAATCTGCAATGACGGCATTATAAATCTCAGTAGCACGCGTTGCCATGGCTAAAGGAAGCGCGATGACCGTGAAGCTCGTTGGTGAACACTTGTAAAAAAGACATATCAGTATGATGGTGAATACCTAACATATGGTAGTACTGCAAGTTTAACGCCAATTATATAAAAGTGAACCAAAACACGTCTTTAAGGTTTAAGCGTACGATATCATATGCAGGAAAAAAGATGTAACATATTAATGTATCATTTCTTTGCGTAGGTGAATGTCAAGAGGAGCTCAGCTCCGATGATTCCGATGAGCTTCGAATCACTCTCAAGAGACCCGCGGATAGTACTCCGCAGGAGATAACTTCATGGTCAATCGACGACACCAATCAGCGTACTGTAACGGTGGCATTTACAAGCAATAGTGAAAGTGTCACCCTTGAAACCTTTGTTTCTGCTGTTCGAGTTCAGCCTTCATCAGTTGACAGTGGAAACGTGCCCTCCATCACAGTCGAGAACATCGTACTAACAGATGGTTCAACAGCGGCAGACATCACTGACATAACTCCAACCACTTCAGGTTCAGGAATGTTCAATCTGCCTGATTTGAAAGACATTTCAATCGCATCTTTTGATATCACTGTCAGTGATGAAGTGCCACTATCGTCTACTCTTACCGTCACATTCAGAGGATGTATCACGCCAAGTAAGTTTCATGTTTTCATCAGTTTTTTTTAAGATTGGAGCAAACATAACTTTGCAGAAATGTGCTAGCTACACAATAGCCTGACTAACCTATTGAAGAAACGATCGTCTTGACATGACATGCGTCCAAATAAAAAGCAATCCGAAGTTCTATATTCGTCCAAGGAGTAGCAAAACTTAATGTGTAGCAGAAACCGCTAAATAATATATCGTTCATGAAAGAACCTATTTAATGATCCCTTTGACTTTCCTCCATCGTATAGCATTGAGGGAAGTGACAACTACGACTCAAGCAACTACAACCACCGAAGCTACAACTCCAGTTCCCACTACGACAGAGGTTATTGAGACAACAACGACGACAACGCGGGGCTCAACAACGGTGGTCGAAGAAACAACGACTACAACGACAACACCCGCACCCACCACGCCAGGTATATCATACCGTTTTTAAGTCTGACGTATCACTGTATAGGGTTCTAGTTAATGTTGATCTAATAAGTGGCGAATAGGCTCGTCTTTATTTTGTTCATGTAGAAATACTTTACATAGTTATAGTAATAATAATATCCCATAATATCTAAATCATATATTCTTTTCTACATCTTACTTGCAGGGCCGTGCAGTGAGCTACTCAACGGGGATGATGCACTGGTGCTTGAATTGACAAAGGATGGAACAACTGTGAATCCTTCAACTGACTTCCAGATTACAGCCAATTCCGACTCCGTGCAGATATCTATCACAAGTCCAGATCCTCAGATTATCTTGGATGTGACCATTACTGGCATAAAGATTGTCTCTAGCAGCACATTTCCTTCGATTTTCCTATCCAACGTGAATGGAGAAAGTGTGACTTCAGAACCCTTGTCTTCGACGAGCAATAACCGATTTGCGGTACCCGCATCGCTTGGAGAATCAATCGAATCGTTTGATGTTGTCTTCGCTGACTCAGACGGTTATCCAGCCGATGTACAAGTCGAGATCTACGGCTGCTACGAAATGGGTAAGATCTAAATTTGTGTCCACATGTTAATTTTCTTTCCGAAGAATCTTTCACTCACTTAATATTTATATTGGATAAAACAGACGGTAATAAATGAACATGACATTGGCTTCCTAAATAAAAAGAGAAATAGAAACTTGTTATTGTATTATACATAAATATCTTTGGATTGAAAGACATATATCACAATGTCTCTCTTCACAGCAACAATAACGACAGTTACAACGACCGTAGCAACGACCACAGTGCCTACAACTACTACTCTGCCACCTATTACCACTACAGCAACAACTACAAGCGTTACTACCACAACACCAATGGAAACAACCACTGAAGAAACCACAACCGTTCAAACAACGACAGGTAACAAAAATCCTATTTCAATTGACGGCTCTTCTGACCCACGTTGATTGGAAGAAACTGAATTCTCACCCATGTTGCTATAACAGTATCATTATCTTTACTCGTAACTATAAATTAAAATTTACTTGACAACTTTGATAAACTGCACTTTCTCCTTCATGCTGAACAAGGTTGTTGGTAACTATGTCAGTAAATTAATGCGACCCACGCAACTAATTTGATGTCATTGTTCTTTACAGGAGCGACAACTGGTCCTGGTTACATAGGTAAGAATTATACATAAAGAGCAAGTTTGCCTTTCCAATTATGTATTTGTACAAACCTGATTACTCTCCGATTGATCGCACCACTGTAAAAAGATTAGCTCATCGTAAATACTCGAAGTACATATTTGGATAACGAGCTTAACACATCTTTTCAAAGAAGGAAATGTCGCATATTTTAATGACGTCTGTCTTTCCTGATGTTGAAATACTTCTAGGGAAGTTAGAACTGAAGGCTACTATAAAACATTAATTCGTTGTGATCCATGTAAACATAACATGATGAAACAGCCTTTTAGCTTTGTTACATTACACACGCTGCTAGTTAAAAATGAGAACGACCAATGAAGTGCTTAATTGAGATAAATCATTTCAATTCTTCGAACGTATAACAATAAACACTAAACATGTTGTTCAAAAAATGAACTTGGCAATTTCTAACTTCAACTTCTTAACATTTAACATTACACTGAAAAACGGCAAGGTGAGACCAATAGAGGCATTTTTTGGTATGTATGCACGGCTTTCAAATACTAACTTATTAATGGCAGTTTGGGTAAAACTTGAGCATATATTAAGAAAGAGGCTACTTGATGAATCCACTTAGTTTTAACTTTGTAAAATAACACGTTTATCCATGCCGATTAAATGTTGATGCATACACATTCATGTGATGAACTAATGACTTAATGTATAAGCAAACGCAATTAAGACATATTCGGGTAGTATCTGTGATACTTCTGTTTATTTTATATCGTCAGAAACAACAACGGAAAGAATCCGAGTCCAAACAACAACACCATCAACAACGGAATCTGAGACGACCACAGTTACTACAACTGTAGCAACAACTCCAGGTACCCCCAATATCTAGCCACGAGTAATCATTGCATAACCCTTACCACTCGGTGGAAGGCTATCAATGTTATTGATGTTGTGTAACAACTTGGGTAGCCCTGTGGAATTTCCAAAGACGGCATTATAAATCTTAGTAACACGCGTTGCCATGGCTAAAGGAAGCGCGATGACCGTGAAGCTCGTCGGTGAACACTTGTAGAAAAAGACATATCAGTATGATGGTAAATACCTAACATATGGTAGTACTGCAAGTTTAACGTGAATTATATAAAAGTGAACCAAAACACGTCTTTAAGGTTTAAGCGTACGATATCATATGCAGGAAAAAAGATGTAAAATATTGATGTATCATTTCTTTGCGTAGGTGAATGTCAAGAGGAGCTCAGCTCCGATGATTCCGATGAGCTTCGAATCACTCTCAAGAGACCAGCGGATAGTACTCCGCAAGAGATAACTTCATGGTCAATCGACGACACCAATCAGCGTACTGTAACGGTGGCATTTACAAGCAATAGTGAAAGTGTCAGCCTTGAAACCTTTGTTTCTGCTGTTCGAGTTCAGCCTTCATCAGTTGACAGTGGAAACGTGTCCTCCATCACAGTCGAGAACATCGTACTAACAGATGGTTCAACAGCAGCAGACATCACTGACATAACTCCAACCACTTCAGGTTCAGGAATGTTCAATCTGCCTGATTTGAAAGACATTTCAATCGCATCTTTTGATATCACCGTCAGTGATGAAGTGCCGCTATCGTCCACTCTTACTGTTACATTCAGAGGATGTATCAAGCCAAGTAAGTTCCATGTTTTCATCCCCTTTCTTGACGATTAGACCAAACATAACTTTGCAGAAATATGCTAGCTACACAATAGCCTCACTATCCTATTAAAGAAATGGCCGCCTTTACATGACGTGCATCAAAACAAAAAGCAGCTTGAAATACTCTATTGTTTTACAAGTAGCAAAACATACATGTGCATCAGATACCGCTCGATAATATCGTTCATAAAAGAACCTATTTAATGATCCCTTTGTCTCTTCACTATCGTATAGCTTTGAGAGAAGTGACAACTACGACTCAAGCCACTACAACCACCGAAGCTACAACTCCAGTTCCAACTACGACAGAGGTTATTGAGACAACAACGACGACAACGCGGGGCTCAACAACGGTGGTTGAAGAAACAACAACTACAACGACAACACCCGCACCCACCACGCCAGGTATGTCAAACCGTTTTTAAGTCTGACGTATCTGGTTAATGTTGATATAATATAAGTGGCAAATTGGCTCGTCTATGTTTTGTTCACGTAGACATAATGTAAATAGTTATAATAATAGTAATAATATCTCAAAATAACATCCAAGTCATATATTCTTTTCTACATGTTACTTGCAGGGCCGTGCAGTGAGCTACTCAACGGGGATGATGCACTGGTGCTTGAATTGACAAAGGATGGAACAACTGTGATTCCTTCAACTGACTTCCAGATTACGGCCAATTCCGACTCCGTGCAGATATCTATCACAAGTCCAGATCCTCAGATTGTCTTAGATGTGACCATTACTGGCATAAAGATTGTCTCTAGCAACACATTTTCTTCAATATTTCTATCCAACGTAAATGGAGAAAGTGTGACTTCAGAACCCTTGTCTTCGACGGGCAATAACCGATTTGCGGTACCCGCATCGCTTGGAGAATCAATCGAATCGTTTGATGTTGTCTTCGCTGACTCAGACGGTTATCCAGCCGATGTACAAGTCGAGATCTACGGCTGCTACGAAATGGGTAAGATCCAAATCTTTGTCCACATGTAAATTTTCTTTCCAAAGAATCTTTTATTCACTTAATATTCATATTGGAGAAAACAGACGGTAATAAATGAACATGACATTGGCTTCCGAAATGAAAAGAGAAGTAGAAATTTGTTATTGTATTATAAATAAATATCTTTGGATTGAAAGACATATATCACAATCTCTCTCTTCACAGCAACAATCACGACAGTTACAACGACCGTAGCAACGACCACAGTGCCTACAACTACTACTCTGCCACCTACTACCACTACAGCAACAACTACAAGCGTTACTACCACAACACCAAGGGAAACAACCACTGAAGAAACCACAACCGTTCAAACAACGACAGGTAACAAAGATCCTATTTCAATTGACGGCTCTTCTGACCCACGTTGATTGGAAGAAACTGAATTCTCACCCATATTGCTATAACAGTATCATTATCTTTACTCGTAACTATAAATTAAAATTTACTTGACACTTTTGATGAACTGCACTTTCTTCTTCATGCTGAACAAGGTTGTTGGTAACTATGTCAGTGAATTAATGCCACCCACGCTACTAATTTGATGTCATTGTTCTTTACAGGAGCGACAACTGGTCCTGGTTACATAGGTAAGAATTATACATTATGAGCAAGTTTGCCTTTCCAAGTATGTATTTGTACTAACCTGATTACTCTGCGATTGATCGCACCACTGTAAAAAGATTAGCTCATCTTAAATACTCAAAGTAAATATAATTATTTGGATAACGAGCTTAACACATCTTTTCAAAGAAGGAAATGTCGCATATTTTTATGACGTCTGTCTTTCCTGATGTTGAAATACTTCTAGGGAAGTTAGAACTGAAGGCTACTATAAAACATTAATTCCTTGTGATCCATGTAAACAAAACATGATAAAACAGCCTTTTAATTTTGTTACACTACACACGCTGCTAGTTAAAAATGAGAACGACCAATGAAGTGCTTAATTGAGATATATTATTTCAATTTTTCGAACGTATAACAGTAAAGACTAAACATGTTGTTCAAAAAATGAACTTGGCAATTTCTTACTTCAACTTCTTATAATTTAACATTACACTGAAAAACGGCAAGGTGAGACCAATAGAGGCATTTTTTGGTATGTGTGCACGGCTTTCAAATGCTAACTTATTAATGGCAGTTTGGGTAAAACTTGAGCATATATTAAGAAAGAGGCTACATGATGAATCCACTTAGTTTTAACTTTGTAAAATAACACGTTTATCCATGCCGATTAAATGTTGATGCATACACATTCATGTGATGAACTAATGACTTAATGTATAAGCAAACGCAATTAAGACATATTCGGGTAGTATCTGTGATACTTCTGTTTATTTTAAATCGTCAGAAACAACAACGGAAAGAATCCGAGTCCAAACAACAACACCATCAACAACGGAATCTGAGACGACCACAGTTACTACAACTGTAGCAACAACTCCAGGTACCCCCAATATCTAGCCACGAGTAATCATTGCATAACCCTTACCACTCGGTGGAAGGCTATCAATATTATTGATGTTGTGTAACAACTTGGGTAGCCCTGTGGAATTTCCAAAGACGGCATTATAAATCTTAGTAACACGCGTTGCCATGGCTAAAGGAAGCGCGATGACCGTGAAGCTCGTCGGTGAACACTTGTAGAAAAAGACATATCAGTATGATGGTGAATACCTAACATATGGTAGTACTGCACGTTTAACGTGAATTATATAAAAGTGAACCAAAACACGTCTTTAAGGTTTAAGCGTACGATATCATATGAAGGAAAAAAGATGTAACATATTGATGTATCATTTCTTTGCGAAGGTGAATGTCAAGAGGAGCTCAGCTCCGATGATTCCGATGAGCTTCGAATCACTCTCAAGAGACCAGCGGATAGTACTCCGCAAGAGATAACTTCATGGTCAATCGACGACACCAATCAGCGTACTGTAACGGTGGCATTTACAAGCAATAGTGAGAGTGTCAGCCTTGAAACCTTTGTTTCTGCTGTTCGAGTTCAGCCTTCATCAGTTGAGAGTGGAAACGTGCCCTCCATCACAGTCGAGACCATCGTACTAACAGATGGTTCAACAGCAGCAGACATCACTGACATAACTCCAACCACTTCAGGTTCAGGAATGTTCAATCTGCCTGATTTGAAAGACATTTCAATCGCATCTTTTGATATCACTGTCAGTGATGAAGTGCCGCTATCGTCCACTCTTACTGTTACATTCAGAGGATGTATCAAGCCAAGTAAGTTCCATGTTTTCATCCCCTTTCTTGACGATTAGACCAAACATAACTTTGCAGAAATATGCTAGCTACACAATAGCCTCACTGTCCTATTAAAGAAATGGCCGCCTTTACATGACGTGCATCAAAACAAAAAGCAGCTTGAAATACTCTATTGTTTTACAAGTAGCAAAACAAACATGTGCATCAGATACCGCTCGATAATATCGTTCATAAAAGAACCTATTTAATGATCCCTTTGTCTCTTCACTATCGTATAGCTTTGAGAGAAGTGACAACTACGACTCAAGCCACTACAACCACCGAAGCTACAACTCCAGTTCCAACTACGACAGAGGTTATTGAGACAACAACGACGACAACGCGGGGCTCAACAACGGTGGTTGAAGAAACAACAACTACAACGACAACACCCGCACCCACCACGCCAGGTATGTCATACCGTTTTTAAGTCTGACGTATCACTGTATAGGGATCTGGTTAATGTTGATATAATATAAGTGGCAAATTGGCTCGTCTATGTTTTGTTCACGTAGACATAATGTAAATAGTTATAATAATAGTAATAATATCCCATAATAACATCCAAGTCATATATTCTTTTCTACATGTTACTTGCAGGGCCGTGCAGTGAGCTACTCAACGGGGATGATGCACTGGTGCTTGAATTGACAAAGGATGGAACAACTGTGATTCCTTCAACTGACTTCCAGATTACGGCCAATTCCGACTCCGTGCAGATATCTATCACAAGTCCAGATCCTCAGATTGTCTTAGATGTGACCATTACTGGCATAAAGATTGTCTCTAGCAACACATTTTCTTCAATATTTCTATCCAACGTAAATGGAGAAAGTGTGACTTCAGAACCCTTGTCTTCGACGGGCAATAACCGATTTGCGGTACCCGCATCGCTTGGAGAATCAATCGAATCGTTTGATGTTGTCTTCGCTGACTCAGACGGTTATCCAGCCGATGTACAAGTCGAGATCTACGGCTGCTACGAAATGGGTAAGATCCAAATCTTTGTCCACATGTACTTTTTCTTTCCGAAGAATCTTTTATTCACTTAATATTCATATTGGAGAAAACAGACGGTAATAAATGAACATGACATTGGCTTCCGAAATGAAAAGAGAAGTAGAAATTTGTTATTGTATTATAAATAAATATCTTTGGATTGAAAGACATATATCACAATCTCTCTCTTCACAGCAACAATCACGACAGTTACAACGACCGTAGCAACGACCACAGTGCCTACAACTACTACTCTACCACCTACTACCACTACAGCAACAACTACAAGCGTTACTACCACAACACCAAGGGAAACAACCACTGAAGAAACCACAACCGTTCAAACAACGACAGGTAACAAAGATCCTATTTCAATTGACGGCTCTTCTGACCCACGTTGATTGGAAGAAACTGAATTCTCACCCATATTGCTATAACAGTATCATTATCTTTACTCGTAACTATAAACTAAAATTTACTTGACACTTTTGATGAACTGCACTTTCTTCTTCATGCTGAACAAGGTTGTTGGTAACTATGTCAGTGAATTAATGCCACCCACGCTTCTAATTTGATGTCATTGTTCTTTACAGGAGCGACAACTGGTCCTGGTTACATAGGTAAGAATTATACATTAAGAGCAAGTTTGCCTTTCCAAGTATGTATTTGTACTAACCTGATTACTCTGCGATTGATCGCACCACTGTAAAAAGATTAGCTCATCGTAAATACTCAAAGTACATATAATTATTTGGATAACGAGCTTAATACATCTTTTCAAAGAAGGAAATGTCGCATATTTTTATGACGTCTGTCTTTCCTGATGTTGAAATACTTCTAGGGAAGTTAGAACTGAAGGCTACTATAAAACATTAATTCCTTGTGATCCATGTAAACAAAACATGATAAAACAGCCTTTTAATTTTGTTACACTACACACGCTGCTAGTTAAAAATGAGAACGACCAATGAAGTGCTTAATTGAGATAAATTATTTCAATTCTTCGAACGTATAACAGTAAAGACTAAACATGTTGTTCAAAAAATGAACTTGGCAATTTCTAACTTCAACTTCTTAACATTTAACATTACACTGAAAAACGGCAAGGTGAGACCAATAGAGGCATTTTTTTTGGTATGTGTGCACGGCTTTCAAATACTAACTTATTAATGGCAGTTTGGGTAAAACTTGAGCATATATTAAGAAAGAGGCTACTTGATGAATCCACTTAGTTTTAACTTTGTGAAATAACACGTTTATCCATGCCGATTAAATGTTGATGCATACACATTCATGTGATGAACTAATGACTTAATGTATAAGCAAACGCAATTAAGACATATTCGGGTAGTATCTGTGATACTTCTGTTTATTTTAAATCGTCAGAAACAACAACGGAAAGAATCCGAATCCAAACAACAACACCATCAACAACGGAATCTGAGACGACCACAGTTACTACAACTGTAGCAACAACTCCAGGTACCCCCAATGTCTAGCCACGAGTAATCATTTCATAACCCTTACCACTCGGTGGAAGGCTATCAATGTTATTGATGCTGTGTAACAAATGGGTAGCCCTGTAGAATTTCCAATGACGGCATTATAAATCTTAGTAACACGCGTTGCCATGGCTAAAGGAAGCGCGATGACCGTGAAGCTCGTTGATGAACACTTGTAGAAAAAACATATCAAAATGATGGTGAATACCTAACATATGGTAGTACTGCAAGTTTAACGTGAATTATATAAAAGCGAACCAAAACACGTCTTTAAGTTTTAAGCGTACGATATCATGTGCCGGGAAAAAGATGTAACATATTGATGTATCATTTCTTTGCGTAGGTGAATGTCAAGAGGAGCTCAGCTCCGATGATTCCGATGAGCTTCGAATCACTCTCAAGAGACCAGCGGATAGTTCTCCACAAGAGATAACTTCATGGTCAATCGATGACACCAATCAACGTACTGTGACGGTGGCATTTACAAGCAACAGTGAAAGTGTCACCCTTGAAACCTTTGTTTCTGCTGTTCGAGTTCAGCCTTCATCAGTTGACAGTGGAAACGTGCCCTCCATCACAGTCGAGAACATCGTACTAACAGATGGTTCGACAGCAGCAGATATCACTGACATAACTCCAACCACTTCAGGTTCAGGAATGTTCAATCTGCCTGATTTGAAAGACATTTCAATCGCATCTTTTGATATCACTGTCAGTGATGAAGTGCCACTATCGTCTACTCTTACTGTCACATTCAGAGGATGTATCACGCCAAGTAAGTTTCATGTATTCATCATTTTTTTAAGATTGGAGCAAACATAACTTTGCAGAAATGTGCAAGCTACACAATAGCCTGACTAACCAATTGAAGAAACGGCCGTCTTGACATGAAATGCATCCAAATGAAAAGCAACTCGAAGTTTTATATTCTTCAAAGAAGTAGCAAAACTTAATGTGTAAGAGAAACCGCTAAATAACATATCGTTCATGAAAGAACCTATTTAATGATCCCTTTGACTTTCCTCCATCGTATAGCATTGAGAGAAGTGACAACTACGACTCAAGCAATTACAACCACTGAAGCTACAACTCCAGTTCCCACTACGACAGAGGTTATTGAGACAACAACGACGACAACGCGGGGCTCAACAACGGTGGTCGAAGAAACAACGACTACAACGACAACACCCGCACCCACCACGCCAGGTATATCATACCGTTTTTAAGTCTGACGTATCACTGTATAGGGTTCTGGTTAATGTTGATCTAATAAGTGGCGAATTGGCTCATCTATATTTTTTTCATGTAGAAATAATGTAAATAGTTATGATAATAATAATATCCCATAATAATGTCGAAATCATATATTCTTTTCTACATCTTACTTGCAGGGCCGTGCAGTGAGCTACTCAACGGGGATGATGCACTGGTGCTTGAATTGACAAAGGATGGAACAACTGTGAATCCGTCAACTGACTTCCAGATTACGGCCAATTCTGACTCCGTTCAGATATCTATCACAAGTCCAGATCCTCAGATTGTCTTGGATGTGACCATTACTGGCATAAGGATTGTCTCTAGCAGCACATTTTCTTCGATTTTCATATCCAAAGTGAATGGAGAAAGTGTGACATCAGCACCCTTGTCTTCGACGGGCAATAACCGATTTGCGGTACCCGCATCGCTTGGAGAATCAATCGAATCGTTTGATGTTGTCTTTGCTGACTCAGACGGTTATCCAGCTGATGTACAAGTCGAGATCTACGGCTGCTACGAAATGGGTAAGATCCAAATCTGTGTCCACATGTTAATTTTCTTTCCGAAGAATCTTTTATTCACTTAATATTCATATTGGATAAAACAGACGGTAATAAATGAACATGACATTGGCTTCCTAAATGAAAAGAGAAGTAGAAATTTGTTATTGTATTATATATAAATATCTTTGGATTGAAAGACATATATCACAATCTCTCTCTTCACAGCAACAATCACGACAGTTACAACGACCGTAGCAACGACCACAGTGCCTACAACTACTACTCTGCCACCTACTACCACTACAGCAACAACTACAAGCGTTACTACCACAACACCAAGGGAAACAACCACTGAAGAAACCACAACCGTTCAAACAACGACAGGTAAAACAAATATCATACTTCAATTGACGGCTCTTCTGACCCACGTTGATTGGAAGCAACTGAATTCTCACCCATATTGCTATAACAGTATCATTATCTTTACTCGTAACAATAAACTAAAATTTGCTTTACAACTTTGATGAACTGCAGTTTCTTCTTCATGCTGAACAAGGTTGATGATAACCATGTCAGTAAAGTAATGCCACCCACGCAACTAATTTGATGTCATTGTTCTTTACAGGAGCAACAACTGGTCCTGGTTACATAGGTAAGAAATATACATTTAGAGCAATTTTGTCTTTTCAATCATGTGTTTGTACTAACCTGATTACTCTGCAATTAATCGCACCACTGTAAAAAGATTAGCTCCTCGTAAATACTCAAAGTACATATTTAGATAACGAGCTTAACAGATCTTTTCAAAGAATGGCAGTTTGGGTAAAACTTGGGCATACATTAAGAAAAAGGCTACTTGATGAATCCACTTAGTTTCAACTTTGTAAAAGAAAAACACGTTTATCCATGCCGATTAAATGCTGATGCATACACATTCATGTGAACAACTAATGACTTAATGTATAAGCACACGCAATTAAGACATATTCGGGTTGAATATGTGATACTTCTGTTTATTTCAAATCATCAGAAACAACAACGGAAAGAATCCGAGTCCAAACAACAACACCATCAACAACGGAATCTGAGACGACCACAGTTACTACAACTGTAGCAACAACTCCAGGTACCCCCAATGTCTAGCCATGACTTATCATTTCATAACTCCTACTACTCGGTGGAAGGCTATCAATATTATTGATGTTGTGTAAAAACTTGGGTAGCTCTGTAGAATCTTCAATGACGGCATTATAAATCTTAGTAACACGCGTTGCAATGGTTTAAGGAAACGCGATGACCGTAAAGCTGGTTGGTGAACACTTGTAGAAAAAGGACATATGAGGATGATGGTGAATACCTAACATATGGTAGTACTGCAAGTTTAACGTGAATTAAATAAAAGTGAACCAAAACACGTCTTTAAGGTTTAAGCGTACGATATCATGTGCAGGGAAAAAGATGTAACATATTGGTGTATCATTTCTTTGCGTAGGTGAATGTCAAGAGGAGCTCAGCTCCGATGATTCCGATGAGCTTCGAATCACTCTCAAGAGACCCGCGGATAGTACTCCGCAAGAGATAACTTCATGGTCAATCGACGACACCAATCAGCGTACTGTAACGGTGTCATTTACAAGCAATAGTGAAAGTGTCACCCTTGAAACCTTTGTTTCTGCTGTTCGAGTTCAGCCTTCATCAGCTGACAGTGGAAACGTGCCCTCCATCACAGTTGAGAACATCGTACTAACAGATGGTTCAACAGCAGCAGACATCACTGACATAACTCCAACCACTTCAGGTTCAGGAATGTTCAATCTGCCTGATTTGAAAGACATTTCAATCGCATCTTTTGATATCACTGTCAGTGATGAAGTGCCACTATCGTCTACTCTTACTGTCACATTCAGAGGATGTATCACGCCCAGTAAGTTCAATGTTTTCATCAGTTTTTTTAAGATTGGAGCAAACATAACTTTGCAGAAATGTGCTAGCTACGCGATAGCCTGACTAACCTATTGAAGAAACGGCCGTCTTGACATGACGTGCATCCAAATAAAAAGCAACTCGAAGTCCTATATTCTTCCAAACAGAAGCAAAACTTAATGTGGAACAGAAACCGCTAAATAATATATCATTCATGAAAGAACCTATTTAATGATCTCTTTGACTTTCCTCCATCGTATAGCATTGAGGGAAGTGACAACTACGACTCAAGCAACTACAACTACCGAAGCTACAACTCCAGTTCCCACTACGACAGAGGTTATTGAGACAACAACGACGACAACGCGGGGCTCAACAACGGTGGTCGAAGAAACAACGACCACAACGACAACACCCGCACCCACCACGCCAGGTATATCATACCGTTTTTAAGTCTGACGTATCACTGTATAGGATTCTGGTTAATGTTGATCTAATAAGTGGCGAATTGGCTCGTCTTTAATTTTTTCATGTAGAAATAATGTAAATAGTTATGATAATAATAATATCCCATAATAATGTCGAAATCATATATTCTTTTCTACATCTTACTTGCAGGGCCGTGCAGTGAGCTACTCGACGGGGATGATGCACTGGTGCTTGAATTGACAAAGGATGGAACAACTGTGAATCCGTCAACTGACTTCCAGATTACGGCCAATTCTGACTCCGTTCAGATATCTATCACAAGTCCAGATCCTCAGATTGTCTTGGATGTGACCATTACTGGCATAAGGATTGTCTCTAGCAGCACATTTTCTTCGATTTTCATATCCAAAGTGAATGGAGAAAGTGTGACATCAGCACCCTTGTCTTCGACGGGCAATAACCGATTTGCGGTACCCGCATCGCTTGGAGAATCAATCGAATCGTTTGATGTTGTCTTTGCTGACTCAGACGGTTATCCAGCTGATGTACAAGTCGAGATCTACGGCTGCTACGAAATGGGTAAGATCCAAATCTGTGTCCACATGTTAATTTTCTTTCCGAAGAATCTTTTATTCACTTAATATTCATATTGGATAAAACAGACGGTAATAAATGAACATGACATTGGCTTCCTAAATGAAAAGAGAAGTAGAAATTTGTTATTGTATTATATATAAATATCTTTGGATTGAAAGACATATATCACAATCTCTCTCTTCACAGCAACAATCACGACAGTTACAACGACCGTAGCAACGACCACAGTGCCTACAACTACTACTCTGCCACCTACTACCACTACAGCAACAACTACAAGCGTTACTACCACAACACCAAGGGAAACAACCACTGAAGAAACCACAACCGTTCAAACAACGACAGGTAAAACAAATATCATACTTCAATTGACGGCTCTTCTGACCCACGTTGATTGGAAGCAACTGAATTCTCACCCATATTGCTATAACAGTATCATTATCTTTACTCGTAACAATAAACTAAAATTTGCTTTACAACTTTGATGAACTGCAGTTTCTTCTTCATGCTGAACAAGGTTGATGATAACCATGTCAGTAAAGTAATGCCACCCACGCAACTAATTTGATGTCATTGTTCTTTACAGGAGCAACAACTGGTCCTGGTTACATAGGTAAGAAATATACATTTAGAGCAATTTTGTCTTTTCAATCATGTGTTTGTACTAACCTGATTACTCTGCAATTAATCGCACCACTGTAAAAAGATTAGCTCCTCGTAAATACTCAAAGTACATATTTAGATAACGAGCTTAACAGATCTTTTCAAAGAATGGCAGTTTGGGTAAAACTTGGGCATACATTAAGAAAAAGGCTACTTGATGAATCCACTTAGTTTCAACTTTGTAAAAGAAAAACACGTTTATCCATGCCGATTAAATGCTGATGCATACACATTCATGTGAACAACTAATGACTTAATGTATAAGCACACGCAATTAAGACATATTCGGGTTGAATATGTGATACTTCTGTTTATTTCAAATCATCAGAAACAACAACGGAAAGAATCCGAGTCCAAACAACAACACCATCAACAACGGAATCTGAGACGACCACAGTTACTACAACTGTAGCAACAACTCCAGGTACCCCCAATGTCTAGCCATGACTTATCATTTCATAACTCCTACTACTCGGTGGAAGGCTATCAATATTATTGATGTTGTGTAAAAACTTGGGTAGCTCTGTAGAATCTTCAATGACGGCATTATAAATCTTAGTAACACGCGTTGCAATGGTTTAAGGAAACGCGATGACCGTAAAGCTGGTTGGTGAACACTTGTAGAAAAAGGACATATGAGGATGATGGTGAATACCTAACATATGGTAGTACTGCAAGTTTAACGTGAATTAAATAAAAGTGAACCAAAACACGTCTTTAAGGTTTAAGCGTACGATATCATGTGCAGGGAAAAAGATGTAACATATTGGTGTATCATTTCTTTGCGTAGGTGAATGTCAAGAGGAGCTCAGCTCCGATGATTCCGATGAGCTTCGAATCACTCTCAAGAGACCCGCGGATAGTACTCCGCAAGAGATAACTTCATGGTCAATCGACGACACCAATCAGCGTACTGTAACGGTGTCATTTACAAGCAATAGTGAAAGTGTCACCCTTGAAACCTTTGTTTCTGCTGTTCGAGTTCAGCCTTCATCAGCTGACAGTGGAAACGTGCCCTCCATCACAGTTGAGAACATCGTACTAACAGATGGTTCAACAGCAGCAGACATCACTGACATAACTCCAACCACTTCAGGTTCAGGAATGTTCAATCTGCCTGATTTGAAAGACATTTCAATCGCATCTTTTGATATCACTGTCAGTGATGAAGTGCCACTATCGTCTACTCTTACTGTCACATTCAGAGGATGTATCACGCCCAGTAAGTTCAATGTTTTCATCAGTTTTTTTAAGATTGGAGCAAACATAACTTTGCAGAAATGTGCTAGCTACGCGATAGCCTGACTAACCTATTGAAGAAACGGCCGTCTTGACATGACGTGCATCCAAATAAAAAGCAACTCGAAGTCCTATATTCTTCCAAACAGAAGCAAAACTTAATGTGGAACAGAAACCGCTAAATAATATATCATTCATGAAAGAACCTATTTAATGATCTCTTTGACTTTCCTCCATCGTATAGCATTGAGGGAAGTGACAACTACGACTCAAGCAACTACAACTACCGAAGCTACAACTCCAGTTCCCACTACGACAGAGGTTATTGAGACAACAACGACGACAACGCGGGGCTCAACAACGGTGGTCGAAGAAACAACGACCACAACGACAACACCCGCACCCACCACGCCAGGTATATCATACCGTTTTTAAGTCTGACGTATCACTGTATAGGATTCTGGTTAATGTTGATCTAATAAGTGGCGAATTGGCTCGTCTTTAATTTTTTCATGTAGAAATAATGTAAATAGTTATGATAATAATAATATCCCATAATAATGTCGAAATCATATATTCTTTTCTACATCTTACTTGCAGGGCCGTGCAGTGAGCTACTCGACGGGGATGATGCACTGGTGCTTGAATTGACAAAGGATGGAACAACTGTGAATCCGTCAACTGACTTCCAGATTACGGCCAATTCTGACTCCGTTCAGATATCTATCACAAGTCCAGATCCTCAGATTGTCTTGGATGTGACCATTACTGGCATAAGGATTGTCTCTAGCAGCACATTTTCTTCGATTTTCATATCCAAAGTGAATGGAGAAAGTGTGACATCAGCACCCTTGTCTTCGACGGGCAATAACCGATTTGCGGTACCCGCATCGCTTGGAGAATCAATCGAATCGTTTGATGTTGTCTTTGCTGACTCAGACGGTTATCCAGCTGATGTACAAGTCGAGATCTACGGCTGCTACGAAATGGGTAAGATCCAAATCTGCGTCCACATGTTAATTTTCTTTCCGAAGAATCTTTTATTCACTTAATATTCATATTGGATAAAACAGACGGTAATAAATGAACATGACATTGGCTTCCTAAATGAAAAGAGAAGTAGAAATTTGTTATTGTATTATATATAAATATCTTTGGATTGAAAGACATATATCACAATCTCTCTCTTCACAGCAACAATCACGACAGTTACAACGACCGTAGCAACGACCACAGTGCCTACAACTACTACTCTGCCACCTACTACCACTACAGCAACAACTACAAGCGTTACTACCACAACACCAAGGGAAACAACCACTGAAGAAACCACAACCGTTCAAACAACGACAGGTAAAACAAATATCATACTTCAATTGACGGCTCTTCTGACCCACGTTGATTGGAAGCAACTGAATTCTCACCCATATTGCTATAACAGTATCATTATCTTTACTCGTAACAATAAACTAAAATTTGCTTTACAACTTTGATGAACTGCAGTTTCTTCTTCATGCTGAACAAGGTTGATGATAACCATGTCAGTAAAGTAATGCCACCCACGCAACTAATTTGATGTCATTGTTCTTTACAGGAGCAACAACTGGTCCTGGTTACATAGGTAAGAAATATACATTTAGAGCAATTTTGTCTTTTCAATCATGTGTTTGTACTAACCTGATTACTCTGCAATTAATCGCACCACTGTAAAAAGATTAGCTCCTCGTAAATACTCAAAGTACATATTTAGATAACGAGCTTAACAGATCTTTTCAAAGAATGGCAGTTTGGGTAAAACTTGGGCATACATTAAGAAAAAGGCTACTTGATGAATCCACTTAGTTTCAACTTTGTAAAAGAAAAACACGTTTATCCATGCCGATTAAATGCTGATGCATACACATTCATGTGAACAACTAATGACTTAATGTATAAGCACACGCAATTAAGACATATTCGGGTTGAATATGTGATACTTCTGTTTATTTCAAATCATCAGAAACAACAACGGAAAGAATCCGAGTCCAAACAACAACACCATCAACAACGGAATCTGAGACGACCACAGTTACTACAACTGTAGCAACAACTCCAGGTACCCCCAATGTCTAGCCATGACTTATCATTTCATAACTCCTACTACTCGGTGGAAGGCTATCAATATTATTGATGTTGTGTAAAAACTTGGGTAGCTCTGTAGAATCTTCAATGACGGCATTATAAATCTTAGTAACACGCGTTGCAATGGTTTAAGGAAACGCGATGACCGTAAAGCTGGTTGGTGAACACTTGTAGAAAAAGGACATATGAGGATGATGGTGAATACCTAACATATGGTAGTACTGCAAGTTTAACGTGAATTAAATAAAAGTGAACCAAAACACGTCTTTAAGGTTTAAGCGTACGATATCATGTGCAGGGAAAAAGATGTAACATATTGGTGTATCATTTCTTTGCGTAGGTGAATGTCAAGAGGAGCTCAGCTCCGATGATTCCGATGAGCTTCGAATCACTCTCAAGAGACCCGCGGATAGTACTCCGCAAGAGATAACTTCATGGTCAATCGACGACACCAATCAGCGTACTGTAACGGTGTCATTTACAAGCAATAGTGAAAGTGTCACCCTTGAAACCTTTGTTTCTGCTGTTCGAGTTCAGCCTTCATCAGCTGACAGTGGAAACGTGCCCTCCATCACAGTTGAGAACATCGTACTAACAGATGGTTCAACAGCAGCAGACATCACTGACATAACTCCAACCACTTCAGGTTCAGGAATGTTCAATCTGCCTGATTTGAAAGACATTTCAATCGCATCTTTTGATATCACTGTCAGTGATGAAGTGCCACTATCGTCTACTCTTACTGTCACATTCAGAGGATGTATCACGCCCAGTAAGTTCAATGTTTTCATCAGTTTTTTTAAGATTGGAGCAAACATAACTTTGCAGAAATGTGCTAGCTACGCGATAGCCTGACTAACCTATTGAAGAAACGGCCGTCTTGACATGACGTGCATCCAAATAAAAAGCAACTCGAAGTCCTATATTCTTCCAAACAGAAGCAAAACTTAATGTGGAACAGAAACCGCTAAATAATATATCATTCATGAAAGAACCTATTTAATGATCTCTTTGACTTTCCTCCATCGTATAGCATTGAGGGAAGTGACAACTACGACTCAAGCAACTACAACTACCGAAGCTACAACTCCAGTTCCCACTACGACAGAGGTTATTGAGACAACAACGACGACAACGCGGGGCTCAACAACGGTGGTCGAAGAAACAACGACCACAACGACAACACCCGCACCCACCACGCCAGGTATATCATACCGTTTTTAAGTCTGACGTATCACTGTATAGGATTCTGGTTAATGTTGATCTAATAAGTGGCGAATTGGCTCGTCTTTAATTTTTTCATGTAGAAATAATGTAAATAGTTATGATAATAATAATATCCCATAATAATGTCGAAATCATATATTCTTTTCTACATCTTACTTGCAGGGCCGTGCAGTGAGCTACTCAACGGGGATGATGCACTGGTGCTTGAATTGACAAAGGATGGAACAACTGTGAATCCGTCAACTGACTTCCAGATTACGGCCAATTCTGACTCCGTTCAGATATCTATCACAAGTCCAGATCCTCAGATTGTCTTGGATGTGACCATTACTGGCATAAGGATTGTCTCTAGCAGCACATTTTCTTCGATTTTCATATCCAAAGTGAATGGAGAAAGTGTGACATCAGCACCCTTGTCTTCGACGGGCAATAACCGATTTGCGGTACCCGCATCGCTTGGAGAATCAATCGAATCGTTTGATGTTGTCTTTGCTGACTCAGACGGTTATCCAGCTGATGTACAAGTCGAGATCTACGGCTGCTACGAAATGGGTAAGATCCAAATCTGTGTCCACATGTTAATTTTCTTTCCGAAGAATCTTTTATTCACTTAATATTCATATTGGATAAAACAGACGGTAATAAATGAACATGACATTGGCTTCCTAAATGAAAAGAGAAGTAGAAATTTGTTATTGTATTATATATAAATATCTTTGGATTGAAAGACATATATCACAATCTCTCTCTTCACAGCAACAATCACGACAGTTACAACGACCGTAGCAACGACCACAGTGCCTACAACTACTACTCTGCCACCTACTACCACTACAGCAACAACTACAAGCGTTACTACCACAACACCAAGGGAAACAACCACTGAAGAAACCACAACCGTTCAAACAACGACAGGTAAAACAAATATCATACTTCAATTGACGGCTCTTCTGACCCACGTTGATTGGAAGCAACTGAATTCTCACCCATATTGCTATAACAGTATCATTATCTTTACTCGTAACAATAAACTAAAATTTGCTTTACAACTTTGATGAACTGCAGTTTCTTCTTCATGCTGAACAAGGTTGATGATAACCATGTCAGTAAAGTAATGCCACCCACGCAACTAATTTGATGTCATTGTTCTTTACAGGAGCAACAACTGGTCCTGGTTACATAGGTAAGAAATATACATTTAGAGCAATTTTGTCTTTTCAATCATGTGTTTGTACTAACCTGATTACTCTGCAATTAATCGCACCACTGTAAAAAGATTAGCTCCTCGTAAATACTCAAAGTACATATTTAGATAACGAGCTTAACAGATCTTTTCAAAGAATGGCAGTTTGGGTAAAACTTGGGCATACATTAAGAAAAAGGCTACTTGATGAATCCACTTAGTTTCAACTTTGTAAAAGAAAAACACGTTTATCCATGCCGATTAAATGCTGATGCATACACATTCATGTGAACAACTAATGACTTAATGTATAAGCACACGCAATTAAGACATATTCGGGTTGAATATGTGATACTTCTGTTTATTTCAAATCATCAGAAACAACAACGGAAAGAATCCGAGTCCAAACAACAACACCATCAACAACGGAATCTGAGACGACCACAGTTACTACAACTGTAGCAACAACTCCAGGTACCCCCAATGTCTAGCCATGACTTATCATTTCATAACTCCTACTACTCGGTGGAAGGCTATCAATATTATTGATGTTGTGTAAAAACTTGGGTAGCTCTGTAGAATCTTCAATGACGGCATTATAAATCTTAGTAACACGCGTTGCAATGGTTTAAGGAAACGCGATGACCGTAAAGCTGGTTGGTGAACACTTGTAGAAAAAGGACATATGAGGATGATGGTGAATACCTAACATATGGTAGTACTGCAAGTTTAACGTGAATTAAATAAAAGTGAACCAAAACACGTCTTTAAGGTTTAAGCGTACGATATCATGTGCAGGGAAAAAGATGTAACATATTGGTGTATCATTTCTTTGCGTAGGTGAATGTCAAGAGGAGCTCAGCTCCGATGATTCCGATGAGCTTCGAATCACTCTCAAGAGACCCGCGGATAGTACTCCGCAAGAGATAACTTCATGGTCAATCGACGACACCAATCAGCGTACTGTAACGGTGTCATTTACAAGCAATAGTGAAAGTGTCACCCTTGAAACCTTTGTTTCTGCTGTTCGAGTTCAGCCTTCATCAGCTGACAGTGGAAACGTGCCCTCCATCACAGTTGAGAACATCGTACTAACAGATGGTTCAACAGCAGCAGACATCACTGACATAACTCCAACCACTTCAGGTTCAGGAATGTTCAATCTGCCTGATTTGAAAGACATTTCAATCGCATCTTTTGATATCACTGTCAGTGATGAAGTGCCACTATCGTCTACTCTTACTGTCACATTCAGAGGATGTATCACGCCCAGTAAGTTCAATGTTTTCATCAGTTTTTTTAAGATTGGAGCAAACATAACTTTGCAGAAATGTGCTAGCTACGCGATAGCCTGACTAACCTATTGAAGAAACGGCCGTCTTGACATGACGTGCATCCAAATAAAAAGCAACTCGAAGTCCTATATTCTTCCAAACAGAAGCAAAACTTAATTTGGAACAGAAACCGCTAAATAATATATCATTCATGAAAGAACCTATTTAATGATCTCTTTGACTTTCCTCCATCGTATAGCATTGAGGGAAGTGACAACTACGACTCAAGCAACTACAACCACCGAAGCTACAACTCCAGTTCCCACTACGACAGAGGTTATTGAGACAACAACGACGACAACGCGGGGCTCAACAACGGTGGTCGAAGAAACAACGACCACAACGACAACACCCGCACCCACCACGCCAGGTATATCATACCGTTTTTAAGTCTGACGTATCACTGTATAGGATTCTGGTTAATGTTGATCTAATAAGTGGCGAATTGGCTCGTCTTTAATTTTTTCATGTAGAAATAATGTAAATAGTTATGATAATAATAATATCCCATAATAATGTCGAAATCATATATTCTTTTCTACATCTTACTTGCAGGGCCATGCAGTGAGCTACTCAACGGGGATGATGCACTGGTGCTTGAATTGACAAAGGATGGAACAACTGTGAATCCGTCAACTGACTTCCAGATTACGGCCAATTCTGACTCCGTTCAGATATCTATCACAAGTCCAGATCCTCAGATTGTCTTGGATGTGACCATTACTGGCATAAGGATTGTCTCTAGCAGCACATTTTCTTCGATTTTCATATCCAAAGTGAATGGAGAAAGTGTGACATCAGCACCCTTGTCTTCGACGGGCAATAACCGATTTGCGGTACCCGCATCGCTTGGAGAATCAATCGAATCGTTTGATGTTGTCTTTGCTGACTCAGACGGTTATCCAGCTGATGTACAAGTCGAGATCTACGGCTGCTACGAAATGGGTAAGATCCAAATCTGCGTCCACATGTTAATTTTCTTTCCGAAGAATCTTTTATTCACTTAATATTCATATTGGATAAAACAGACGGTAATAAATGAACATGACATTGGCTTCCTAAATGAAAAGAGAAGTAGAAATTTGTTATTGTATTATATATAAATATCTTTGGATTGAAAGACATATATCACAATCTCTCTCTTCACAGCAACAATCACGACAGTTACAACGACCGTAGCAACGACCACAGTGCCTACAACTACTACTCTGCCACCTACTACCACTACAGCAACAACTACAAGCGTTACTACCACAACACCAAGGGAAACAACCACTGAAGAAACCACAACCGTTCAAACAACGACAGGTAAAACAAATATCATACTTCAATTGACGGCTCTTCTGACCCACGTTGATTGGAAGCAACTGAATTCTCACCCATATTGCTATAACAGTATCATTATCTTTACTCGTAACAATAAACTAAAATTTGCTTTACAACTTTGATGAACTGCAGTTTCTTCTTCATGCTGAACAAGGTTGATGATAACCATGTCAGTAAAGTAATGCCACCCACGCAACTAATTTGATGTCATTGTACTTTACAGGAGCAACAACTGGTCCTGGTTACATAGGTAAGAAATATACATTTAGAGCAATTTTGTCTTTTCAATCATGTGTTTGTACTAACCTGATTACTCTGCAATTAATCGCACCACTGTAAAAAGATTAGCTCCTCGTAAATACTCGAAGTACATATTTGGATAACGAGCTTAACACATCTTTTCAAAGAAGGAAACGTCGCACTTTTTCATGACGTCTGTCTTTCTTGTTGTTGAAATACTTCTAAGAAGGTTAGAACTGAAGGCTACTATAAAACATTAGTTCGTTGTGATCCATGTAAACATAACATGATAAAACAGCCTTTTAGTTTTGTTACACTACACACACTGCTAATTCAAAATGAGAACGACCAATGAAGAGCTTAATTGAGATCAATTATTTCATTTCCTCGAAAGTATAACAGTAAAGACTAAACATGGTTCTCAAAAAATGAATTTTGCAATTTCCAAATTTAACTTCTTAACCTTTAACATTACACTGAAAAACGGCAAGGTGAGACCAATAGAGGCATTTTTGGTATGTATGCACGGCTTTTAAATACTAACTTACTAACGGCAGTTTGGGTAAAACTTGGGCATACATTAAAAAAAAGGCTACTTGATGAATCCACTTAGTTTCAACTTTGGAAAATAACACGTTTAACCATGCCGATTAAACGTTGATGCATACACATTCATGTGATGAACTAATGACTTAATGTATAAGCAAACGCAATTAAGACATATTCGGGTAGTATCTGTGATACTTCTGTTTATTTTAAATCATCAGAAACAACAACGGAAAGAATCCGAGTCCAAACAACAACACCATCAACAACGGAATCTGAGACGACCACAGTTACTACAACTGTAGCAACAACTCCAGGTACCCCCAATGTCTAGCCACGAGTAATCGTTTCATAACCCCTACCACTCGGTGGAAGGCTATCAATGTTATTGATGTTGTGTAAAAACTTGGGTAGCTCTGTAGAATTTCCAATGACGGCATTATAAATCTTAGTAACACGCGTTGCCATGGCTAAAGGAAGCGCGATGACCGTGAAGCTCGTTGGTGAACACTTGTAGAAAAAGACATATCAGTATGATGGTGAATACCTAACATATGGTAGTACTGCAAGTTTAACGTGAATTATATAAAAGTGAACCAAAACACGTCTTTAAGGTTTAAGCGTACGATATTATGTGCAGGGAAGAAGATGTAACATATTGATGTATCATTTCTTTGCGTAGGTGAATGTCAAGAGGAGCTCAGCTCCGATGATTCAGATGAGCTTCGAATCACTCTCAAGAGACCAGCGGATAGTACTCCGCAAGAGATAACTTCATGGTCAATCGACGACACCAATCAGCGTACTGTAACGGTGGCATTTACAAGCAATAGTGAAAGTGTCACCCTTGAAACCTTTGTTTCTGCTGTTCGAGTTCAGCCTTCATCAGTTGACAGTGGAAACGTGCCCTCCATCACAGTCGAGAACATCGTACTAACAGATGGTTCAACAACAGCAGACATCACTGACATAACTCCAACCACTTCAGGTTCAGGAATGTTCAATCTGCCTGATTTGAAAGACATTTCAATCGCATCTTTTGATATCACTGTCAGTGATGAAGTGCCACTATCGTCTACTCTTACTGTTACATTTAGAGGATGTATCAAGCCAAGTAAGTTTTATGTTTTCATCACCTTTTTGAAGATTACAACAAAAATAACTTTGAAGAAGTGTGCTAGACTCACTATCCTATTAAAGAAATGACCGCCTTAACATGACATGTATCCAAACAAAAGGTTACTCGAAATTCTGTATTTTTGCAGAAGTAGCAAAACATACCTTTTTTGAAGATTACAACAAAAATAACTTTGAAGAATTGTGCTAGCCTCACTATCCTATTAAAGAAATGACCGCCTTTACATGACATGCATTCAAACAAAAGATAACTCGAAATTCTGTATTTTTTCAGAAGTAGCAAAACATACATGTGTGGCAGATACCGCTAAATATATTGTTCATAAAAGAACCTATTTAATGATCCATTTGCCTCTTCACTATCGTATAGCATCGAGAGAAGTGACCACTACGATTAAAGCAACTACAACCACCGAATCTACAACTCCACTTCCCACCACGACAGAGGTTATTGAGACAACAACGACGACAACGCGGGGCTCAACAACGGTGATCGAAGAAACAACGACTACAACGACAACACCCGCACCCACATCGCCAGGTATATCTGTCATACCGTACCAAGTCCGACGTATAAGTGTATAGGATCCTGTGTTTTTGTTTTAATAAGTGGCGAAGTGGCTTGTCTTCATTTAGTTCATGTAGAAATAGTGTGAATATATCCCATAATATCTCAATCATATATATGTTTTCTGTACCTTACTTGCAGGGCCGTGCAGTGAACTACTCAGCGGGGATGATGCACTGGTGTTGGAATTGACAAAGGATGGAACAACTGTGATTCCTTCAACTGACTTCCAGATCACAGCTGATTCTGAGTCCGTGCAGATATCTATCACAAGTTCAGATCCTCAGGTTGTCTTGGATGTGACAATTACTGGCATAAGGATTGTCTCCAGCAGCACATTTTCTTCGATCTCTCTATCCAACGTGAATGGAGAAAGTGTGACTTCAGAACCCTTGTCTTCGACGGGCAATAACCGATTTGCGGTACCCGCATCGCTTGGTGAATCAATCGAATCGCTTAATGTCATCTTCTCTGACTCAGACTCTTATCCAGCCGATTTACAAGTCGAAATCTATGGCTGCTACGAAATGGGTGAGGTCCTAATATGTTTCTGACATTTTTTTTTTCTTACAAAAATCAGTCTTACATGTGGAATGATTCCTCATGCACTAATTGTTCCTTGTGATGAGTACTTTGTTTAAACATGACATCGACAAATACAGAGATGTGTTATGTGTCTTTCGCTTGAAATATATACCTCAAAATGTCTCTCTTCTTTGCAGCAACCATCACGACTGTTACAACGACCATAGCAACGACCACAGTGCCTACAACTACTTTGGCACCTACTACCACTTCAGCGACAACTACAAGCGTTACTACCACAACACCAAGGGAAACAACTACTGAAGAAACTACAACCGTTGAAACAACGACAGGTAACAAAAATCATATTTCAATTAACGGCTCTTTTGACCGACATTAAGAGGAAGAAATTTTATTCTCACCAATATTGCTATAACACTAAGTTTTGCTTGACAAGTTCAATGATCTACTTAATCTGAAATATTAATCTACTTACTGACAACGTCTGAATCATCCAAAATTTGTTTCAATTCTTCACCTAACTTTACCGAAGCTTCTCGAGTTTCGTGGGTGCCGCCATTTACGGTAAACAATATCGGTATCGATCATACTAAATCTCGATATCGATCATATTAATTCTCGGTATCGCGATATCGTCTTGATATCGCGTGCTGCCAGTAAAAAACAATGCATGGTAAATTATGGGTAATTAACCAATCAGATTGCAGAGATTCTGACACCCATTCTATAATATTAAATGAATGCCACCCATATATAAACAAGTTGATGTCATTGTTCTTTACAGAAGCGACAACCAGTCCTGGCTTCATAGGTAAGAATTATACAGTACAACTCCTTCCTTGCTCACTATATACCTCTTGAGAGAAAGAAATGGTGCACATGTTGAAAATCTTTTAGGAAAGTCAATACCTAATTGAAGTAGTGAAACAATATTTCGTTGTGATCCATGTAGAATTAATATGTTTAACGACGTAAATCAATATGGCAATGAGCAAAGTGATTTTTTTTAGATGGCTGAAGTAGGATCTGTGAAAGTATAAACGTAAAGACCAAAATATATTGCTGAATAAATTAACTTTGCTATTTGCACATTCTTCACATACAACCCTTCATTTTAAATGGCAAGATGGGTCCAATACACCGTCTTTGTTATGTATATACATTGTATGAACGTCTTTCGATCAATAAATTACTACCAAACGATTTTTCTCCTGAGTAACAAACTGAATTAAGAAATAGTTTTATGTAATAACACGTTACTACACAGTTAGGGTGAAAGTTGAGCATACCTCATGAAAACTTGTTTTTGTATCAACTGATGATTTAAAGTATAAACGCGAAAGACATTTAGACAAAGCCAAAAGAAGCATTAACAATGTTTTTGTTTTCTAAATCATTAGAAACAACCACGGAAAGAATCCGAGTCCAAACAACAACGGAATCTGAGACGACCACAGTTACTACAACTGTAGCGACAACTCCAGGTACATCATTTGTGTAGCCACGACTTACTAGTGGTAACGTCTCATTATCTCTACCACTTGGACGAATATCAGTTGCCACTTTAAAATCTGTAAATTCGGCATTCCTAATCTTGGTAGAACATGATATTTCGTCGAAACGAAAGGGCACTCAATCCTGTTTAAATTAGTAAATCGTTGCACCGATGTAAACATATCGAGGTACCATGTTGATTTGCTTCTTGGATCAGAATAACAAATTAGATTATTGATGAAATGCATGAATGTGTCAAATATCAGTAGTCTACATTTACCAACCATGCTCACTAACTTGTACGCCAGATTCAAATAGGTTTACTGGCAGATTTCGATTTCAAGTTATGATTTCACAAAATCCTGATGGCACAGGTTAAATAATGTAACAATTTTGACTTTGATTAGCAACGGATAAACTACATTCACATAATTGTTTTGGCGTGTTCTGTTCTTGCTTTGTAATCAAGGTGAATGTATGGAGTTACTGACTGACAGCACTGGAAGTATGTTGGCAACCACCCTTGCAGAAGGAAGTGGTAATGGGAACTTGTTTGCTGGGGAGTGGACAATATTCAACGTGGCTGATGCCATCGGAAATAATCCCACATTGGTGATTAGCTTCGATCGGCTCGTTCGCATCACGGCACTGAGACTACACGATGACAGGAATACTATAACAGTAGCTACATTTGCACTGGCCTACGAGGGTCCTCTCGGACAAGGAAATGTGAGTGTATAGGATTCAAACATACTTTGACTGCACAACGTGACTTTTGTCTATAAGCACATTATTTTGTAGCCAATTTAAGCGATATGACGATAGCAGTTATTGATGTGCACACATTGCCACACATATGTGTATTTTGTCACGGAAATACAAAAAATACTGCCTATTTCACATAATAATAATAGCTTGCCTTCATAAGGCGCTAAGTATAGGGTTTCTAAACGTTGTTACAATTCATATTAATTTCACAAAATATTGACATTTAATCATAGAAAGAATATTTGTACGAACAATTATCTAATTTTTAATGACATTAAATACAGGTTACAGTTATGGCATATTGCGTAAATCGATCTAAATAATTTGGTCTTGGGTTTAGTCTTGAATGAATCACATTTAAAAAAGCTTAGGGGGCTCTATGATATGAATGCAATACTTGATATCAATAAGTCCAGGGTGCCATATGTTTGTTTAACTATATGTGTGCCAGATAAACTGCTACTCTATGTCATATGTTTGTATTCCATGTGAATAAAGTCACATATGGCAGGAGCTTGAAGAAAATTCCGTATCGGGAAGCAAATGTAAATTGGCATCTCCCAATATCCTATGCTGTACAGTGACATGCCTGAATTAGCACATGTACTGTATAAACAATATGCAGTTGCTATCTAACGGCTACTTACGTTTGCACTGACACACAAAGCACCGTGCCTGAATTTGACAATGTTTTTTTGTTTTACTCTCCAGACGGAAGTGATCTTTGAGAAGGCACTGGGTGATTCGGCAGACACTATCCTCCTCCCTGCACTAGACATTGAGGATTTCAGAAGCATCCGCCTTAGTCTAACGGCTGCAGAGACCTCACTCAATGAAATGGTCATCTCATTTGATGTACTTGGCTGCGAATCAGGTACAAACGCGCATGATTCAGATCAGTACATCATCCGAGAAGTGTTGTCCTCAAAAGGACTCGGGGTACATTTCTTGTAAATTTCTCTGAAAAGACAGTCTCAGAGATCGATTTCAAAAGGAATAACCGAACTGTTAAAGGGTTACATGCATGTTTTTGTGAAGACCCAACGTATACCTCGATCCCCATCATGCACACATTTTTCCTCACCGAACGTATTGATCAGACATCGGTTTTGGGTATATTAAACCAGGCAACATGGTAACATGTATATTATCAATCTCTAGTATGTGCTCATAAATAAATCGAGTTGAATTTTGCAAGGTATCCACCGACACCACAATATGTGTAATGGACTCATTCATCGACAAGACACAAATGACATTTGCTTATGACTATCAAAACATCGCACAGAGTAGCTATTGATCTTTCATATAAAAATGACCAGGCATTTAGAGCGACATATCAAGAGGGAGTGTAACGATGGAAAGCTGCGTGTTCTTTATCACTGACTGATATATCCTGCAAAGACTCCACATAAGACCTTATTTTCATGTAGCAGATGTGTGACTGACCTTTGAATTATAACCTTAAAATGTGAGATCGCTTTGTGTCAAAATAGTCTGTAACAATTCAGAACCGTCAACGTTCTTACGGGTGTCTCCTTCGTGAATCCGTAATGGATTACATGAACAGAATCGAGCATGATTAAGGAAAAAGATCAGGAGGAATGCCAACATATGTTTGTAATATGATAACTCGAAAATGTTAAAATCTGCAGATCTTGTAGTGACAACTACAGAGGCAACAACTACTCCTGTGATGACGACAGAATCTACTACTGCACCAACTACTCCACCAACTACACCACCAATGCCACCTCCACCACCAGAGGGTAAATATGACAATTGCGTTGCAGACTTTGGAAAGTGTTATCATGTCATTCAAAATATTTCCAGCCGTTTTAACTTCATGAAGTGATGACAGATATATATATATATATATATATATATATATATATATATGTATATATATATATATATATAAAGCTTCTTACACAGTGGGGGATGCTGTAGTTTGTCATTTGATGACTTTCATCGGACACGTAAAAAAACTAAGAATATTGAACAGACAGGGAACTTAATTACAAAAAAATAAATTAAATAAACCACGCTAAATATGTGAGTAAACCAATTTGGGTAAAAAGGTGTAAGAGGAAGTGGGAAGCTTACATGAGCAAAAACGGAAAAACAAAGTAAGGGATATGGTAAGGGAATATTACAAAACGCCTCTAAAATATGTTGATTTTTGTCATGTAATGTTCTCTTTTTTGAAGTATGTGGAGACAACGAAGAGTATACATGCGGTTGCACAACTGACTGCCAGGACTTGGCCGATCCGTCATACAGTTGCCCCATTGACCCCACTAACTGTGTTAAGGCCTGCTACTGTACGGAAGGATACGTCCTGGACAATGAAGGAGAATGTATCCTACAACAGACCTGTCCCTGCTACTACAATGGCACATATTACAAGGTGATTTTCAATATTAATATGCATAGTTTCTTTTTAAATGCAAAGTACTAATTTACCAGTACAGTATTAATAAATTGAGCAGCATTGAAGTCTCTTGGAAAATTAGCACTTTATTTCATATTTAATGATTCGGCTCACACTTTTGTCGCTTACACAAAGGTAAACATAACGAGACATACTTGTGGACAAGTATCAGGTGGTCTGCATTGGCAAATTCATGCACAGACATGGGCTGGAAAATGCACGGTGAACTATAGACCTTCATTCGTGACACCAACTATCCATAAGCAATGTGAGACAGCGCTCAAGAAAGCTCATAGGGCACCTATTATACTAAAATTTCAGAGAATTTCCTAAATGGTAACATGTTTATGCTAACGTGATTAATAGTCATGTAAGAGAATGGGGTGAGAGAAAAAAGAATTGGAAAGAAAATCTCAAAGAGAATGACAAAGTGAGGCATAGAACAGAAGAAGATGGCAAAATAAACATTGCAAAAGGAATGCAAAAGTTGACCCTACCCACGCCAGGAATCGAACCGGGGGCCTCGAGATCTTAAAACGGCGCCTTACCTATTGAGCCACAAATCTTCCCATTCACTTAACACGTAATGCCCAGCAGGGGCTAGAATGATTAAGAAATCGATATTCAAGCTGAAATTTCACCATGATCCCGACATCTGGTTAAAAAATGGAGACAACGTTCCGGAAAGCTCGTAGACTCAGCTACAACATACTGAAATTTCAGAGTGAAAGCTTGACATATTAGTCAGATACATCTCCTAGAAGCTCGTCATGTCATTTCATAAATACCACTTCCATTGACATAACACGGAAGTGCGATTTTGACATTCATGCGTATAATGAAATTTACACCGTGAAGACGTCATCAAAATGAAAAATGAAGGCAACTCCTACTATGGAGCGAGGTCTCAGCTACAACATACTGAAATTTGGGAGAAAATTGACCATGAATTACTGAGATACACAAAAGCGGGTAAAAAAGTTCATGACGTCATACATGAAAAATCATTTTTTCGATTCATATGGCAATATGATGACATCAACATAAATTTAAAAGGTAAATCGAACATTAAATCACATCTACATTTCCCACTCTTTCAGAATATTGAAAAAAAATTGGGGGTCACCGGCCATTCTGAAGAGCTATGGCCGATTGAAGGTAGTCATGTTTTTTGCAATATTTGCACACAAAAACGTATTGACGCACGCGCAGACTTTGAACTTTGACGCACCCGCACGACCTTGTTATTGCATGGAAATGGCTCAAAATGACAGGATGTGTTGTATGTAGTGTCAGTAACATGAATGCAGTACAAAAACGGAATTTTGACGTTTTGTTCGCGTTACGCACGAAAAAACGCGCGAACGCGCGCGCACGCGCGGAAATTTTTGAAATGCTAGAAATGGCCTGAAACATATGCAAAACAATTTTGAGTTGATTTGGAGCATTTTAAAATTTTGCGCGCGCGTTTTTGCACTAACGTACGCGTACGCGCGCGTTTTTTTTCAATGAAATTAATTAGCTACTCATTAATTATATGCATGTCAAATTTCATTACACAGAGATGACCAGTTCTAGAGCTACATGAGGTAATATTTTTTCATTAAACTGCTCGTAGATGACGTCACGATGACGTCATGACCTTGAAAATGTTGCTGTAACATGTTCACATACATGTCCATACATGATGAACATTTCATGAAATATGGCCCATGCATTGTTGAGATATCCATGTCACAAAAATTTGGAATAAAAATAAATAAATAATAAATAAAGAAAGAAAATTCTAACGAAATTAAGAGGTGATCTGTCGTTGGCGACAGACCACCTAATAAGCAAATATTTTAGCATTTGGTACTTTTACGTTGATATGTGCAGACAATATTTTCAAATAGCTAATACCAACATTTCCATAATAAGTTACATTTTGTGTTAACACAAACCGTTTTTCTGCCTATGTAGTATGGTGATGTTATCATGCTCGATGAGTGCTCGTGTGCATTCTGTGGCCCAGACACCATTCACCCTGAGCTTAATGCCGTGAAGACATGCAACGTTGATTCCTGTGAAGAGGGTTTGAGGCTTTTCACTTCCGACGATGGCTGCTGTCGATGTGTACCAGGTAATCAAATATGTGCATCTGTCCTAATGGCTCGCGTTGTGTTGAAATTGCATATTGGATGCAGCTATTTGTTTTTTAGCCAAAAACTATCATGGTAGTGATTGGTAACCAATACCACTTTGTTTCATAATCAGGCTTATATAACTTTGTTCTCTATGTAGAACCCTAAATCTGTTTTGAAATATTTTGCTTTTATGCCAGTGAAGCGTTCAACAACACCTTTTGATACAATTCATTGTTCTATTCAACAACATTTTATTTTCTCGCTGAAGTACAGACAGGATGATATTGTTAATGAAAATGTGATATGTACCATGCTTCTAAAATATTACTTTGGACTGCATTTATTCGTGTTTTTCTTTAATCTCTGATTAAAATTCTTGTTATTGATACATTATGTGAATATATTTGTGCTTGTCCTGAGCCAATTGAGGTAGCAAATATATCATAAAGTGAAATCAATAGACCGCTGAAATCAATAGACCCTTTCATCAATAGACCGCTGTTTTCAAAGACCACATGCCCGTATACTTGTATTTATTTTTACTGATTTCATGCACAGATATGTACACTATGCAGTTCCTTCATATGCAGTTTTATAATTACTTGTACTTTTCATGAAAGCATATGTTTTCAATCTGCTCTCTGGTAGAATGCACTGACGGCAGAACGTGGGATGAGGCAGTGGAGTGTGAAGCAACGTGCTATTCGGAAGAACCAGTATGTGATGTCAGCAGGGAAAGCCCGTGCTTCTGCGCAGCGGGCTTAGTGTGGAACGGAACCATGTGTGTCGAGGAATGTGTCTGTGAACATACTGAGGTAGGTTTCCGGACAGGATATGGACGATATTAGTTTGTGTATGGTTATGCCATGGACCTAGATATTGCTAAATACTCGTAAGCAGATATGCATCTCCTGTATGCGTGACTACGATGACGAAGGCTCGGGTTTTCGATTACAGTTGAGAAGGATAGCTAGGATAAAGAATACAAATATCATAATCTTAAGGATAGCATCAGCAACACTTGACGCGAGAATGACTGATTACGTCTTAGCTTTGCACGTATACAGAAATCTATTATTATTTCTTAACCACTAGTTGGACACTTGGCGCTACATGGTGAACAGCATCTCGGCTGCGGCCGTTAGATAGATAGATGGTTTAAATAAGGAATAGCGTAAAATCCCAATGCCAGAGTATTCGTACATAATGAAAGTTGATATCAGTACAGTGCTGTATTGTATGATATGTTTCAGGATACAATGCATTCCTCAACACACTCGATATCAATGTTGCAGTGCACGTATTTGCTTTGTTGTAAATCACTTGGCAAGCTGCTTTGTCTAGCTTCATCACTATATTTCGATGATACGCTTCTTAACAATGTTATATTCCCTGTTTACTCAGAATAGCAGACATAAATTTGATTGGTCAGTTTTAATGTCTTAACAGGCGACGTGGATGGAAGGTAACTGTAACGAGTGCAAGTACAGCAGTATCCAACGTAACCCAGATATGTGCATAAAGAAGTGTGGACAAGTGTGCAGTATTCAGTGTGAAGAAGATGTAAGTCACTCTTGTTTCATATTCATACCATGATATACTTGCAAACAGATGCTGGGGTAGAGGTTACCACATGGGAGTGTAGTTCTGATTGATATTGATATTCGCTGATCTAATCAGCTAGCTGTTTCAGTGTAAATTGCCTTTAGAAAGGTTTCAGAACAACAAATGATACAAAGGTGAAGTCATATTGACATTTAAGTTTCCATATCTGAGTTCATTGTGCATATGCATTCATACTTTTCGACGTCAAAACCGCACGATGTGATTTTTCTTGTGTGATGGTGTCGTTTATAACTTCTCATCAACCTTTTCGGAGCACACGATGATGAACATTTTGTGTGAAAAAATATACATTAGATTTCACTATGGTGCATGCATAGTGTGTGGTGTAATGAGAGTGAGCTTTTTGTTTGTTCCCCCTGTTGGCTCATCCTTTCTCATGCAGATGGAGATTGTTGAGGTCCAAGGTGAATGCTGCAAGTGTGCACCAATAGGTAAGATATCAAGTGTTACACAAACAAAATAGCATGGATATCTGTGATCATGTGATTATTGGTGAAACGTTTTTCCTATTAAAAGAAATTTACAATGTATATTACCATGGTACTTGGTCGACTTGTCCCTTGCATTCTCCGGGGTTTTTTTTAATAAAAGGTTCATGATTTTTCTAATTTTCTTTATTTACCTCTTCCAGAGCGCTGTGACTTCCCAGAGTCCGAGACTGGCTATTTAACGGTAAGCGAGGGAGCGAAAGTAGTTTCATCATAATGCAAACAAATGTAATTTTTTATGAAGTTATTTGGAGGTCCAAATAGTAAACGTATTTTTAACATCAACAAGCATCATTGCAGAACTGACTGATCAGTCAGTTTTTGAAAGAAATCTTTCGCCAAGTACTTCGAAGAACACCTGAAGTTTCAATAGTGGTATACCACGTCAATATGTACCAAACAAATCGAATACAATTACATCTTGATTCATTTTGTATTCATTTTTGATTCAGCAAGAAATAAACGTAACAAACTGCGATGTTTACAGAAATAAATATGAAGAAATCACGAACATATTTTTCGTCAATTTAGTTGATTTGCACATGGCTTAAAATACTTAATTAAAAATTAAAAAAAAATACTTTAATTGACAAAAATATACATGCACATACTATTGATTTGTATTCATACTTACTTGCTCATTTATTTTAGGTTGGCCAAGTTTGGCCGGTGGATGCATGCCTTACGGTTGTCTGTAAGGAGATGGGGGCGGTGTACTTTACAGAACCATGTACTTCTTGTGCCCAGGTAAACGTTCATTACTTCCTCTAAATACTTTATTGCAAAGTATTGCAGATATGATTTAGCCATCCTTCAGTAAACACACTGTGCCATCACATTTGGCACAGCATTATCAATGTAATATGTCAATTAACATGAAACATTCTTCAAACTACTGAGCCTCTGAGCCAAAAGATTAATACGAAATTCCAAAAACACAAGCATCACAAGTGGCATCGAGGAGACTGTTATTCAAATATGAAACATATAAATCAATGAGCCCATTGTGGAATGGAAGGCATTAACCTAACTATAATCTCGGTGGTAATTCTAAACGAATGCATCTGCTATCCGCTTCATAAAAAATAAACTCACAGGGTTTCACTCCCTATTGTCTCGTTACCTAAAAAAGGTCATGTTTGTAGATAACTGTATGACAAGTGAAAAAATGACGCATTTTTTTTTAATCGATGTTGCTTTAGGGCTTCACTCCTGAAGAGGTCGCCGATGAATGCTGTCCAATTTGTGGTGAGTTAGTTATTTTAAACAAGAACAATCATTTCAACTGATGCAATACATACGGTCTGCTCACATACGCCATAATTATCTGAAACGCTGGATTCATTAAATGTTACCCTGGCACAATCTCATACAGTTCTCACATCTTGACAAGTTTCAATGCGTTTGTTTGGGTTAATAATTTTTTCATCGTTTCAGCTTTGACGTGGATACAACATGTATCAAATATGTTTGATACTTTGCTAAATATCATGTTAATGTTTGGTATTGTGATGCCTGTCTATTTGTATGGTGCTGACACTTTTTCTTTTGAAGAATGTGCTCACTTAAAAGATTCATCTGAATTTACTTTTTGTTTGTTATATCTGTTAAGAGACGTACTTAATATAAATGATATGAATTTCGTTTGTTCATATCATAGTGCCAGTTATATCAACAACGCCAGGGATCACGACTACCCCGCCCTTCGTCACCACCCAAGGTATTTACTAATGGTTGTAGTTAAAGATGTGTAACTATGCTTTGGTATTCATTTGAACTATGTTGATAATCTTAACATTTCTACATTTGGGCCATTCCATATAAGTGTCACGCGAGTCACGCATGCTGTCAAATGTCAGGGTATAGATAATCGATTTACTTGATCAAGTAATGAATTCAGCTCCAATATTTTCTCAGTTTTGATCTAGACCCTTGTTTTCGAATTGTGTGACATAAAACATGCATGACTCGCGTGACATTTACGGGAATGGCCTATTTTATATATTAGAGCTTAAAATGTCTTTAGTTGGAAAATCTGTTCAAGATCTGATTATGGGATAGATATGGTGAATCATAATCAAAATTATGCTATATGGTGTACACAGTTTCTGTAAATGATAGGTGATCAGCGGCAATAGTTCTCACGAACTGCTTATAAGCCGCACACTGCTGCTCTACGGGGTTTGTGTACAAATATCATTGTACAAGAATGCTTCAAAGAATGCACCCTACATGTACACCTCATTTACCCGTCTGCTTTCTGTTCAGTTGTAAGATTTTCTGACAAAAATATTTATTTTCTTTTAATGTATCAAATTCATTTGACCAAGATTACTTTTTAATTCCTTCCCCCATCTCACTATCTGTAGGTCAGACGACAACAGTTCCAACTGGTAAGTTGATATATACCATGTATTCGTTTATTCCCTGACGTTACACATAGGGTTACATGTCATATATCACGTGTTTGCATATGCTATCCGTACATCGAACACACATCATCTCACTCAAGTTTTACTTTACAAAAGGATAGTAGTCTGGACACACATTTTCAACACGCTTTCTAACTGGCTGATTTGTTCTTTAAATTGCATTCTTGTCTGGAATACGCCAATGTATTACATTACAATAAAAGCATGTACATGATGCAATTTTCAGTTCTGACATTTCTTTTCGAAATATATATATACATATCATTATACACATATGTAATAAAAAATGGCTATACATTTACCACTTTCTTGAACAAAAATCGGTATTGATAATATCAATTGATTGGTTATCGATAGGATACGCCTGTCTTTGTCGGCAGCTTTAAAAAAAAAAAACAAGCGCCCATCCCAAATTTATCAATATCATGAATTTGATTTGTGCTGTTTCCTTTGGCCACATCCCTTATAAGCTTTTAATTATTAGTATTTAAAACAAAACATGTCAGCATTAAGCTAAAACACTGGATTGTATACATAAAACGTGACATTGGAAATGTCATTATTATTTGATATCTTTAACAGGTCATTAACGAACCTTGACAATGCATTCTAAAAGCGCACTATGCCAGCACTTCGTCGATGCCGCTCGCTGGCTGCACTTTGATAAGAGGGTTTTCTCGCATACTTACATACTTACATAATTTCTTCTCTCAAATATCTGTCATATTGCGATACCTCATATGGTACGATACAGTATCTGTGAATAATATTCCATGATGTTTATGATATATAACAGTTTAAGTAATTTGTTTTAATTATTTTTACAATTGTTACTATTGATACTATTGATATGTGATATTGTAAATGAACCCCTAACAATGTATAAATAAATTCAAGATCTCAAACTTATTTTGTATGTTCATTCGAGATATATCTTTTATATAAGAGAGGTAAATTTCTACCCAGTGGTACCCTTTAAGGTTCGTCCATTCCGCTTTTACAGTGTGTCCGCAGTTCTGCCACACCTCATACACGTGTGAGGATCAGATCCGAGCCGAAGGTGGCAGACCCTGGCCAGCCGATGCTATGTGCCGACCGACATTCAATGAGGCCATTCCCGTCAACTGCTTCTGTCAGGAGGGCTATGTGAAGGACGACGCGACTTACGGTGACATCGATCTCATCCGAGAGCTATTGGGCACCTCCTATAATTCCTACATGTGTGTGGCGCCGATCACTGAAACGTGCCTCTATTGCGAGTTCGAGAATGTGCTATATTTGGTAAGTCCCCAGAAATGCTCTCGAATCATGTATAGAACAACAATCATGTAATGCACTTTTAAAGTATGAATGATAGTTAAACATTCTGCTTATAAGTCATATGAAACAATAACAATTTGGAAAGGTAGGGCTGTTAGTACTACTGAGTAGAGGAAAGGCACGTTTGTATTTGTAATGGAAAAAAAAAACATTATAGTAAGTAATGATGAATAAATAATAGATTTAATAACCCTAAACCTACAAAACAGAAACCTACAATTCACGCAACGACATCTTTACATTGGTATATGCTGTGAGCAAAAAGTTGTAAGTGCATGTTAGAAAACTATAATTGAACTAAGTATGACACACTAAGATTGTGAGCATTTTGTCAATGTAAGCGATATTTCATCACCTGAATGAAAGATATTAAGTGTTTATTTCTCTGACTGTCGCTTATACCTAGCCCGGTGAATCATTTATCGAGCAATGTGAAAACTGCAGTTGTGAGTTGGACGTAACCACGGGACGATATGCCTTCAACTGTCGGCGTAGTACGAGCCCCGAGTGTGTACCCTCCACCACGGCACCTGTTACAACAACTCCTGGGGTTACTACCACTCCTGTTGTTGTTACCACTATAGAGACAACAACTATTATTCCTCAATCACGTAAGTCAAATCAGGCCCCGTTGATTTATCAAAGCCAAATGGCAGAGTGACACTATTTTTTTTATAGTGATGTTCGTCTATTACAAATAATTCGTTCAACATTGAGTTCATGAAAGTCTTGTTCCATATCCATGCTCTATGTTGACACCTTTTTGAGATTCAAGATTTCTCATTGCTGCTCAAGCTTGACCACAGTACTCCTCCCCTTCTAATATATTTGGGTTGCTGTTACTCTCCGTACTAATAATATTAATTAATCAGTCTGTTAGAATGTAAACAAAAAATAGGACCATGCGGGACTTGAATCTACGATCTACCGCTTGCATGCGAGACAGCGAAACTATCCATAAGGCTATTATGGCTATTATGAAAAATGACACAACAGTAAGGAACATGCTACATATGACCTCCATATGTATCGCGTATTTATATTCATGAGTCCACAGTAGGACACGCGGTAAGTAACAATATGAATGTTCTGCGAAGAGACAATAGGTTATATAATCTTTGTTTTGCTGTTACTGTTTCATTTTACATATACATTCTCTTTGTACTTAGTTTGCCCGGACTTCTGCCACACGAATTACACGTGTGTAACCACAGTTCCTCCATTTGCGGTGAACCAGTCCTGCAAACAGATTGTTAATTCGGATATCAACCCGAACTGTGCTTGCAAGGAAGGCTACGTGAAGGACAGCAGTCGATACGGAAACACTGATGAAGTTTTGGCTCTGCTGGGGACTTCCTATAATACCGAAATGTGTGTTCTCCCACTCACAGAGGAATGCCAAGTATGTGAATTTGAAGGGGAACAAGTGCAGGTATGTTGCAAGTAATATTTTCGTAATAGTTTGCTTCGATGACACTTGTAGCTTAGTCTTTTTCATCATGTTTTGCCAGTGGAATTGTGGAAGCATGGAAATAATCACATTAAGTTATATGATCGCAACCAAAGCAAAATGTAAAGATTATATGTACTCCTCAGATTGGTTCTATCACTTTTTTGGAGCTCCGTGTCTCAATGACATCACCGCTTTCCATGTTCAATATCATTACAAAACTCACAATGACGTTAATATATTTTTTTAGCCAAATTCCTACGTCAGACGCGACTGCGAAGTTTGCACGTGTGAACAGAACCCGAATACTACATCTGTGGAATACTTCATGAACTGCCGCCCAGACAACACGCCGGAATGTTTAGGTAAATATCTCGCAATTCTATTTAAACAAAGACGTAGATCAGAAGACGTATAACAAAATAGTCGTCTTTCTGATAAGGAAGCGTCTTACTTTCATGATTTTTTTTTATTTTCCACAAATAATCAATTTAATAGTAGAGGTAATGAATGTCTGTAAAACAAATTATAAAATCATTGTAACGGGAAATTATGATGATTGCAGCTTAGTCACATAAGCGTTAAAAACTATAAAGGAGTAAATTATTATTGCAGCACAGTATGAATATACATGTAGAATAAACCTATGAAAGAAATATAATAACATCAGCATAAAGCAAGAGGAAAGACAATGAAAAGCCTTTAAAGCAGAGTGAATATTAGATAAGTATGTTGTACACTATTATTCGTTATGAGACGATAATGTAAGGGCAGAATAGGATATTGAGTAATTTATTCAACTGATATAAAAAGGCCCCTTAGGGGGAACAGAGCCGGCCTCACTGACATGGGTACCCTGGATAAAGAAGACTACATTTTATAAAATCAAAACACCTGTCATTCTCTTTTCACCCTTGCAGAGTGTGACATTTCATGTGACTGCTTGGTCGATTGCAGCAGAGATATGTCACGTTGCTTTAGCTTGATGTCTTGCGAGACATGTGACTGTAGAGCCGGTACTGTACGTCTTGAGAACGGTCGATGTGCCATTTACAGACCGGAGGAGACATGCACAACGACCATCCCCACCACAATGGTCACAACTACGACTCCAGCTCCAACAACAACTACAGTCATTACTACAACCATTGGAGGTGAGTGAATGGTCCCTCGTTAAACGAGATGACACGCCCCAATCTTAGGGAGTTCCCCCATGTTTACGACATACATGCATGAGCATTGTATACATATATACTATTTGTATACATACGTAAAATAAAACAGAAACACGCCCTTTACAAGTGAAGGGAGTGCAATATTTTCACAAATATGCCTGAGCATTGTATTTATAGATACATATTTTATAAATATTTTAAACAGCCGACAAAAACACGCCCTACCTGACTAATGTAACTTATCATGTTAATTGTAGATCCTGTAATTGGGCTTGATGATGCGGGGATACACGATACAACCCACATGTATGTGCTGGTCACGATCTATATGAACTGTTCATAATCTTTCGTACCCGTCTTGACGACATATACTTCAATGACATTTGTCTGCCATTGTGTGGAGAATAGTATTGCTAAACAATGTCCAATCAAGTAATGTGCTATCTTTCCACAATCAATCTCCAGTTTGTGTCGAGAGCTGCACCTGCGATGTAACGTGCAATGAACAAGAGAGAGGAAGTGCCGTGTCTCTCCACTGTGAAGACATTGCAGCCTGTAGTAACTGCCTGTGCAGCGAAGGTCTAGTTCGTGATGATATATGGAATACCGCCCTCTGTCTCAACATGCCGGACTGCCCTAGCTGCATTTACAATGGAACTGAACTGATGGTAAATTGTCCCATACTTATAGGTGGAGTTAGATAAAACTATCAACTCTCCCTCCGGAAGGTGATAGATACACCATTAGGTCCCTTCAGGCCATCACACTGTGCTGTCGTAGGTGTGGATCACGTCACAGAAATCCAAATATTTGATTTGATTTGATTCAGACAGTACCAGTGTAGTCATTCTCACATTGAATATAGAAGTATGTGTTTAATTTTAGTTCAGAGTACATGCATGGAAACTGCACGTATAATCATTTCATCTCAGTTGAGAGCAGGAGTTTCTGTGGCTCATAATAACTGATTCATCAAAATGTTTTTGTTTTAATAATACATTTTTTAATACCCAAATAGCCCGACGAAACAGTGGAAGAAGGCAATTGTGCATTATGCACCTGTGAAGACTCGGGCAGTGGAGACGTGGTGCTAAGATGTACACAAACGTGCCTTTTGACGGAGGCTGATTGTGCTGCGGTGAGTCTTTACTTATGTGATGGTGGATATGCAATGACAAGTGTTTATATTTAAACTTATTCATGTGATTTTAATTTTGTATATTATGATTTCTATAAGTAGGTTATACCATATGAAAGATTAAGTAAGCATCTATTCTGGGTTCGTGAATATCGTGCATTTATTTCATCGCACGAATATTCTTCACACACCGGTGCGTATTGACTCTACAGTACAGCACTACTGTTTTGAACATCTGGAAGGATATCGTATCCTCTCCATCTTTGCAAAAATGATATCTTAATCATTGGCATGTTCGTTAAGGGGCATCGTCAAAATAATACAGTTGAAATGTATCACTGAAATTAATGAAGTACGTATTAGTATCTTCATATATTTCGTTTAGTGAAAATATATAAATATTCCTTGACCCGTAGCTTTGCTCCTCCGTAGAAGATATGTGCATTAAATGTGATAAAATACACAGGCGGCACACACAGAGTTGAATCGAACCCATTTGACGTCGAGTGTTTTCTGTCATATCTTTTCCAGATTGGAATGGTTCTAGAAGACGCCCCAGGAGGTTGCTGTGAATGTAAAGAAATTGCTACAACAACCACTGAGATCACTACGACTGTGATCATAACTGAACCCACAACTTCCACAACAACTACAACCAGAACAACCATCGCAACAACAAAACTGCCGACAACGGAGTTGGAAACAACACCAGGCACCACGACACAGCAAACAACAACCTCAACTACTGAAGAAGAAACAACAACTCAGTTATCCACCACAGTCTCAACCACTGTTGAGGCAACTACGACTGCAATCGTTATTGAAACCACAACTGAAGAGGTGCGAGAGGTTACAACACCAATTGTAACGCAACCAACGACTGCAGGTGTCTGTGACGAGCCACTGGTGTCTTTGGATGGTCTAGTTGATGTGGAAGAAATTACGATTGATCCCAGCAACAGTGGTCTGAATGGGGCATTCTTCTCATCGGATAGTCAGCTTGACCAGACCATGGGAATCGAGGCGAAATTCACACAGTCGGTAGAGGTGACTGCTGTTGGTGTGCAGGGTCTGACTGGCTCCTTCACGGTAAGGTACCGCCCGACCTCAACAGATTCCTACCAAACTGTAGAAGATGGAACTGGTCAGCCAATGGTGAGTTACGGCACTGGTGTGTTAAGGTCGTTACCCCTAAATCTCTATTGATTCTTTGATCTCTCATTCAGTATACATAGCTCATAACCCGGTTAGAGTTTACATAAGGTTACTGGGGAGAAAGTGACTTACCTGCTAACCACAGATGGCTTTTCAATTATTGTAACTAACCATTAACGGTAACTACCATGGCAACAGCCAATGTTCTCTCATCGCACTTGTTGCCATGGTATTTACCATTGTAAGTTACAATAAATGAAAACCTATATGCAACATGGTCAAGGTTTAAATAAATGTTGTTCTTTAGGTATAATATTATAGATATAAGAATTCATATACCAAAAGTGACATAAATCCAAAACAGGGCCTCGTTGCATAAAGCTTACCATTAATGGTAAGTCAGACATCAATGGAAACTACCATGACAACATCGCTCAACAGCCAATCAATTTTTAACTCCATAGAAGTTGTCATAGATAGCAAAGTTACCATCAATGGTAGGTTTTATGCAACAGGGTCCAGAACACACTTATGGTCACCAAACGGAAACCTTGCGATATATATATATATATTAACAGTTTAAATCAAGGGTTACAAAATGAAGTTCACCTTCACTACTGTATGTTCATTAATGATACACTGCTACTCATAACAGGCCTTCCTTGTGGATGATGATGAGCAAAGCACCGACAAAGTAGCAGTACCCATCCCGGGTGCAGTCGTGGACCTCTTCCTAATCCCCACCAACTCGAACAATGTCATCTGGAGGCTGCAGGTCTATGGTTGTACAGGTAAGCAGCTTAAAGAATGCGATAAACAGCTCGCACAGCGATTACTTAATATGTGAGCTCCTGTTGTTCCATGTAGCCAATTAGTAGCGCTCTGTAAAGTAGCATTTGAAGGGGCGTAACACTAACAGGCAGATGTATTATTACAATAAGCAAAATTGGTCAACCACTAGAGCACAATTTTCCTATTTTAAAAACACCAAGGAATAACTGATAAAAGGAGAATGTTAGTGCTGCCTAAAGGCCCGGTCCCACTGCACTTACGGACGCAAAGAGGATGTAAAACTTAAACAAATCTTCCCTTCCGTTGGAAAACGCTATGCATCCGTTCTGTACTTATTGCATACGTATTCCATACGCTCTACCCATCGAACATCCGTACACTGTGAATCCATCCGCGCAAAAAGTTTTGAGCTGCACATTCTTTTTAGAACGGATAAAACGGATAAACTTCTCGCCGTGTACGATGTGAATCCGCGACAAATACGAGCAACAAACGTTCTGTATCCGTTATTACCCGTTGAACGTCTGCTGTAACCTCTTTGCATTCTCTGGGCATCCTCGCAGCTCACGACTGAAAATGAGAAGAAGGAGGAAGGATAAGGTACATGGAACATGTATACATCGTCAGAAGCACGGATATAGAAAGGATGTAAGCGTATGCATATCGTATATTAAAAAAATTAAAAATGGACAACCACTTCCATCCGCTAGGCTTCCAATAAACATCCGTTTAACATCCCCGCTACATAATACCCACGTCCGTTTTTTCCGTTTTATTTTCGGCAATTTTCTTCATTTCTTGAGCGGATGAAAATGGATGGAGTTTCCCCCGAAAGTTTGTGTCCCTTATGCATACGTTTTGTGTCCATCAGCCAGTGGGACCGGGCCTTAGCATGTTGCAAACATAGGGGAGACTCCCCACCTACCTCTAAACGAAGTGATTAGTTTACACTTCATGTGACTTTACACGATAACGCAAAGTCTACTATTCATTTACATTAAAGTAGATGAAAGAGAATCCTAATTAGATATTGTATTTCAAAATATAAGTGTAGTACTTATTTGAATTAATTTTTTTTTTCTGAAAGGTCGATGTTGTGTTCTTATTTCTCAACCAGTGTCGGAGCAAAGCTTATATTATATTGTTATTTGTAACAGTTTATGTTTATATGTCTATATATTTCTCCTGAATTTTATTACAGTTGTAAGCGCAACAACTATTACCACCACAACTTCACCACCTACAACTCCTCAGCCTACGACAACAGAGACAACACAAACTACTACTACAACAACCATGGGAACCACAACCACCACAACTTCGACAACTACTCCAGTGCGAACTACACCAGGTATATCAATACAGAAATTAACATTAATTTGTTGTCTGTGATCTGTGTTCCTTATCAAACTTGTGCAGTTTATTTTAAAAGTATTATGGGTTTGCATCGTTTTGGATCTATGAGTTGAGACAATCTTGATCATGCGAGTGAACAATGATTATTGTTCTGTCGTGCATGTGGCAGCATATTCATCTAGTGGCAGGATATTCATCTAGTAGCATGAATGAATCATAATGTACTTCGATAGATCGTGATGAACACGAATGAGATGCATCTATTTGTCAGAAGGTTTCAAATCATTAATTTGCTTTGTTTTTACTGGTTTAGGTGCATGTACTGATGATCTGGATCAGGTGGACGGTTTGGTTGTTTCACGGAATGATGGCAACATGGAGCTTGAAGCTACAGAGCAATTCAACCTTGCCTCGTCAGAAGATGCTCTTCGTGTGTCATTCAGCAGTCAAGATGAACAGGTTACTTTTGTCGTCAATGTCACCGGGATAGCAGTAGAATCTAGCTCAACCATCAGCAGCGCAACTCTGTCAAACATCAATGGATTTGAATCATCGTCTGTGTCAATAACACCTGTGGCTAATTGGGTGATGGTGCCCGATGATATCGGGATGGATCTTCAATCATTTGATATCAGATTTGATGCATCAAGCTACGAAGACACTATGACAGTCAAGATTTACGGATGTGTAGAAATGGGTATGTGTGAGATGTACCACAAGTAGTATCTACTCTGTATTTGATAATACTTAAAGAGTGTTGTAAATATAACTCATTTTGAAATCGTCTAAATCATGTGAAATACCTCGAAAAAAAAATTTCCCCATTTTTCTTTCGTTCTTTTTTATTTGTTTACCAGATGATATGAATGTCTGGCATGGAGATACAATTTGAAGGGAGTGTTCGTTGTTAAATTCATTGAATTGTGATTCGATTTGAATGTAGTTGTACACGCCAGCTCAAAAACATACTGCCCTACTTTGACAAAATGAAGCAACTAAGAAAAGAAACTTTTCTGGTTAATGAACCAAATGAATCTGTATCTTGCATTGGCATCAGTGCAACACCACATCATGTTAGATTGAATATTTCGCCGCAAGATAAATATTTCTTCTCCAGATTTTGTCTGTATTCAGGGAATGCTGGGTACAACATATGAGTACCAATAACTCAAATTCGAGTGATGTGTCACTTGCTTCCTCTTGTCGAAGTAGGGAAGTATACAGCAAATAGGAAGACTCGTCCCATAATGCACCGCGCAGCGGTGTCCGGATATGTCTTTGTAGTTATATACGCTCCCGGTCTCAAATACTACTTCACCAGACAAGACACGAACCTGAATACAATTAGTGCATCATGGGGCGACCTCGCCTCAATTTCACTATGAAAAATAAAACTGATGGTTAGTTTCACTGATGTAATCAAAGCAAACGCTATTCCTCAATTTGCATGCCGCAAAGCAATATACACTCTCTTTCTCTCAAATGTTGCAGCAACTGTCACTACAGTGACAACAACGGTTACTACTGAAGCACCAACAACTGAATCTACTACTACCGTAACAACTACAACACCTAGAACCACTACAATCCAGGAAACAACGACCGTTTTCACAACCACACCGACAATTACTACACCAGGTATATTTAGTATGTGATGAAAAAATCTGTTCCCTTAAATTTGTTTGTAACCCGAGTTGCATTAACCCTATATATGTGTAGTCCGGGCTATTTTGAAATTGCATAGCCAAATGGGGGAGGGGGGGGGGGGGCAAAAACAGCCCCCCCCCCCCCCCCCCCCAAGATCTCAACCATTGATCGCGCGATCGCGACGAAATTGGCACGTCAAAACTCCTAGATTTCAGTCAGGACCCTCTCTTTAGGATTACTACTATTTATTACCATTATCATTTTGTCGTGTATTTTATTGTATTTTGAATTTGTGTATTTCGTTCTTTTTCGACTTTATTTTTTTTTCATTGTTTTCTCGACGGAAATCGTTGGCAACTCTATTTCAGTCATAAATAACATGAAATATATTGTATTTCTTTAGTAAAAATAAAATAATGATGCATATGAAATCTCGTTTGTGAGCAATTTTTGGTTTGACATGCCCGTACACAATGTAACGTAACTTCGGAACCGCGTACCCCCGAGTCGCAAATTTGGTATTAAAAGTTGCGTGAGAAAAAAGTCATGAAACGTCACGGCGCGTTCTTTTCGCGTAACAAATTTATCGCAAAAAAAATATCGCCCCCTAACCCCCTCTCGATAGATAGGGTTAACAAGCTCGCAATTACGGATCCCTTCCAACACGAACATTTACATACAGACAGATCAGAGAGTAATGTATCCATCTGCCTCCCTATTCTAGTATGTTGCATTATTTATTTATTTATTTATTTATCTATCTATTTGTTTATTTATTTATTCAGTTTTATTTAAACAGGGTAGCCCCTTCAGTTAAAAAAAACTGCTTTTCGAAGGGGCCCTGTAAGGAACATGTTGCATATATATTCAGAATATATATTGATTGATAAACATTTCATGGTCAGCCTTTCAAGAGTTGGGGTAAGAGTTTGTCATGAGAACTGAAGTGTATTGCTCACTATTCTGACAGGTTTTAACTTATTTGAACTTATTTCACCCACGTACTGATACGCCTTGATAACCAAATACTTCAACTCTTGCATTTGATGTAGGTGTTTGTCTGGAGGAGCTCAGTGGAGATGGGGAGGACAATCTAAGGATCACCCTCCAGGAGCCTGGAGATTCAGTTCCAGAGGAAAGAACAAGATGGACCTTAGAAACACCAAGTCAACCTGAAGAGCCGAACACTGTCACAGTGAGATTTGAGAGCAACGATGACAGTCTGGATATTGAGACTTTGGTAAGAGCTGTAAGAGTTCAGCCTGAAGAAGGAAGCTCTTCAACCCCACTTACCAGTATCTCAGTTACTGAGATCACTCTGACAGATGGATCAACACTGCCAGACATCACAGACGTTCAACCAACTTCACCTGGTTCAGGAATGTTTAATCTACCTGACTTAGAGAACCAAACCATATCATCGTTTGTCATCAGCGTCCCTCCAGAAACGCCTTCTGATTCTGTATTTACTGTGACATTGCGAGGATGCATCAAGTCAGGTATTATTTAAAATTCTTCCCTGAATTATACATTTATATGACAAAACAACTCAGTCTCATATGTCAGTTATTCTGACGGTACATATATTTCTTTGGAATACTACGAGACTGTTCAAAAAAAAAAATTAAAGCAATTCAACTGATACGATATGCTCTTAGGTCCTTCCTTATTCTGTCATCTGTTTGTATATTATAACAAATTTCATTTGCAGGATTTACAAATATAAATGATGCAATCATAATTTGTAAAAGATCGAACAGTTAATTCATGGCATTTCAATACTTCCATCATTCTCTTGAAACACTTTTATTTGCTCTAATGTTAATTGTGTTGTTTAATTGACCTCCTAACAGTTACAACCATTACAGCTACAACCACCGAGGCTGTAACAACCACTTCAGTGATGACTACCCCAGGTTCGTGGAAATATAATTGTTTAGTGTTTGTTCCTTTGTGTGTAATATATAGTTTAAATTTTGACAGGCGAACAGCAGATTGGCTTTCATGGCTTTCATGGCCATTATTTATGTAAAAGGATATGTACATATAGAGATCAACAGGTTACTCTCGTGGTCACCGGAATAGATACCAAAGTACATATGGGGAATGGGGAAATGAACAGCTCAGTCGTCGTTCCTAACCTTGGTGCGAAACTTGACCAACATCTGACCACATCGGCCCAAGTGGTCAAGACTTGTCAAGCTGCCATGGAAGCGATCCGCTAGTTCGGCGAGATACGTGACCACCTTAACCAGACTACAGCAGAAATGCTCATCCACGCATACGTCACATCCCGGCTTGATACATGTAATGCTTTTTGGGGGGGGTCTTCAACTTACTCAAGTTAACAAACTCCAACGCATACATAACTACATATCCGCCGGAATTGTCTTTACTGGCCCCCTATTCATCACCGTATCCAGTTCGAGATCCTGCTCCTAGCATGCCTAGTGTGTAAATCCCTCAACGACACATCTCCCCTCTACATCTCCGATCTCATGAAGGAATACATCCCAACCCGTAACCTTCGCTCCAATAACCGGAACCTTCTCCAGATACCCAGGACCAACACTAACTTCTATGGGGAACGTGCCTTTGGCACTATGGCGGATAGATTATGGAACTCTATCCCCTTCCACATACGCAATGCCACATCTGTCGACAGCTTCAAACGTGCTCTCAAAACATTCACGCTCTCCCATTAAGTACCCAATATGGTTTTAAGAACTCTTTTGTCTATTGGTGTGGTTTATACTCATGCTGATTATAATTATATGACGTTAAATGTGTTCAATATGTAATTCGTTACGTTTACAATGATTGTAAAGCGCATAGAAATTGAATATTATGCGTTATATCAATGTCTGATTATTATTATTATCATCATTATTATTATTATTATTATTTAACAAGCATCAGAGTCACAAAGAACACTTTCATTCTTTTCATGTGCGTTTTCTTCATAAGTGATACATTTTCTATCCACATTCATGTTTCGCATTTTAATTCCTCACTTAATTCGACACTCTCAAGTTTGATAAACACATTGAATCGGTATGTGCTAAACTAGCTAAAACTATTGGGTGTATTAGACAAATAAAGAAATATTTACCGAAACAAGTTTTGACTCTGCTATATAATGGTTTATTTCTCCCACACATTGATTATGGTTTGATTATATGGGAAACCTCAGCTAAGTTTTTGATTTTGAAAGTACAGCGTCTTCAAAATCGTTATGCTCGCCTGATTCTGAATGCGGATTTTCCTACACCTCACTTGATAATGTTGAAACGGCTAAATTGGCAATCTGTTCTACAAAGAGTTAATTATCAATTTTGTTTGTATATGTTAAAAGTTATAAATGGAATTTCACCTCAATATTTAAAGGGTATGGTCATTTTTAGAACTCCCAATATATTCACAAGATATGCTATCGATAATCCATGATATGTAATCAAGCCAAACAAAGACTATATGAAAAGGTCTTTTCAATATACTCGTTCAAAAATCTGGAACAATCTCCCACTTTGCATTAGAAACATCAAATCAATTTATTCTTTTAAAAAGCAATGTAAAATATTATCACTTACTGATCTCATCTAAGTCTCCAGTCAGAGCAAAGGTTTTTCGTTGTTTTGTTTTTGTTTTTGTTTTTGTTTTTTATATTTTTTTATGAAAGTAGTTGATAGATATCTCTGACATTGTTTTATGAACTAGCTCATGTATGCATTCGTTTTCGTTTGTATTTATCTCATATTTTGTTGTTGTGTTAAAAATGTGAATTGTAATGTTTTTTATTGTGTGAAGGGCCCCTTGGGAGATCAGTTCTTTAATTGAAAGGGCTACCCTGTTGAAATAAAACGTTAATAATAATAATAATAATAATAATAATAATAATAATAATAATTCCAACTACATAAGACGAATGTTCTTAAATATTCCTTTTCCTAACCTCACAGCTCTGTACTCGCTGTTAATCAAGGGAATTCACATTGTGCCTTAAATAAGCTCTCCAATCGTTGACATATCACAGATCCCAAGAAGCAATATTTGTGATTGTTTCTTCTAGGCCATTGACAAGAAGTCTCTCAAAACAAACGTCCAACTTTAAAAATTCGTTTAATGTGCGCTATCAATCTATTTCCCTCTTTTGCAGGTGTATGTATGGATAATCTTGATGACCTAGCTGGCCTCACCGTTGTAAGGAGAAAAGACAACACCGACCTTCAACCTGATGAAGAATATCAAGTTGCATCATCTTCCGAGATAACTAGTGTATCTTTCGATAGTGAAGATGATGACGACGACATGTTCACAGTCGACGTCACTAAGATTGAGTTGTTGTCCAGCTCAACAATTGATAGTATCATCCTCGCTAATATCAATGGAATGGATAGGTCTTCTGATCCTATATCATCTAGCGGCAATAATAAATTTTCAGTGCCTGAAGATATTGGAACTTCGCTCAGCAGCTTTGACCTCCAATTGAGTGCATCAGACTTCCCAGTGACCATGACAGTCAAATGTTACGGATGTAGTAAACAGGGTATGTTCCCCAGCTATGTTCACTTCTAAATGACATGACTTTAGACATGTATTCGTTTTATACTATTATGTCTAAATTACGGAAAGTGTATCATCCATCCGAAGTATAGCTTCTGTATATTTCAAACTTTGCAATTGGTGTAATACTGTTAGATAACATCGTGTTAATAATAATGTTTAGACCATAACATAAGTTCTATAGGTATCACCTTCATGATTTTTATAATCATGAATCTGTCATTGGCTTTCCTTGTTTTATGTTCATGTTTTCATATGTTTAATGCCAATATGCTCTTCCAGAAACCACTTCGTTCAAAGTTTTAACTGTTCTATGTCTTTTATGTGTTGCTAAGAAAGAACATAATATTGTGCTCATTTGCACGGTGCATGAAGGAGAAGGTTTTGTTCAAGAAAGAATCCCACAGTGAAAAGGGCTACATACCGTAGTAATATGACACGCTAAGTACAGTACCCTACATTCCACTTTGTATTACAATTACAGAAGCTGTCACCACTGTAATGACAACAATCGTTACTACAACACAACCGACCACAACAGCACCAGAAACTACCACCACTATTACCACAGTACAAACTACTACATCCGGTGTAGGAAATTATGGTATGTATGAACACGTCATTATTTACCAATGAAAAGAGAATTCGGGATTAAATTAATACATACCTTCTAACCTGTCTAGGTACGCATACGTGCACTGTAAACATGCTCACAACAATAGATATCCCCTATTGACATGTGTGCCACAAATATTGCTGCTCGGCCGCAATGCATACATTGCAAAGAGGAGGCCGAGTATAAGCTAGCATTAAGTTCCAAAAACATATTTAAATCAGCTTGACTGATACGTACACGGTTAAGCATTTTAGCCTTAAACGTATTATAAGTGTACTATTAATCAATAAGTGCAATTTTATTTTTAAAAAGTGCGTGAAAAAGTTGAGCTGCTGAAGTGTTATTATTGAGAAAAAGTTCGAAACCACTGTCAAGGAACAGGGTCAAATCGTTGTTTTAGGGAGTACCCAAAATGTTAATGCCTATATAATTACAATTACAGAAGTGTGATTTATTCGACTTACTAGGATTATTTAGCATGACGCTATGGTCATTGAAGCAGTATTCGACACAGGAACAACATGTGGTTCAGAGAGTCTCTTTATTTCAATTCTGACTTCATAGAAACAACCACAAGATCAAGGGAGAGAACAACTGCCATATCTACCACTGTCGCTGCAACTACGTTGGCAACAACACCTGGTAAAAGTCTCAAAAATATAATTCACCCATTGCATACAAATAATGATATCCTTGTATCCTCTCTTGTATAATTTCGGGACCAGGAGTGTATGATCTCTTCCAACACGAACATTTACATACAGACAGATCAGAGATTAATGTATCCACTTGCCTCCCTATTCTAGTATGTGGCATTATTTATTTATTTATTTATTTATTTGTTTATTTATTTATTCAGTTTTATTTATACAGGGTAGCCCCTTCAGTTAAAAAAACTGCTTTTCGAAGGGGCCCTGTAAGGAACATGTTGCATATATATTCAGAATAAATATTGATTAATAAACGTTTCATGGTCAGCCTTTCAAGAGTTGGGGTAAGAGTTTGTCATGAGAACTGTAGGGTATTGCTCACTATTCTGACAGGTTTTAACTTATTTGAACTTATTTCACCCACGTACTGATACCCCTTGATCCCCAAATACCTCAACTCTTGCATTTGATGTAGGTGTTTGTCTGGAGGAGCTCAGTGGAGATGGGGAGGACAATCTAAGGATCACCCTCCAGGAGCCTGGAGATTCAGTTCCAGAGGAAAGAACAAGATGGACCTTGGAAACACCAAGTCAACCTGAAGAGCCGAACACTGTCACTGTGAGATTTGAGAGCAACGATGACAGTCTTGATATTGAGACTTTGGTAAGAGCTGTAAGAATTGAGCCAGAAGAAGGAAGCTCTTCAACCCCACTTACCAGCATCTCAGTTACTGAGATCACTCTGACAGATGGATCGACTCTTCCAGACATCACAGACGTCCAACCAACTTCACCTGGTTCAGGAATGTTTAATCTACCTGACTTAGAGGACCAAACCATCTCATCGTTTGTCATCAGCGTCCCTCCAGAAACGCCTTCTGATTCTGTCTTTACTGTGACATTGCGAGGATGCATCAAGTCAGGTACTTTTTAACGATATTCCCAAGCTTGTACATTTACGTAATGATACAATTAAATTGAATAGAAATTATGCTCCTATCATAATGGTAATAGTACATATTATCTTTAAGAACTACTGGACTGTTGAAGAAACTTACCAACAGATTTGTATTGCAATTCAAATTCAGCGATATATTTTTTGAAAGCAATTTCAAACATGGCGACCAAATAGTACAAAACTCTCTTTTCAACTCTTTGCTTAGTGATGATTTGGTTCATACCCTAACAGTTACAGCTATTACAACGACAACCACCGAGATTGTTACAACAACAGCAGCAACTACAACTCCTCTACCAACAACTACAGAGACAATTGAAACTACTACTGTCACAACTTTTGGAGCAACAACTACAACAGAGGCCACAACAACTGCTACAACCACTCCAGTAGTGACTACTCCGGGTATGTGTACATATAAGCTCATGATTATTTATATTGTGAATTACTATTTGACATATAGTCCAAATCGTTAACATCAAGTAGCAATTTGTTTTTGTACTTTATGTTTGGCATTGGTATGTGTATATACATTTAAAAATTTATCTTTTCGTGAATGAATAATATAAGGAAAAGAACGTGTAAGCATACATTGCCGCATGATTAACTATTGTTAACAATTGTTATTGGTATGTTTAGGTGTCTGTATGGAGGATCTGGATCAAGTGGACGGTTTGATCATTTCACGAAACGATGGCAACATGGAGCTTGAAGCTACAGAGCAATTCAACCTTGCCTCGGCAGAAGATGCTCTTCGTGTGTCATTCAGCAGTCAAGACCCCCAAATCACTTTTGTCGTCAATGTCACTAGCATCGTAGTAGACACAAGCTCAACTATCAATAGCGCAACTCTGTCAAACATCAATGGAGTTGAATCATCGTCTGTGTCAATAACACCCACGGATAATAGGTTGACGGTGCCCGATGATATTGGGAAGGATCTTCAATCTTTTGATATCAGATTTGATGCATCAAGCTACGAAGACGCTTTGACAGTCAAGATATATGGATGTGTAGAAATGGGTATGATTCACTTGTGTTACACGCATTTTTTTGGCTGAATTCATTTCTTTTTACCTTTACATTATCTATCACCTAAACCGTTGCAGACTTAGCTCATTTTGATAGATGAAGATATCTCACACGTTTTCATCAAGCACTATTGAATCTGATTTCTTAGCTTCTATATTTACGTTTACACCATAATTTATAAATGAGTGACGTGAAGAGGCAATCGCAATTTAGTTTTTGGACACGATTTAACTGAGCTGAACTCCGCGTACTTCAGATAATGCATACAGCAGATGGTGTTTCGAAAAAAAAATCTACAGATATCTTCCACCTCATCAATTTAAGTAAAGATCGTTTTCACGAGTAATCATTTTTGAATCATCACTTCGCTTTTTCTGATATACACAATAATTATGAATATTGATTAATACTGGCTTCCTGTAAATTTACGAATTACAGCAACTGTCATCACTGTTTCAACAACAGTAGCTACAACGACAATACCAGTAACTACTGAAGCACCGACGACAACAACCGAATCTACTACGACTGTTACAACAACAACACCTAGAACCACTACAACCCAAGAAACAACAACCGTTTCAACAACAACACCTTCAATGACGACGCCAGGTACGTTGTTAGCAAGCTTGCTCATGAAGTGTCATTAAATTACAATTACAGTTTTGCGAAAACATCGATCACATTTTAGATTTCCTTTACTGCCTCTATAGGCCAATTCAAATGAGAAAATGCTGTTTGTGTGTCTTAGGACCACTTTTATAACGCAAGTTGTTTCATTTATATCGAGTTTTTTTTTCAATTCAATTCTTTATTCATTTAACAAACAAGAATAAACAATTTTCATGAACAATAAATATAAGGCATCACCAGAACGCCAATGGCTTTTGAGATAATCACATGAAAGGGGTGTAAATGTCTAGATTCATAAACATATGCCGAAGCAATTTAACCATGCATTAAGCATCGGAGCAAAATACAATTTGCCACGGTTACAATGGAGTTGAATCATCTTCTGTGTCAATAACACCCATGGATAATAGGTTGATGGTGCCTGATGATATTGGGAAGGATCTCCAATCATTTGATATCACGCTCGATGCAACAAGTTACAACTGAGCATACTTTCTTTTCGCGAACTTACATTATGCGCCTTTGAGATATATGACTTTATATAGATAACACATGCCAGTTAGTCAATACCAGCTGCTACATTTAGGTTTACTTGTTCTGACACCAAATCAAACTAGGTGTTTGTCTGGAGGAGCTCAGTGGAGATGGAGAGGACAATCTAAGGATCACCCTCCAGGAGCCTGGAGATTCAGTTCCAGAGGAAAGAACAAGATGGACCTTAGAAACACCAAGTCAACCTGGAGAGCCGAACACTGTCACAGTGAGATTTGAGAGTAACGATGACAGTCTTGATATTGAGACTTTGGTAAGAGCTGTAAGAGTTGAGCCTGAAGAAGGAAGCTCTTCAACCCCGCTGACCAGTATCTCAGTTACTGAGATCACTCTGACAGATGGATCGACTCTTCCAGACATCACAGACGTCCAACCAACTTCACCTGGTTCAGGAATGTTTAATCTACCTGACTTAGAGGACCAAACCATCTCATCGTTTGTCATCAGCGTCCCTCCAGAAACGCCTTCTGATTCTGTATTCACTGTGACATTGCGAGGATGCATCAAGTCAGGTACTTTCTAACATTATTCCCCAATGTGCACATTAACATGATAAAACAATTCAATTGAATACAAAGTTTTCCGCACATCGTAGTGGTTTATATGCCGTATGGATACTGCGAGACTGCAAACGATACTGCAAAGTCATTCAACAATATATTTTAGAGCAATTCAGCACATAACGACCAAATAGTATCAAACTCTCTTTTCAACTCTTTGCTTAAAGATGATTTCATTACATAAATCATACCCTAACAGTTACAGCTATTACAACAACAACCACCGAGATGGTTACAACAACAACAGCAACTACAACTCCTCTACCAACTACTACAGAGACAATGGAAACTACTACTATCACCACCGTAGGAGCAACAACTACAATGACGACTCCAGGTACGTTATGTCAACTAAGCAAGCTTGCTCAGACAATGTTATCAAATTATATCGATACAGTTTTACAAAAAAAAAAACGATCGAATCTTAGATTTCCTTCATCACTGTCTTCATAGGCCATTTCGAATGAGAAATGAAAAAATGGTCGTCATGTGTCTTTGGATTCATTTTATAACAAGATTTGTTTCATGTCAAGGAGTTTGGGTTATTTAAAGGGTTGTTCAAATGTCTACACTCGTAAACATATTCCGATGCAATTTTAGTATTAAGAATTACAGTTGAATACTGATTGCCATGGTTACAGATGAGCATACATTCTTTTGGCTGACTTAAGTACTGCACCTTCGGGACATGTGACTTCAGACACATAGCACATGCCAATTATGATGTTTGCAGGTTTGCATGGTGGTATGATCAATCGCGGAAGAGGTTTACGGTACACAATTCGTAAAGTCCTAGAAGGACTAAGATAAGAAAAAGTGGATAGAATTGGAGGTGAATTAGAAAGGCGAGAAAGTGGAGACTTGAAAGGAGAGTATTCTTTCGTAATGGGTGTAGTCCTTAAAAGGACTGTAAACCAGACGGAGTGAAGAGCTGATGAGTAGGGGATGTCAACTAGTCAATACCAGTTGCTTCATTTACGTTTACTTGTTTTGACAAAAAACAAATCTCTTACATTCGATGTAGGTATTTGTCTGGAGGAGCTCAGTGGAGATGAAGAGGACAATCTAAGGATCACCCTCCAGGAGCCTGGAGATTCAGTTCCAGAGGAGAGAACAAGATGGACCTTAGAAACACCAAGTCAACCTGAAGAGCCGAACACTGTCACTGTGAGATTTGAGAGCAACGATGACAGTCTTGATATTGAGACTTTGGTAAGAGCTGTAAGAGTTGAGCCAGAAGAAGGAAGCTCTTCAACCCCGCTGACCAGTATCTCAGTTACTGAGATCACTCTGACAGATGGATCGACTCTTCCAGACATCACAGACGTCCAACCAACTTCACCTGGTTCAGGAATGTTTAATCTACCTGACTTAGAGGACCAAACCATCTCATCGTTTGTCATCAGTGTCCCTCCAGAAACGCCTTCTGATTCTGTCTTTACTGTGACGTTGCGAGGATGCATCAAGTCAGGTACTTTCTAACGTTATTTCCCAAAGTGTATATTAACATGATAAAGCAATTCAATTGAAAACAAAGTTTGCAAATCATCTTAGTGGTTCATATGCCGTATGGATACTGCGAGACTGCAAGCGATACTGCAAAGTCATTCAGCAATAAATTTTGAGATCAATTCAGCATATACCGACCAAAGAGTATCAAATTCTCATTTTCAACTTTTGCCTAAGAATGATTTCGTTATATAATTCATACTCCAACAGTTACAGCTATTACAACAACAACCACCGAGATTGTTACAACAACAGCAGCAACTACAACTCCTCTACCAACTACTACAGAGACAATGGAAACTACTACTATCACCACCGTAGGAGCAACAACTACAACAGAGGCTACAACAACTGTTACAACCACTCCAGTAATGACTACTCCAGGTATGTGTTCATATAAGCTCATGAATATCTATATTGCGTATTACTATTTAACATACCGTCCAAATCGTTACCATCAACCGGCAATCTGTAAAATGTGTGTATTATATGATTGGCATCGATATTCTCATATACAAATTTCTCTTTATTGTAAATAAATGTAAGGCAAAAAACATATCAACAAATATCGCCATATGGATAATTAGTATTGTTACTCATTTTGGTATGTTTAGGTGTTTGCATGGAGGATCTGGATCAAGTGGACGGTTTGATCATTTCACGAAACGATGGCAACATGGAGCTTGAAGCTACAGAGCAATTCAACCTTGCCTCGGCAGAAGATGCTCTTCGTGTGTCATTCAGCAGTCAAGATCCCAAAATCACTTTTGTCGTCAGTGTCACTAGCATCGTAGTAGACACAAGCTCAACTATCAACGGAGCAACTCTGTCAAACATCAATGGAGTTGAATCATCGTCTGTGTCAATAACACCCATGGATAATAGGTTGATGGTGCCTGATGATATTGGGAAGGATCTCCAATCATTTGATATCACGCTCGATGCAACAAGCTACGCGGACACTCTGACAGTCAAGATATATGGATGTGTAGAAATGGGTATGATTCAACTGTGTTACAAATATTTCTTTTTTCCTCGCTATATTCAACTTCATTTTGCTTAAAAATGTCAAACACATTTCCTGTCTTAGACTTTGCTCGTTTTGGTATACGTAGATATTTCATGTTCACTATCTCATCAAGAAATATTTCATCTGATTTCTTGGCTGGCATTTTTACTTGTACACGAGATATTTTAAATGATTGACATGGAGAGGTAAGGAAGTGTATTATTGCGACATAGATTTACTGAGCTCAATTCCGGGTACAGGAGATATGCATACACCAGACGGTCATTTGAAAGAAAAACATCATGAAATATCTTTCGCCTCATCAATCGAAGTGGAATTGTTATATGATTCTGAAATAATCACTTCGCTATTTCCTGATATACACACAAATAATGCATATCAATATATATTGCCTTTCTATGAATTTACCAATTATGTCAATGGGATTTTACAGCAACTGTCACCACGGTTACAACAACAGTAGCTACAACGACAATACCAGTAACTACAGAAGCACCGACGACAACAACCGAATCTACTACGACTGTTACAACAACAACACCTAGAACCACTACAACTCAAGAAACAACAACCGTTTCAACAACAACACCTCCAGTGACGACTCCAGGTACGTTAAATCGTGTTAGCAAGCTTGCTTATGGAATGTTATCAAAACATAATCGATACAGCTTTACGAAAACGTCGATTAACGTTTATTTGTTTTGACAAAAAAACACATTTCTTGCATTCGTTGTAGGTATTTGTCTGGAGGAGCTCAGTGGAGATGGAGAGGACAATCTAAGGATCACCCTCCAAGAGCCTGGAGATTCAGTTCCAGAGGAAAGAACAAGATGGACCTTAGAAACACCAAGTCAACCTGAAGAGCCGAACACTGTCACTGTGAGATTTGAGAGCAACGATGACAGTCTTGATATTGAGACTTTGGTAAGAGCTGTAAGAGTTGAGCCAGAAGAAGGAAGCTCTTCAACCCCACTTACCAGTATCTCAGTTACTGAGATCACTCTGACAGATGGATCGACTCTTCCAGACATCACAGACGTCCAACCAACTTCACCTGGTTCAGGAATGTTTAATCTACCTGACTTAGAGGACCAAACCATCTCATCGTTTGTCATCAGCGTCCCTCCAGAAACGCCTTCTGATTCTGTATTCACTGTGACATTGCGAGGATGCATCAAGTCAGGTACTTTCTAACATTATTCCCCAATGTGCACATTAACATGATAAAACAATTCAATTGAATACAAAGTTTTCCGCACATCGTAGTGGTTTATATGCCGTATGGATACTGCGAGACTGCAAACGATACTGCAAAGTCATTCAACAATATATTTTAGAGCAATTCAGCACATAACGACCAAATAGTATCAAACTCTCTTTTCAACTCTTTGCTTAAAGATGATTTCATTACATAAATCATACCCTAACAGTTACAGCTATTACAACAACAACCACCGAGATGGTTACAACAACAACAGCAACTACAACTCCTCTACCAACTACTACAGAGACAATGGAAACTACTACTATCACCACCGTAGGAGCAACAACTACAATGACGACTCCAGGTAGTTATGTCAATTTAGCAAGCTTGCTCAGACAATGTTATCAAATTATATCGATACAGTTTTACAAAAAAAAACACGATCGAATCTTAGATTTCCTTCATCACTGTCTTCATAGGCCATTTCGAATGAGAAATGAAAAAATGGTCGTCATGTGTCTTTGGATTCATTTTATAACAAGATTTGTTTCATGTCAAGGGGTTTGGGTTATTTGAAGGGTTGTTTACATGTCTACACTCGTAATCATATGCTGATGCAATTGTTGTGTTAAGAATTACAGCTGAATACTGATTGCCATGGTTACAGATGAGCATACGTTCTTTTGGCTGACTTAAGTAATGCACCTTCGGGATATCTGTCTTCAGGCACATAGCACATGCCAATTATGATGTTTGCAGGTTTGCGTGGTGGTATGATCATTCGCGCAACAGGTTTACGGTACATAATTTGTAAAGTCCTAGAAGGACTGAGATGAGAAAAAATGGATAGAATTGGAGGTGAATTGGAAAGGCGAGAAAGTGGAGACTTGAAAGGAGAGTATTCTTTCGTAATGGGTGTAGTCCTTAAAAGGACTGTATACCAGAAGGAGTGAAGAGCTGATGAGTAGGGGATGTCAACTAGTCAATACCAGTTGCTTCATTTACGTTTACTTGTTTTGACAAAAAACAAATCTCTTGCATTCGATGTAGGTATTTGTCTGGAGGAGCTCAGTGGAGATGGAGAGGACAATCTAAGGATCACCCTCCAAGAGCCTGGAGATTCAGTTCCAGAGGAAAGAACGAGATGGACCTTAGAAACACCAAGTCAACCTGAAGAGCCGAACACTGTCACTGTGAGATTTGAGAGCAACGATGACAGCCTTGATATTGAGACTTTGGTAAGAGCTGTAAGAGTTGAGCCAGAAGAAGGAAGCTCTTCAACCCCGCTGACCAGTATCTCAGTTACTGAGATCACTCTGACAGATGGATCGACTCTTCCAGACATCACAGACGTCCAACCAACTTCACCTGGTTCAGGAATGTTTAATCTACCTGACTTAGAGGACCAAACCATCTCATCGTTTGTCATCAGCGTCCCTCCAGAAACGCCTTCTGATTCTGTCTTTACTGTGACGTTGCGAGGATGCATCAAGTCAGGTACTTTCTAACGTTATTTCCCAAAGTGTATATTAACATGATAAAGCAATTCAATTGAAAACAAAGTTTGCAAATCATCTTAGTGGTTCATATGCCGTATGGATACTGCGAGACTGCAAGCGATACTGCAAAGTCATTCAGCAATAAATTTTGAGATCAATTCAGCATATACCGACCAAAGAGTATCAAATTCTCATTTTCAACTTTTGCCTAAGAATGATTTCGTTATATAATTCATACTCCAACAGTTACAGCTATTACAACAACAACCACCGAGATTGTTACAACAACAGCAGCAACCACAACTCCTCTACCAACTACTACAGAGACAATGGAAACTACGACTATCACCACCGTAGGAGCAACAACTACAACAGAGACAACAACGACTGTTACAACCACTCCCGTAATGACTACTCCAGGTATGTGTACATATAAGCTCATGAATATTTATATTGCGTATTACTATTTGACATACAGTCCAAATCGTTACCATCAACCGGCAATCTGTAAAATGTGTGTATTATATGATTGGCATCGATATTCTGATATACAAATTCCTCTTTATTGTAACTAAATGTAAGGCAAAAAACTTATCAACAAATATCGCCATATGGAAAATTAGTATTGTTACTCATTTTGGTATGTTTAGGTGTTTGCATGGAGGATCTGGATCAAGTGGATGGTTTGATCATTTCACGAAACGATGGCAACATGGAGCTTCAGGCTACAGAGGAATTCAACCTTGCCTCTGCAGAAGATGCTCTTCGTGTGTCATTCAGCAGTCAAGATCTCCAAATCACTTTTGTCGTCAATGTCACTAGCATCGTAGTAGACACAAGCTCAACTATCAATAGCGCAACTCTGTCAAACATCAATGGAGTTGAATCATCGTCTGTGTCAATAACACCCACGGATAATAAGTTGATGGTGCCTGATGATATTGGGAAGGATCTCAAATCATTTGATATCACGCTCGATGCAACAAGCTACACGGACACTCTGACCGTCAAGATATACGGATGTGTAGAAATGGGTATGATTCAACTGTGTTACAAACATTTTTTCCTCGCTATATTTAGTTTCATTTTGCTTTAAAATGTCAAACACATTTCCTGTCTTAGACTTCGCTCGTTTTGGTATACGTAGATATTTCATGTTCACTATCTCATCAAGTAATATTTCATCTGATTTCTTGGCTGGCATTTTTACTTGTACACACGATATTATAAATGATTGACATGGAGAGGCACGTTGAAGTGTAGTATTGAGACATAGATTTACTGCGCTCAACTCCGGGTACAGAAGATATGCATACACCAGATGGTCATTTGAAAGAAAAACATCATGAAATATCTTGTCCCTCATCAATTGAAGTGAAAATTGTTTTCACATATGATTCTGGATAATCACTTCGCTATGTCCTGATATACACACAAATAATGCATAATAATATATATTGCCTTTCTATGAATTTACCAATTACGTCAATGGGATTTTACAGCAACTGTCACCACGGTTACAACAACAGTAGCTACAACAACAATACCAGTAACTACTGAAGCACCGACCACAACAACCGAATCTACTACGACTGTTACAACAACAACACCTAGAACCACTACAACCCAAGAAACAACAACCGTTTCAACAACAACACCTTCAGTGACGACTCCAGGTACGTTAAATCGTGTTAGCAAGCTTGCTTTATGGAATGTTATCAAAACATAATCGATACAGCTTTACGAAAACGTCGATCATTTTTAGATATCCTTTGCTGTCTCTAAGCCAATTGATATGAGAAAATGTTGGCCGTGTGTTTTAGAACAACTTTTATTACAGAAGTTGTTTTATTTATATCAAGGGTTTGATTATTTCAAAGGGGTTTAAATGTCTAGATTCAGAAACATTAGCCGATGCAATATAATAATTCATGAAGTTTAACACTGCTTGTCACGGTTAAAGCTGAGCATACCTTCTTTTCGCTGACTTTAATTATGCGCCTTTGAGATATGTGATTTTATATAAATAACACATGCCAGTTAGTCAATGACAGCTGCTACATTTAGGTTTACTTGTTTTGACACCAAATAAAACTAGGTGTTTGTCTGGAGGAGCTCAGTGGAGATGGAGAGGACAATCTAAGGATCACCCTCCAGGAGCCTGGAGATTCAGTTCCAGAGGAAAGAACAAGATGGACCTTAGAAACACCAAGTCAACCTGAAGAGCCGAACACTGTCACTGTGAGATTTGAGAGCAACGATGACAGTCTTGATATTGAGACTTTGGTAAGAGCTGTAAGAGTTGAGCCAGAAGAAGGAAGCTCTTCAACCCCGCTGACCAGAATCTCAATTACAGAGATCACTCTGACAGATGGATCAACGCTTCCAGACATCACAGACGTCCAACCAACTTCACCTGGTTCAGGAATGTTTAATCTACCTGACTTAGAGAACCAAACCATTTCATCGTTTGTCATCAGCGTCCCTCCAGAAACGCCTTCTGATTCTGTCTTTACTGTGACATTGCGGGGATGCATCAAGTCAGGTACTTTCTAACGTTATTTCCCCAAGTGTATATTTACATAATAAACCAATTCATTTGAATACACAGTTTGCCCCTCATCCTAGTAGTTCATATGCCGTATGGATACTGCGAGACTGCAAATGATACTGCGAAGTCGTTCAACAATATATTTTTAGAGCAATTCAGCATATACCGAATAGGAATTATCAAACTCTCTTTTCAACCCTTTTTAAAGGTGATTTCATTACATAAATCATACCCTAACAGTTACAGCTATTACAACGACAACCACCGAGATTGTTACAACAACAACGGCAACTACAACTCCTCTACCAACTACTACAGAGACAATGGAAACTACTACTGTCACAACCGTAGGAGCAACAACTACAATGACGACTCCAGGTACGTTATGTCAAGTTAGCAAGCTTGCTCAGACAATGTTATCAAATTATCGATACAGTTTTACATCGATCAATTCTTAGATATCCTTAATTACTGTATATAGGCTATTTAAAATGAGAAAAAAAATGGCCGTTAGTTTTTGGATCCCTTTTATAACAACAGTTGTCTCATCTTAAGGGGTTGAGTTATTTGAAGGGTTGTTCAAATATCTACATTCATAAAATTTTGCCGATTCATTTTTAGTGTTATTTCGGAATCACAGCTGAATAATGGTTGACATGGTTACAGATGAGCATACATTCTTTTGGCTAATTTAAATTGTACTCCTTTGGGATATGTGACTTAAGATACATAACACACGCCCATTATGATGTTTAAAGGTTTGCATGGTGGTATGATCAATAGCGACAGAGGTTTACGGTACACCATGTGTAAAGTCCCGGAAGGACTGAGATGAAAAAAAAGGGGACAGAATCGGAGGTGAATTGGAAAGGCGAGAAAGTGGATATTTCAAAGAGTATTGTTTCGTAGTGACTGTAGTCCTTAAAAGGACTGTAAACCAGATGCAGGGAAGAGTTCGTGAGTAAAGAATGCTACTTAGTCAATACCACTTGCTACATTTAGTTTTACTTGTTTTGACACCAAATAAAACTAGGTGTTTGTCTGGAGGAGCTCAGTGGAGATGGAGAGGACAATCTAAGGATCACCCTCCAGGAGCCTGGAGATTCAGTTCCAGAGGAGAGAACAAGATGGACCTTAGAAACACCAAGTCAACCTGAAGAGCCGAACAATGTCACTGTGAGATTTGAGAGCAACGATGACAGTCTTGATATTGAGACTTTGGTAAGAGCTGTAAGAGTTGAGCCAGAAGAAGGAAGCTCTTCAACCCCGCTGACCATTATCTCAATTACAGAGATCACTCTGACAGATGGATCGACTCTTCCAGACATCACAGACGTCCAACCAACTTCAACTGGTTCAGGAATGTTTAATCTACCTGACTTAGAGGACCAAACCATATCATCGTTTGTCATCAGCGTCCCTCCAGAAACGCCTTCTGATTCTGTCTTTACTGTGACATTGCGAGGATGCATCAAGTCAGGTATTATCTAACGTTCTTCCACGAAGTAAACATATCATAAAACAATTCAAGTGCATAAAAACTATGTCCCTATCCTAGTTGTACATATGGCGCTTGAGAGCTACGAGACTGTTATCGACATTTATTCAGTGATATGTTTTTGGAAGCAATTGAACACATAACGCCCAAATAGTATCAAACTCTCTTTTCAACCCTTTGCTCAAAGGTGATTTCATTTAAAAAATCATACCCTAACAGTTACAGCTATTACAACGACAACCACCGAGATTGTTACAACAACAGCAGCAACTACAACTCCTCTACCAACTACTACAGAGACAATGGAAACTACTACTATCACAACCGTAGGAGCAACAACTACAACAGAGGCCACAACAACTGTTACAACCACTCCAGTAATGACTACTCCAGGTATGTGTACATATAAGCTCATGATTATATATATTGTGTATTACTATTTGACATATAGTCCAAATCATCAACCGGCAATCTGTAAAATGTTTGTATTATATGATTGGCATCGATATTCGGATATACGAATTTTTCTTTATTGTAAATAGATGTAAGGCAAAGGACATATCAACATGTCGCCATATGGATAACTACTATTGTTATTCATATTTGTATGTTTAGGTGTATGTATGGAGGATCTGGATCAAGTGGACGGTTTGATCATTTCACGAAACGATGGCAACATGGAGCTTGAAGCTACAGAGGAATTTAACCTTGCCTCTGCGGAAGATGCACTTCGTGTGTCATTCAGCAGTCAAGATCCCCAAATCACTTTTGTCGTCAATGTCACTAGCATCGTAGTAGACACAAGCTCAAATATCAATGGCGCAACTCTGTCAAACATCAATGGAGTTGAATCATCGTCTGTGTCAATAACACCCATGGATAATAGGTTGATGATGCCCGATGATATCGGGACGGATCTTCAATCATTTGATATCACGTTTGATGCAACAAGCTATACAGACACTCTGACAGTCAAGATTTACGGATGTGTAGAAATGGGTATGTTTTTCAAACTTTAATATTGAGGGATGTGTAGAAATTAGTCTTTAAATGCATTACTTCGAGTTGGTTTGTATAGTGTATTTGTTAGTCCTTTTAATCTAGATGTCGTCTTTGAATAGTGGTGGACTCATTCGAACTATATGGGCAATTCCACTTTTTACTACGTTTCAATTTATAGTGTCTTTTGCAATGTACCTGGTTGCTGAAGGAAGATGCATTGATGACATTTTTATTTTTATTCTGTTAATACATAAAGATGAGGCATGAATTGAAGTAGCAAATAAAAATCTTTTGCAGTGATTACAATTCATTAAATTCCTGCTTGTTATGTTACACAAAAATGACATGGAAAAACACAAGTCTTTGACTCATTAAGTTCTTCAAACTCGGTGCATTCAAAATGAAGTGTGCAAACCACATCCCTGCAGCTGGTGTCAAGGTAATTGAGATATATATATATATATATATATATATTATACAAATATTTCATGACCATGAGGGATCTTGTGGTATCTATTTGCACCGAGGTTAAGTGGAGGGCGTGCGGTACTATTTTCCCGAGACCGCAGGTCGAGGGAAAATGGTACCGCACGCCCTCCACTTCACCGAGGGGACCAATAGATTCCACAAAGTTCCCAAATAAAGATCATGAAATATTTGTTTTATATCCTTCATTAATATATTCTTTGCTCATTAATTTAATCCTTACCACGGACCTTGTAATATAGTGCCCATGCTCTAAGCTCCGAACGCAGGAGCCCGAATCAGATGTTTTGTTATTTCCTGCGGCTTGAGCAAACCAACGGAAATTCAAGTTGCATCTCGGCCGCAGCACCGCAGGAGTTCTGGCAGCGCGCCCAATAATTTTCCGCTAAAGCGTCAAAAGGCAGCTGGAAAGAAATGTATCGCGCAGATTTTGCGTGTCGCGCATTTACCTGGGATGAATCGATGCAAATTGTATCGATCACTAATAGCCCGGATATCGATAGTCCAGAGGGAAAAAAGAGACTATTTTTGACATGACGTCACGAAATAGTACTTTTTTTCCCTCTGACGTCACGAAATAGTACTTTTCTTCCCTCTGAGCTCTCTTCCTCCAAATAGTTCATCTATTTGTGGTCATGTGACACCCTTTCAACCAATCAACGAACTGGAATATATTAATGAGGGATATAAATATATATATACATATATCTTTTACAAGAATCTTTTTAATAAACACAACAAAAAAGTAATTCCCCCCCCCCCCCCCCCCTAAGCAAAATACCGTACATTTTTTATTGAAGAGGTTTGGGGCAAAATATTTTAGCAGGATTGTTCCCTAACTTATTGACTAACTTATGTGTGACAGTCACATTAATCCACTCAGTTACGCACGAGTAAGCACACATTAAAGACAAAAATGTCATTTTTCAAAAGTCACAAGGGTAATTTTGGAATTCTGCCACATGAATTTTTGATGATTTCTATTCCTGGTGCATAATTTATGTACATTCAATGTTTATCACCCATCTATCGATGCACTAACACATATCCCGACGCTCAACCCATTGTTCTGGTTGGGTTAGCACCGTATAACAAACACTCATCCATCTTGAGTTTGAAACTTTAAAAAACCCTTTATTTTGGTATAAACTAAAAATCTGGATATTTTGACAAAGATGTAACCTGACCTGTTTTGTAAACACACGAAGTCATTTTTGTGTCATGGTTGAGTGAAAACACTTTAAGAATCGCAAGAAATGCTAAAATGTATTTTCTAAACGGCATAAACAATTAGCCTTGGGACTGTTAAAAAGTGACATTTTTGCCTTTAATGTGTGCTCACTAATGCATGACTCATTGGATTAATGAGATTTTCACACAGACGTTAGTCAATAAGTTAAGAAACAGTCATGCCAAATTATTTAGTGTTGATTTTACCAAGTAGAAATAATACGTAATTAGTTACGTTAGTGTTACATTAAGCTTCGTCCATTTGCCTGTTTGTTTATTTTGGGTCTATGCATTTGCATTTCTGTCATGGGCCTTAGAATGTCATGTATTCATATTATATTTTTTTCCTCTTCAAAATTTTTATTTGAAACACCAATGAAACTTCAATTTAGCCATTCTAAAGATGAAGCCACAAACATTATATCTCATGAACAAAATGAATTTGAACAGTGGAAATTCGTGTCAATTTAGGCACAATCACACAACATACCAAAACATATAAATCATATCAAACTGTGTAGCCTCATATAGAGACGTTTTAGATTTTACATTTGTGTACCAATTCTTGGAATTGCGTGTATGCAATAACGAATTTCTTGTCAAGGTTGTGATTATGAATCTCCGTCTTGTCTGTAGCTAGGCGAAACTGTGTGCAATGCACCAATGAGCACGTATATTGAATACTTTACGACATTTTTACTTAGTTTTTCTCTCAGACACTAACACCGATTAACGAAAATATAACACCTTTCAAAATATGTGTATATCATTGAAGCTCTACTACTACTCTACAGACCTATTAAAACATCGTTCTATTTTTGCAGCAACTGTCACTACTGTTACAACAACAGTGGCTACAACAACTACTGCAGCTCCGACTACAACTGAATCCACTACGACTGTTACAACTACAACACCTAGAACTACTACAACCGAGGAAACGACAACAGTAACAACAACCACACCAGAAGTTACTACAAGTAGGTTATTTTGTGACACAATTATTTTGTTTTGTTTTCACAAAGTAGCTATTATATTATAAATAAAAATGTCGTGTATTTCTCGCATCCACATTTCATATTGGGTTACTTCAATTTTACAAAGTAAAGCAATTTAAAGTATACTATGAGAACAATAATGACATTCCATTAAATTTGTTTTATTGCATTCCAAAAATAAAATCACAAAATTGCTGAGACTTGAGTACATACCTTTCTGTGCCCAACTGTCTATCAACGAACTGCTTATTATTAAACATTGTAGTATTATTTTTAAAAAAAAAGCTATTTGTAGCGTTATTTGAGTACCCAAAGCTGGAAGATAAAGTGATACAATATTTGATAACATTACCTGAACTTTGTTTTCATATTAAACAACTCAAAATTTATTTCATGCGCTTAAAAAAAAACTGATCCAAGTAACGACTGGGAAACTATCACATGGCATCAAAATAAAAATCTTCATATTCAAAATATATACCATGAGGTGTATAGGCGTGATGTTTCCATTAAAGGTCGATTGAATCAAGGATGTATGAAACTAATCAAACATGATAAAGCAGAAAATATATTATGAATACGATTGAGCACTTTGCCTTTAATCACATGCTGAAGCCTTTCAATGTTCAAATCATGACACAAGCAACACCTTTTATATCTACTTTTTTACCAGCTTCCCCCGGTACAGGAGCAGGAGGTATGAAAAACAAGTTTCGCTTTTAAGATAGACTTTGTATCAAAATAAGGGATAAAAATGTAACAAACTTTTCTTGTTAAATTACACCTACATGTACAGTTGAGGCCAGAAGTTTACATACATCCAGGAAATTCAAAGAAAATTTGACACTTGCCAAACATCATAAAATTTACTGTATCTTATAAAATATTTATGCTATCATGGTGAATTTGATAACAAACAAATGAGTATGTCATGCCCCTTTATCACAGTGCTTTTTTATTAGGCGCTGAAAAATATTTAGGTGTCATTTTTCCCTAAATTCTTCATATTTTAGAAAAATTAAAGATAAAAACTTGACAAAAACATTTCCTAATTGTGCTACTTACTTCTCAAAAGAAACATTTCAGATTTCACTTTTCTGTCCGATGGTGACATGTCATGATATCAAAATGTAGTATTAATCATAAATTTGACATTTATATATTTCTTTGAAAATATAATAACAAACAAAAGAATACATTAGACACGAATATTACTTTTCTTCTTCAAAGAAAATTCTACCTGAAATATAATGTAATCCCAACGGCATTCCAATTGTAAGAAATAGCTTAATGCGCGCTTTCAGATGATACCAAATTCGTCATGGAAGTATTAATATTTCTGAAGAACTAGCAAATTTTGCGATGTTTGGCAAGCGAACAAATTTCACTGAATTCCATGGGTGTATGTAAACTTTGGGCCTTAACTGTATGTTTGTTTTATTAAATTACTCACCAATTTCCCATATATCAAACAACTGTATGCCTGACGTAGGAAAATAAGACTTAAATGTACCTAATTGCACAAATAAAGAGAACTGTAACATTTTAAAAGATGATTTAACTTACGCTATTACGGACAAAAATATTAAATAGTGTCCTCCGTGTTAGCTTAAGTTCATATTTAAAACATTTGGTCCTTTAATAATAAAAAGACTTATCATAATATTGTAAAGATTAGTCACTTTATATGGTTCCTGGCCAGAAACGTAGATTAGACGCCAACGTTTGTTTATTTGGGTAAACTTGAACACATGGGTATCCGCAGGGTTTCCAAGTATTTACATGACGAAAATTAGAAATATTATGTATCACATTAAATCAAGGAAATAAAAATTGAAAAATCACATTATTGAGAATATATGATGCACAGTACCACTATTGCAGAAATAAGTTCATGACAACCAATCTCTTAACTTAAACCCTCTTCCTCTTCTTATTTTAAAGAAACAACAACGAGATCGAGGATCAGAACAACTGCCACATCTAGCACAACAGCGGCAACTACGTTGGCAACAACACCTGGTAACACCCTGAATAATACATAATGCAACCATTGCTTACAAGTAGTGATATCACTGTATCTATATACATGTGTTACAACTGTTTCCCTAATATTCCGCTGTGGCAGGGGTACTCGGAATTAATCTTTCCAAAACAAAATTGCACTATATGACAACAAATGTATCAGATTATAATCTTATTTAGTCCGTTAAACTTTTTATCACATGTTAACTATATGGTAATTCTTTCTGTGAAGTATGTACGTTTGGTCACTTATGTCATTGGTGTGGGGTGTTGAATCTCGGCACGCTTAGATGCACGTCAATTTTCCATTGCGGAAATAAGACAAGTAATTTCAATGTAGCTTACTATCTTGACGAACTCAGTGGAAACGATAAGAACAATCCAAGGACTAGTTCTAGAAGATTCAGGTTTTCTGACCTTCGTTTATATCCGAAATACATATTTCATATCACATTTTCAAGGTGAGACTAACTTACGGGGTGTGATGTAATTCCTAGACTATTAAACATGGCTGAACTTATTAAAGAGTTTTGTAAGAAACAAATCAGTTGACTGCTTTTCACGGTTTTTTTTTGTTTGTTTTTGAATAATATTCATGTCACATGTAACTTGTAAAAACATGACCTGGATTCACGGGTAAACATGTCGCTTCGAGATCTTCCATTGTAGAATATTTGTTTCCTCACAAATTAAAATCATTTTGCATGTAGGTGTTTGTCTGGAGGAGCTCAGTGGAGATGGAGAGGACAATCTAAGGATAACCCTCCAGGAGCCTGGAGATTCAGTTCCAGAGGAGAGAACAAGATGGACCTTAGAAACACCAAGTCAACCTGAAGAGCCGAACACTGTCACAGTGAGATTTGAGAGCAACGATGACAGTTTTGATATTGAGACTTTGGTAAGAGCTGTAAGAGTTGAGCCAGAAGAAGGAAGCTCTTCAACCCCACTTACCAGTATCTCAATTACTGAGATCACTCTGACAGATGGATCGACTCTTCCAGACATCACAGACGTTCAACCAACTTCACCTGGTTCAGGAATGTTTAATCTACCTGACTTAGAGAACCAAACTATATCATCGTTTGTCATCAGCGTCCCTCCAGAAACACCTTCAGATTCTGTCTTTACTGTGACATTGCGAGGATGCATCAAGTCAGGTATCATATAACATTCTTCCACGAAGTATTAATATCATTAAACAACTCAAGAGCATTAAAACTATGCGATATATTTTTTTGAAAGCAATTTAACACATAACGGCCAACTAGTATCAAACCCTCTTTTCAACTCTTTGCTTAGAGATGACTTTTTTTTACATAATTCATACCGTAACAGTTACAGCTATTACGACAACAACCACCGAGATTGTTACAACAACAGCAGCAACTACAACTCCTCTACCAACTACTACAGAGACAATGGAAACTACTACTGTCACAACCGTAGGAGCAACAACTACAACAGAGGCTACAACGACTGTTACAACCACTCCAGTGATGACTACTCCAGGTATGTGAAAACATCGCCTAATTTCTTTCATATTGTTCATTGCCATTTTGTTTAAGCAACAATCTGTGCACTTTATGTATTACATGTTTGGCATTGATATTTGCATATACAAACCTCTTTTTTTCGTAAATAAATAATGTAAGGAAAAGGACATGTCAACATGACCTATCGCCACATGATTCACTGGTATTGTTACTCATGTTTGTATGTTTAGGTGTCTGTATGGAGGATCTGGATCAAGTGGAAGGTTTGATCATTTCACGAAACGATGGCAACATGGAGCTTGAAGCTACAGAGCAATTCAATCTTGCCTCGGCAGAAGATGCACTTCGTGTGTCATTCAGCAGTCAAGATCCCCAAATCACTTTTGTCGTCAGTGTAACTAGCATCGTAGTAGACACAAGCTCAACTATCAATGGCGCAACTCTGTCAAACATCAATGGAGTTGAATCATCGTCTGTGTCAATAACACCCACGGATAATAAGTTGATGGTGCCTGATGATATTGGGAAGGATCTCCAATCATTTGCTATCACGCTCGATGCAACAAGCTACACGGACACTCTGACAGTCAAGATATATGGATGTGTAGAAATGGGTATGATTTAAATTCGTTACACATATATTTCTTTTTTTTCTCGCTTTATTCAATTTGATTTCAATTTTATACATCAAACACATTCCCTGTCCTAGACTCGCTTTTTTTGTATACGTAGATATATTCCATGTTCACTATCTCATCAAGTAACATTTCATCCGATTTCCTGGCTGGCATTTTTACTTGTACACAAGATATTTGGAGAGGCAAGCAAAGTATAGTATTGGGACATAGATTTACTGAGCTGAATTCCGGGTACAGGAGATATGCATACACCAGATGGCCATTTGGAGGAAAAACATCATAAAAATATCTTCCCCCTCATGAATTGAAGTGAAAATTGTTTTGACACATGATTTTGGAATAATCACTTCGCTATTTCCTGATATACACACAAATAATGCATATCAATATATATTGCCTTTCTATGAATTTACCAATTATGTCAATGGGATTTTACAGCAACTGTCACCACGGTTACAACAACAGTAGCCACAACGACAATACCGGTAACTACTGAAGCACCGACCACAACAACCGAATCTACTACGACTGTTACAACAACAACAACACCTAGAACCACTACAACCCAAGAAACAACAACCGTTTCAACAACAACACCTTCAATGACGACTCCAGGTAAATCATATAGCTTTAGCAAGCTGGTTCATGGAATGTTATCAAAACATAATCAATACAGATTTACGAAAACGTCAGATATCCTTCACTGTCTCTAGGCCAAGTCATATGAGAAAATGTTGGTTGTGTGTTTTCGGACCACTTTTATAACGGAAGTTGTTTCATTTATATCAAGTGTTCGATTATTTTAAGGGGGTGTAAATGTATACATTCATAAAAATATGCCGATGAAATTTAATCATTCATGAAGCTGAATACTGATTACCATGGTTACAGCTGAGCATACATTTTTATCGCTAACTTAAATTATGCGCCTTTGAGATATGTGACTTTATATAAATAACACATGCCAGTTAGTCAATACCAGTTGCTACATTTAGGTTTACTTGTTTTGACACCACATAAAACTAGGTGTTTGTCTGGAGGAGCTCAGTGGAGATGGAGAGGACAGTCTAAGGATCACCCTCCAAGAGCCTGGAGATTCAGTTCCAGAGGAAAGAACAAGATGGACCTTAGAAACACCAAGTCAACCTGAAGAGCCGAACACTGTCACTGTGAGATTTGAGAGCAACAATAACAGTCTGGATATTGAGACTTTGGTAAGAGCTGTAAGAGTTGAGCCTGAAGAAGGAAGCTCTTCAACCCCACTGACCAGTATCTCAGTTACAGAGATCACTCTGACAGATGGATCGACTCTTCCAGACATCACAGACGTCCAACCAACTTCACCTGGTTCAGGAATGTTTAATCTACCTGACTTGGAGAACCAAACCATCTCATCGTTTGTCATCAGCGTCCCTCCAGAAACGCCTTCTGATTCTGTCTTTACTGTGACATTGCGAGGATGCATCAAGTCAGGTACTTTTTAACATTATTCCCCAAAGAGTACATTTACATGATAAAACAATTCAATTGAATACAAAGTCTGACCAACATTCTAGAGGTTCATTTGCCGTAGGGATACTGGGAGAATGCAAACGATACTGCAAAGTGATTTAACAATATATTTCTAGAGCATTTCAGCACATGACCAAAATGTATCAAAATCTCTTTTCAACTCTTTGCTTTTTAAAGATGATTTCGTTACATAATTAATACCCTAACAGTTACAGCTATTACAACAACAACCACCGAGATTGTTACAACAACAACAGCAACTACAACTCCTCTACCAACTACTACAGAGACAATGGAAACTACTACTATCACAACCGTAGGAGCAACAACTACAATGACGACTCCAGGTACGTTATGTCAAGCTAGCAAGCTTGCTCGGACAGTGTTATCAAATTAAATCGATACAGTTTTACAAAAACATTGATCGAATCTTAGATTTCCTTCATCACTGTCTTCATAGGCCATTTCGAATAAGAAATGAAAAAATGGTCGTCGTGTGTCTTTGGATCCCTTTCATAACAAGAGTTGTTTCATGTAAAGGGGTTTGTGTTATTTTAAGTGTTGTTCAAATGTCTAGATTCATTGTCCGATGCAATTTTAGTGTTGAGAATTACAGCTGAATACTAAATGCCATTGTTACAGGTGAACAGACGTTCTTTTGGCTGAGGTAAATAATGCACCTTCAGGATATGTGACCTCAGACACACAACACATGCCAATAATGATGTTTGAAGGCTTGCATGGTGGTATGATCAATCGCAGAAGAGTTTTACGGTACACCATTTTTGAAGTCCAAAAAGGTTAGAGAAGAGAAAAGCCGGATAGAGCTGGAGCTGAATCGGAAAGGCAACAAATTGGAGATTTGAAAGTAGGGTATTTTTTCGACATGAGTGTAGTCCTTAAAAGGACTGTAAACCAGAAGGCGTGAAGAGCAGATGAGTAGAATATGCCAATTAGTCTTTTGATGCATTTACGTTTACTTGTTTTGACGAGAACAAATCTCTTGCATTTGATAAAGGTTTTTGTCTTGAGGAGCTCAGTGGAGATGGAGAGGACAATCTAAGGATCACCCTCCAGGAGCCTGGAGATTCAGTTCCAGAGGAAAGAACAAGATGGACCTTAGAGCCACCAAGTGAACCTGGAGAGCCGAACTCTGTCACAGTGAGATTTGAGAGTAACGACGACAGTCTTGATATTGAGACTTTGGTAAGAGCTGTAAGAGTTGAGCCTGAAGAAGGAAGCTCTTCAACCCCGCTGACCAGTATCTCAGTTACTGAGATCACTCTGACAGATGGATCAACTCTCCCAGACATCACAGACGTCCAACCAACTTCAACTGGTTCAGGAATGTTTAATCTACCTGACTTAGAGAACCAAACCATCTCATCGTTTGTCATCAGCGTCCCTCCAGAAACGCCTTCTGATTCTGTATTTACTGTGACATTGCGAGGATGCATCAAGTCAGGTATCATCTAACATTCTTTCGCGAAGTATGAATTAATATCATTAAACAGTTCAAGAGCATAAAAACGATGCCCCTATCTAAATGGTACATATAACCCTTGAGACCTACGATACTGTTATGGAAATTTCAAAGTTATTGACCTATATATTTTTGAAAGCAATTTAACACAACAGCCAACTAGTATTCAACTCATTTTTCAATTCTTTGCTTGGAGATGACTTCGTTACATAATTCACACCCTTACAGTTACAGCTATTACGACAACAACCACCGAGATTGTTACAACAACAGCAGCAACTACAACTCCTCTACCAACTACTACAGAGACAATGGAAACTACTACTGTCACAACCGTAGGAGCAACAACTACAACAGAGGCCACAACAACTGTTACAACCACTCCAGTAATGACTACTCCAGGTATGTATACACATCGCCTATTTTTTTTTTATATTGATTAATTGCCATTTTACATATAATCCAAATCAGTACAATTAAGCAGCAATCTGTGAGGTTTAGGTATTACCTATTTGGCTAGATATTTGTATATACAAATCTTTTTTTTGTAAATAAATAATGTAGAGAAATTGACATGTCAACATGATCTATCGTCACATGATTCACTGGCATTGTTACTCATGTTGGTATGTTTAGGCGTCTGTATGGAGGATCTGGATCAAGTGGATGGTTTGATCATTTCACGAAACGATGGCAACATGGAGCTTCAGGCTACAGAGGAATTCAACCTTGCCTCTGCGGAAGATGCTCTTCGTGTGTCATTCAGCAGTCAAGATCCCCAAATCACTTTTGTCGTCAATGTCACTAGCATCGTAGTAGACACAAGCTCAACTATCAATAGCGCAACTCTGTCAAACATCAATGGAGTTGAATCATCGTCTGTGTCAATAACACTCACGGATAATAAGTTGATGGTGCCCGATGATATCGGGACGGATCTTCAATCATTTGATATCACGTTTGATGCAACAAGCTATGCGGACACTCTGACAGTCAAGATATACGGATGTGTAGAAATGGGTATGATTCAACTGTGTTGCAAACATGTTTTTTTTCCTCGCTATATTTAATTTCATTTTGCTTTAAAATGTCAAACACATTTCCTGTCTTAGACTTCGCTCGTTTTGGTATACGTAGATATTTCATGTTCAAGTTTCAAGTTTCAAGTAATATTTCATCCGATTTCTTGGCTGGCATTTTTACTTTTACACAAGATATCATAAATGATTGACATGGAGAGGCAGGTTGAAGTATAGTATTGAAACATAGATTTACTGAGCTCAATTCCGGGTACAGGAGATATGCATACACCAGATGGTCATTTGAAAGAAAAACATCATGAAATATCTTGTCCCTCATCAATTGAAGTGAAAAATTTTTTCACATATAATTCTGGAATAATTACTTCGCTATGTCCTGATATACACACAAATAATGCATAATAATATATATTGCCTATCTATGAATTTACCAATTATGTCAATGGGATTTTACAGCAACTGTCACCACGGTTACAACAACAGTAGCTACAACTACAATACCAGTAACTACTGAAGCACCGACCACAACAACCGAATCTACTACGACTGTTACAACAACAACAACACCTAGAACCACTACAACCCAAGAAACAACAACCGTTTCAACAACAACACCTTCAGTGACGACTCCAGGTACGTTCTATCGTGTTATCAAGCTTGCTCATGGAGTGTTATCAAAACATAATCGATACAGCTTTACGAAAACGTCAATCATTTCTTTTAGATATCCTTCACTGTCTCTAAGCCAATTCATAAGAGAGAATGTTGGCCGTGTGTTTTAGAACAACTTTTATTACAGAAGTTATTTCATTTATATCAAGGGTTTGATTATTTCAAAGGGGTTTAAATGTCTAAATTCATAAACATAAGCCGACGCAATTTAATAATTCATGAAGCTTAATACTGCTTGTCATGGTTACAGCTGAGCATACCTTCTTTTCGCTAACTTGAATTATGCGCCTTTGAGATATGTAACTTTATATAAATAACACATGCCAGTTAGTCAATGACAGCTGCTACATTTAATTTTACTTGTTTTGACACCAAATAAAACTAGGTGTTTGTCTGGAGGAGCTCAGTGGAGATGGAGAGGACAATCTAAGGATAACCCTCCAGGAGCCTGGAGATTCAGTTCCAGAGGAGAGAACAAGATGGACCTTAGAAACACCAAGTCAACCTGAAGAGCCGAACACTGTCACAGTGAGATTTGAGAGCAACGATGACAGTCTTGATATTGAGACTTTGGTAAGAGCTGTAAGAGTTGAGCCAGAAGAAGGAAGCTCTTCAACCCCACTTACCAGTATCTCAGTTACTGAGATCACTCTGACAAATGGATCGACTCTTCCAGACATCACAGACGTCCAACCAACTTCACCTGGTTCAGGAATGTTTAATCTACCTGACTTAGAGGACCAAACCATCTCATCGTTTGTCATCAGCGTCCCTCCAGAAACGCCTTCTGATTCTGTCTTTACTGTGACATTGCGAGGATGCATCAAGTCAGGTACTTTCTAACGTTATTTCCCCAAGTTTATATTTACATAATAAACCAATTCATTTGAATACACAGTTTGCCCCTCATCCTAGTAGTTCATATGCCGTATGGATACTGCAAGACTGCAAATGATACTGCAAAGTCGTTCAACAATATATTTTTAAAGCAATTCAGCATATACCGAATAGAAAGTATCAAACTCTCTTTTCAACTCTTTGCTCAAAGGTGATTTCATTACATAAATCATACCCTAACAGTTACAGCTATTACAACGACAACCACCGAGATTGTTACAACAACAACGGCAACTACAACTCCTATACCAACTACTACAGAGACAATGGAAACTACTACTGTCACAACCGTAGGAGCAACAACTACAATGACGACTCCAGGTACGTTATGTCAAGTTAGCAAGCTTGCTCAGACAATATTATCAAATTATCGATACAGTTTTACAAAACATCGATCAATTCTTAGATTTCCTTTATCACTGTATATAGGCTATTTAAAATGAGAAAAGAAAATGGCCGTTAGTTTTTGGATCCCTTTTATGACAAGAGTTGTCTCATTTTAAGGGGTTGAGTTATTTGAAGGGTTGTTCAAACATCTACACTCATAAAATTTTGCCGATTCATTTTTAGTGTTATTTAGGAATCACAGCTGAATAATGGTTGACATGGTTAGAGATGAGCATACATTCTTTTGGCTAATTCAAATTGTACTCCTTTGGGATATGTGACTTAAGATACATAACACACGCTAATTATGATGTTTAAAGGTTTGCATGTGGTATGATCAATAGCGACAGAGGTTTACGGAACACCATGTGTAAAGTCCTGGAAGGACTGAGATGAAAAAAAAAAGGGACAGAATCGGAGGTGAATTGGAAAGGCGAGAAAGTGGATATTTCAAAGATAAAGTGGATATTTCAAAGAGTATTGTTTCGTAATGACTCTAGTCCTTAGAAGGACTGTAAACCAGATGGAGGGAAGAGTTCGTGAGTAAAGAATGCTACTTAGTCAATACCACTTGCTACATTTAATTTTACTTGTTTTTACACCAAATAAAACTAGGTGTTTGTCTGGAGGAGCTCAGTGGAGATGGAGAGGACAATCTAAGGATAACCCTCCAGGAGCCTGGAGATTCAGTTCCAGAGGAGAGAACAAGATGGACCTTAGAAACACCAAGTCAACCTGAAGAGCCGAACACTGTCACAGTGAGATTTGAGAGCAACGATGACAGTCTTGATATTGAGACTTTGGTAAGAGCTGTAAGAGTTGAGCCAGAAGAAGGAAGCTCTTCAACCCCACTTACCAGTATCTCAGTTACTGAGATCACTCTGACAGATGGATCGACTCTTCCAGACATCACAGACGTCCAACCAACTTCACCTGGTTCAGGAATGTTTAATCTACCTGACTTAGAGGACCAAACCATCTCATCGTTTGTCATCAGCGTCCCTCCAGAAACGCCTTCGTATTCTGTCTTTACTGTGACATTGCGAGGATGCATCAAGTCAGGTATTATCTAACGTTCTTCCACGAAGTAAACATTAATATCATAAAACAATTCAAGTGCATAAAAACTATGTTCCTATCCTAGTTGTACATATGGCGCTTGAGAGCTACGAAACTGTTATCGACATTTATTCAGTGATATGTTTTTGGAAGCAATTGAACACATAACGATCAAATAGTATCAAACTCTCTTTTCAACCCTTTGCTCAAAGGTGATTTCATTTCAAAAATCATACCCTAACAGTTACAGCTATTACAACGACAACCACCGAGATTGTTACAACAACAGCAGCAACTACAACTCCTCTACCAACTACTACAGAGACAATGGAAACTACTACTATCACAACCGCAGGAGCAACAACTACAACAGAGGCCACAACAACTGTTACAACCACTCCAGTAATGACTACCCCAGGTATGTGTACATACAAGCTCATGATTAATGAAATTGTGTATTACTATTTGACATATAATCCTAATAGTTACCATCAACCGGCAATCTGAAAAGTGTGTGTTTTATATGTTTTGCATCGATATTCGTATATGCAAATGTCTCTTTATTGTAAATAAATAATGTAAGGGAAAGGATATATCAACATATATCGCCTTATGGGTAACTGGTATTGTTACTCATGTTGGTATGTTTAGGTGTCTGTATGGAGGATCTGGATCAGGTGGATGGTTTGATCATTTCACGAAACGATGGCAACATGGAGCTTCAGGCTACAGAGGAATTCAACCTTGCCTCAGCAGAAGATGCTCTTCGTGTGTCATTCAGCAGTCAAGATCCCCAAATCACTTTTGTCGTCAATGTCACTAGCATCGTAGTAGACACAAGCTCAACTATCAATAGCGCAACTCTGTCAAACATCAACGGAGTTGAATCATCGTCTGTGTCAATAACACTCACGGATAATAAGTTGATGGTGCCCGATGATATCGGGACGGATCTTCAATCATTTGATATCACGTTTGATGCAACAAGCTATGCGGACACTCTGACAGTCAAGATTTACGGATGTGTAGAAATTGGTATGTTTTTAAACCTTAATTTTGAGGGATGTGTAGAAATTAGTTTGTCTCTAAATGCATTGCTTCCAGTTGGTTTGTAAAGTGTATTTGTTAGTCCTTTCAATAAGGATGCCTTCTTTGAATAGTGGTAGACTCATTCGAACTATATGGGCAATTCCACTTTTTACTACGTTTCAATTTATAGTGTCCTTTTGCAATGTACCTGGTTGCTGAAGGAGACGCATTGATGGCATTTTTGTTTTTATTCTGTTAATACATAAAGGTGAGGCATAATTTGAAGTAGCAAATGAAACTCGTGATAAATCTTTTGCACTGATTACAATTCTCTAAATTCCTGCGTGTTATGTTACACAAAAATGACATGGAAACAAGACAAGTCTTTGAACAATTAAGTTCTCGAAAGTCGGTGCATTCAAAAGTGTGCAAACCACATCCCTGTTGGTTTCAAGGTAATTTAGATATATATCTTTTATAAGAATCTTTTTAATATTTTACCAAGTAGAAAAAAATACAAAATTAATTACGTTAGTGTTAAGTTAAGCTTCGTCCATTTGCCTGTTTGTTTATTTTGGGTCTATGCATTTGCATTTCTGTCGTAAGGCTTAGAATGTCATGTATTCTTATTATAGTTTTTTCCTCTTCAAAATTTTCATTTGAAATACAAATCAAACTTCAATCTTAGCCATTTTAATTTAGCCAGGCGAAACTATTTGCCCTGCACCAAGAAGCACGTACATTGAATAGTTTACCACGTTGTGAATATGAATCTCCTTCTTGTCGGTAGCCAGGCGAAACTATGTGCCATGCACCAAAGATCACATATTAAACACAAAAAGTAAGTCCACCCTAAGCAAAAAAGCATAAATTTTTATCGAAGAGCCTTTGGTCAAAATAATTTGGCAGGATTGTTACTTATTGACTAACCTATGTGTAACAATCACATTAATCCAATTAGTCATGCGTGAATGGGCACATTTTAAAGGCAAAAATGTCACTTTTCAAAAGTCACAAGGGTAATTTTGGGATTTTGTCATATGAATTGTTGATGAATTCCATTTCTGGTGCATAATTTATGCCCTTTTATTGTTTATCATCCTTGACTCGATGCACTTACCCCAATCTCAACACTTAACCCTTTATTCTCGTTGAGTGAGCAACGTTTAACAAATGCTCATTCCTCTTGAGTTGAAAACTGTTAAAAACCCTTTATTTTGGTAAAAAAAATAAAACTCTGGATATTTTGACAATGATGTAACATGGCCTGATATGTAAAGATAGGAAATAATCTTTGTGTCATGGTTGAGTGAAAACACTTTAAAAAACGCTCAACAAATGCCAAAATGTATTGTTAAAACGGCATAAACAATTACTCTTGTGACTTTTCAAAAGTGACATGTTTGCCTTTAAAATTGTCCCACTCATGCATGACTAATCTGGTTAATGTGATTTTCACACAGAGGTAAGTCAATAAGGTAGGGAACAATCCTGCCAAATTATTTTGCCCCAAATCTCTTCGATAAAAAGTTATGCTATGCTGCTTAGGGGGGACTTACTTTTTTTGTATTTATATTAAATACTTTACCACATTGTGAATATGAATCTCCGTCTTGTCTGTAGCCAGGCGAAACTATGTGCAATGCACCAAGAAGTACGTACATTGAATAGTTTACGACATTTTTGACTTAGTTTTTCTCCCAAACACTAACACCGATTAACGACAATCTAACACATTTCAAAATATGTATATATCTTTGAAGCTCTAGCACTACTCTACAGACCTATTTAAATACCGTTCTAAATTTTGCAGCAACTGTCACTACTGTTACAACAACAGTGGCTACAACAACTACTGCAGCTCCGACTACAACCGAATCCACTACGACTGTTACAACTACAACACCTAGAACTACTACAACCGAGGAAACGACAACAGTAACAACAACCACACCTGAACTTACTACAAGTAGGTTATTTTGTGACACAGATGTTTTGTTTTCACAGAGTAGCTATTATATTTTAGATTAAAATGTCGTGTATTCTTCGCATTCACATTTCATATTGGGTTACTTCAACTCACATCAAGTAAGGCAATTCAAAGTAAAATATGAGGAACAATGATGACATTCCATTAAATTTGTTTCATTGCATTCCAAAAATAAAATCACAAAATTGCTGAGACTTGAGTACATACCTTTCTGTGCCCAACTGTCTATCAACGAACTGTTTATTATTAAACATTGTAGTATTATTTAAAAAGAAAGCTATTTTTAGCGTTATTTGAGTACCCAAAGCTGGAAGATAAAGTGGTACAATATTTGATAACATACCTGAACTTTGTTTTCATATCAAACAACACCAAATTTACTTCATGCATTTAAAAGAACACCTGATCTAATTAAGGACGGGGAAACATGGCATCACATGGCATCAAAATAAAAATCTTCATATTCAAAATATATACCATGACGTGTATAGGCGTGATGTTTTCATTAAAGGTCGATTGAATCAAGGATGTATGAAACTAACCTACAACATGATAAAGCAGAAAATATATTTTGCATACGAGTGAGCACTTTGTCTTTAATCACATGCTGAAGCATTTCAATGTTCAAATCATGACACAAGCAACACCTTTTATATCTACTTTTTTTTTCTACCAGCTACCCCCGGTACAGGAGCAGGAGGTATGAAAAACAAATTTTGCTATTTAGATATACTCTGTATCAAAATTCGGGATAAAAATGTAACATACTTTCTTGTTCAATTTTAACTGCATGCATGTGTGTTTTATCAAATTACTCACATCGACCAATGTCCCATATATAAAACCACTGTATGCCTCACGTAGGATAATGCTACATTATTGAACCTAATTGCACAAATGAAGAGGAGTGTATCGTTTTCAAGAATGATTCAACTTAAGGTAATTAGGACGAAACTATTAAACAGTGTCCTCCGTATGAAGTAAATATTTTAAACATTTTGTCCTTGAATAGTAACTTCAAAAGACTTGCTATAATATTGTAAAGATTGATCAATTCATATGGTTATTTAAAGCACTTAGTAATTTATGTACGCATGTATGTATGCAACACAAATATATATATGATGCACAGAACCATTATTGAAGAAAGAAGTTCATGACAACCAATCTCTTAATTTAAATCCTCTTCATCTTCTTATTTCAAAGAAACAACAACGAGATCGAGGATCAGAACAACTGCAACATCTAGCACAACAGCGGCAACTACGTTGGCAACAACACCTGGTAACACGCTAAATAATACATAATGCACCCATTGCATACAAGTAGTGATATCACTGTATCTATATACATGTGTTACAACTGTTTCCCTAATATTCCGCTGTGGCAAGGGTACTCAAAATCAATCTTATCAAAAAGAAAATTGCACTATATGACAACAAATATATCGTTATATCTAATTTAGTTCGTTAAACTTTTTTTTATCACATGTTAACTATATGGAAATTCTTTCTGTGTAGAATATACGTTAGGTCACTTATGTCATTGGTGTGGGGGGTGTTGAATCTCGGCACGCTTTAATAGATGTACGTAACTTTTCCATTGCGAAAATAACACAAGGAATTTCAATGTAGCTTACTTTCGGGACTAAATCAGTGGAAACGACGAGGACAATCCAAGGACTAGTTCAAGAGGATTCAGGATTTCTAACCTTCGTTTATATCCGAAATACATATTTCATATCACATTTTCAAGGTGAGACTGACGTACGGGGGGTGATGCAATTCTAAGACTATTAAACATGGCTGACGTTATTCAAGAGTTTTGCAAGAAACAAATCAGTTGAGTGCTTTCCACGTTTTTTTGTTGAATGATATTCATGTCAACTGTAACTCAGTTGTAAATACATGACCTGGATTCATGGGTATACATGTTCAAGATCTTCAAGATCTTTCATTGTAGAATATTTGTTTCCTCACAAGTTAAAATCATTTTGTATGTAGGTGTTTGTCTGGAGGAGCTCAGTGGAGATGGAGAGGACAATCTAAGGATCACCCTCCAGGAGCCTGGAGATTCAGTTCCAGAGGAGAGAACAAGATGGACCTTAGAAACACCAAGTCAACCTGAAGAGCCGAACACTGTCACTGTGAGATTTGAGAGCAACGATGACAGTCTTGATATTGAGACTTTGGTAAGAGCTGTAAGAGTTGAGCCAGAAGAAGGAAGCTCTTCAACCCCGCTGACCAGTATCTCAGTTACTGAGATCACTCTGACAGATGGATCGACACTCCCAGACATCACAGACGTTCAACCAACTTCACCTGGTTCAGGAATGTTTAATCTACCTGACTTAGAGAACCAAACCATCTCATCGTTTGTCATCAGCGTCCCTCCAGAAACGCCTTCTGATTCTGTCTTTACTGTGACATTGCGAGGATGCATCAAGTCAGGTATTATCTAACGTCCTTCCACAAAGTACACATTTATATCATAAAACAATTTAAGAGCATGAAAATTATGCCCCTATCTTAATGGTACATATTACGTTTAAGAACTACGAGTCTGTTGATGAAACATCAAGGTTTTTCAAGAATACATTGTTTTTTATTGCAATTCAACTGATAATGACCAAAAAGTATCAAATAACTTTCTTTCAACTCTTGGATTCAAGATGATATCGTTACATAATTTAAATCCCTGCAGTTACGGCTATTACAACAACAACCACCGAGATTGTTACAACAACAGCAGCAACTACAACTCCTCTACCAACTACTACAGAGACAATGGAAACTACTACTGTCACAACCGTAGGAGCAACAACTACAACAGAGACCACAACAACTGTTACAACCACTCCAGCAATGACTACTCCAGGTATGTGTACATATAAGCTCATGTTTTTTAATTGTGATATTGTGCATGTACAACTTCCTCTTCAACGTATATCTCAACATGGTTAACTGGTATTGTGACTCATTTTGGTACGTTTAGGTGTCTGTATGGAGGATCTGGATCAAGTGAACGGTTTGATCATTTCACGAAACGATGGCAACATGGAGCTTGAAGCTACAGAGCAATTCAACCTTGCCTCGGCAGAAGATGCACTTCGTGTGTCATTCAGCAGTCAAGATCCCCAAATCACTTTTGTCGTCAATGTCACTAGCATCGTAGTAGACACAAGCTCAACTATCAATGGAGCAACTCTGTCAAACATCAATGGAGTTGAATCATCGTCTGTGTCAATAACACCCACGGATAATAGGTTGATGGTGCCTGATGATATTGGGAACGATCTCCAATCATTTGAAATCACGCTCGATGCAACAAGCTATGCGGACACTCTGACAGTCAAGATATATGGATGTGTAGAATTGGGTATGATTCATTTGTGTTACGCATAGTTTTTTTTTCTGTAAATTTGTTTAAACTTTAAGATATATCACGTGCACCGTTGTAGACTTAGCTCGATTTGGTAGATGTAGATATCTGATACTCACGTATCCTATTCCCCATATTATAAATGATTGACGTGATGAGGCAATCTTAGTTTAGTTTTGAGACACATTTTTACTTAGCTGAATTCCGACTACAACAGATATGCATACGCCAGATGATGATTTGAAAGAAAAACATCTTTATATATCTCCTCCATTATCAATTAAAGTAAAAAAAAAATTCGCACATAATCTTTGAAATCATCACTTTGCTTTTTCCTGATATACACAATAATAATGCATATTAATGAATACTACCAATTACAGCAACTGTCACCACGGTTACAACAACAGTAGCTACAACGACTATGCCAGTAACTACTGAAGCACCGACGACAACTACCGAATCTACTACGACTGTTACAACAACACCTAGAACCACTACAACCCAAGAAACAACAACCGTTTCAACAACAACTACAATGACGACTCCAGGTACGTTATATTGCGTTAGCATGCTTGCTTATGCGATGTTATCGTGCTATAATCGATAGTTTGAAGAAAAACATCTATATGTTGAAACAACACTCGTCACAAGCACATCTGCAATTACTGCAGCAGGTGCGCTTCTGTATACTGAGATTCTTATTGTTTTTGATAATTAAAGACAGGTTAGCCCTTTTGCAAATCATTTTTTTTTTTTTGGGGGGGGGGGGGGTGGTACGAGATAAAAACCATGGAAACTTGAAGAAAATACTGACCATGCATAAGGCTTTAGATAGTTCGTCCGAAACCTTAAGCCTATGTACCAGAGACCGCAAAACGCAATAGTGCAGTATTCTGTTTCGCGGCCCATGCTCATATCACAGCATAGTAATGCATTGCCCCTTACGCTCAGATTTACAATATGGTACATGAACTTGCCGGGCTGCTTCAATCGTCAAAAGGATAGTGTTCACTTTCCAAGAAAAAGGTTCATGACGCTATGTATGAGAGATCTCATATACATTATCGTTAGGGTATACTAATTCCTGCCGACTTTCACGTTTTATTCCCAAAAAAGTGGTACGCTGTCGCTGTAAGTAACAAAACTAATTAAAAAATATGTCAAAACAAGCTTATAGCTAATTGCTAGACACAATCTTTTTTTATGACGTGTGTCAAAAAATATGTCAAGTTCACGGAAAAAGAGAAGTCTGAGAAAAATCAGTGCCTCAAATTTACAAGTACAATGATCACATATGCTATGGTACCACAACAACTGTGATATGTAACGCTAACGCATATCTTGTATGTACATACGCACCAAGGTGCGTTATGGGTACACTACGAATTTTCATACAATAGTAGTTAAAACCATTTGGACAATTATTTCAGATCAATTTACATCTATTTATGCTAAACTCTTGATGTTAAACTGGTCATCATGCAATATCTATATGGAAGATCAAAACTTAAATTTTGTCTTGCGCTCTTGATACATGTAGGTTCTTGTCTAGAGGAGCTGAGTGAAGATGCAGAAGACCAATTGAAGATCACCCTTCAATCACCCGGGGATGCACAGCCAGAGGAGAGAACCAGGTGGCCCGTCACTTCAACTGACTCAGGAACGCCAGAGGGTGTCACAGTGACATTCGAAAGCAATGATCCAAGCTTCGACATTGAGACATTAGTCAATGCTGTACGGGTTGAGCCAGAAGACAGTAGTAATACGAGTCCACTGACCACAATCTCAGTGACAGACATTACTCTGACAGATGGATCAACATTACCAGACATCACAAACGTTGAACCAACTTCATCTGGTTCTGGCATGTTTAATCTACCTGAGCTGTTAGACCAGACCATATCATCCTTCATCATCAGGGTCCCTGAAGATACTCCATCAGATGCTGTGTTTTCTGTTACACTGAGAGGATGTATCAAGTCAGGTACTGGTTGCAATCTTTCTCCCTAATATAATTTTATTGAGTATCATTAAATGATTTGTTACGAAAGTTTAACAATTGTTGTAATCATATGACCCATGTATATAACAATGTTGATCATGCTCGCTATTTCATCAAATAAAAACGTATTAATTTGTATCATTTCTCCATTTTGAGATTTTATAGGAATTACAATTATAACAACCACAAATACAGCAATTGCTGCAACAACTGTAACCACTGCCCCCCCCCCCCCCTCTCAACGCACCACTAAAAATATAGTGCAACATATCATTTCATTACCTTCATCCTCACAGTTATTGCCATTACAACCACAACGACGGAAGCATCTACAACAACTGTAGCTACTACAACTCCTCAACCGACCACTACAGAGATTGTACAAAGTACCACTACCACAACCGTGGGAACCACAACGACAACGGAAGCTACTACAACAATGGTAACAACTCCGGCGGCCACCACACCAGGTATTGTACAAATTTCGACGGATACAATCTGATGGGACGTCTTATTTCATTTTACATTTTTTCAACATTAATTTTCCTTCCAAATTTAGGTCATAATTTCTTTTAGAGAAACTTCAAACATTCTTTAATCAGACCTTTCCAAAAAGTGAATCATGCTTAAGATATAGGTTAGTTAATTGCCATTCTGGGAAAATTAATAAAGATATATTCAGATATTTTATTCTTATTACGCCTAAAATGTGTCATTGTATTTTTAGGTGCATGTATGGAGGATCTTGATGAGGTAGACGGCTTGGTAATTTCCAGAAATGATGGTACTAATGACCTTGGAGCTTCAGAAAGATTTAACATCGCCTCATCAGCTGATACATTCCAGGTGTCATTCAGCAGTGAAGATCCACAACTTACATTTGTCGTCAATGTCACCAAGATAGTTGTTGACTCCACCTCAACCGTTAGCAGCATAACACTGTCTAGCATCAATGGAGTGGATGCGTCTTCCGTTATATCATCCACGGGGGACAACCAATTCCTGTTGCCAGAAGATATTGGAACGGATCTCAGATCATTTGATACACAGTTTGATGCATCAAGCTATGAAGACCAATTCACAGTCAAGATCTACGGATGTGTGGAAACAGGTATATTGCCCAACTCATACTGATTGCAATGTATCTCCTTGGCCTTTCAATTGCGCTGTAACGCATTGTTACCTTTTAGTCTCGTAAATTAGCATTTTCATTTCGAGAGGTTTTGTTCTTGCAGCTACCACTGACATCAGGTCAATGAAATTGTGTCCAGAATCTTGTCAAATATTAACCCAATACATACAATTTTGTTTAATGGTGTACATAAAAAGATACTTATTTACATGACCGCACAGAGTTCATTTAACCCTATTCAGGCCGGGCTTTTTTTGGACTGTTCTGTGGCCGGGGGGGGGGGGGGGGTGATTCACCCCCCCCCCCCCCCCGGCCACAGAATAGTCCAAAAAGCCCGGCCTGATTAGGGTTAAATGATCTCGGCCATCGGTCGAGAAATTGCGACAAAATTTGGCACGCACGATACCTGTGTCATAATCTACAAGAATATTTTGTAATATTTTTTTTAATTAATTATGCCAATTTAGCCAACAATTATATAAAACACTAAATAAAAACATTTCGAATCTAATATTTGGTTTTTATATTTCTTATAATATCTTTAACAATTGATCATCAAAAAAACTTTTAAAATTCATTTTAATTCTTATGTATTTTATTGTTTTTGGAATTTCTAATGTACTTATTTGTTTTTTCTTACTTTTTTTTCTTGGTTTTGTTTTGTTGGACATTGTCACTGACCACTTTTCAGCCATGATTAGCATCAAGTTAATCAATCAAAATTATAAAATGGAAAAATAATTAGGCTTTTATGAGTTTTATGAACGAGCACTTTTTTCCATAGGAAATGCACACAAAATTGCAAAATTGTGCATGTTTTAGGATGACATGCGTGGCTCCGTAATGGTATGCGTGGATGTCGCGAACTTGGTCTCAAAAGATACGCAAGACTTGAGAAAAAAAGTCAAGAAGTCTCGCGATGAGTCTTTTTTGCGTTGCGGCATTATTGCACGAAGCGTCGAGGGGCGGGAGGGGGGGGGGGGGTTATCCCCCCCCCCCCCCACACACACACACACACACTGGCCGTTTTAGGGTTAAGTGTGTTAATTCTCACAACAATAGCAATATCACATTTGTCAAATTAATAAAAGAGTAAGAAGCAATACAAGTGCAAATCTATCAATCTATATGAATTTAGCTCTTTTTCTGTTAAGTATGTTGCCAAAAATGTAGGATATAAGTTCAGCCACTGAACAATATTAAATAATAAACTTCCTTTAGTATCATTGTAATGCATATGTTTGTCTTATAATTTCAGCAACTGTAACCACGGTCACAACCACTGTGGCAACAACAACACCAAGTACTACCGGAGCACCAACAACAACCACTGAATCTACTACAACAACCATTACTACCACGACACCAAAATCAACTACAGTTGAGGAAACGACACTTGCAACAACCACATCTGCAACTACTACACTTGGTAAATCAGTGTGTGATGCTTATCGAATATATTTTCTTGAACGTATGTAAAAATTGGTTTTAAATGTGGTAGAACAGTGTTCATACTACAGGGAAATAGGTAAGGACTGTCTAGTTAGATAACATGTTTTACAGAACTAACTACATTGCAGGAATCGGCATCCAAACCGTCATGTCAGGTATCATGGTAACAAGCAGAAAAGTCTGTGGCATTTTACGAATATAATGATGTCCAAACATCTATCATAATCTTCGTGCTGTGAATATATCTGCACAAGATATTTTTCACAGGAAATTTGCTAATTGACAAAAAATTAGAAGCAATAGTTTAAGATGATCTTAAACATTTCCCCTAAAAAGAGGGGTACCAGTGCAAATGAATACAGCCTGTAAACATGCCAACCTTTTCAGTAGCCATCGACGGGACAAATTTTTATCACTTTGAGATGAGTTCTTCCTGGTTTTAGGAAGTAAAACAAGAATGTCCTTATAAACATAACACAGTAGGCAATACATTTTGCACAATACATTCACTTCAGTCACATAGTCATTCAATATCTAATTTTCATTTTTAATTAAAAATTATGAGCTTAATCCTGGATTGCAAATCATTAATGCAATGTCTGAATGGAAGATTAGCTGAATTGTGTATTGCACTCTTTGACTCTCAATACATGTAGGCTCTTGTCTAGAGGAGCTGAGTGAAGATGCAGAAGACCAATTGAAGATCACCCTTCAATCACCCGGGGATGCACAGCCAGAGGAGAGAACCAGGTGGCCCATAACTTCAACTGACTCAGGAGAGCCAGAGGGTGTCACAGTGGCATTCGAAAGCAGTGATCCAAGCTTCGCTATTGAGACATTAGTTAATGCTGTACGGGTTGAGCCAGAAGACAGTAGTAATACGAGTCCATTGACCACAATCTCAGTGACAGACATTACTCTGACAGATGGATCAACATTACCAGACATCACAAACGTTGAACCAACTTCATCTGGTTCTGGCATGTTTAATGTACCTGAGCTGTTAGACCAGACCATATCATCCTTCATCATCAGGGTCCCTGAAGATACTCCATCAGATGCTGTGTTTTCTGTTACCTTGAGAGGATGTATCAAGTCAGGTACTGGTTGCAATCTTTCTCCCTAGTATAATTCAATATAGAGATTGAGTATCAATAAATGATTTTTACGAGAGTTTAACCATTGCTATAATCATATGAACCATGTATATAACAATGTTGATCATGCTCGCTATTAAATCAACTACACGAATTCGTATCATTTCTCCATTTTGAGATTATATAGGAATTACGTTTATAACAACCATAAATACAGCAATTGCAGCAACAACTGTAACCACTGCCCCTCCTCAACGGACCACTAAAAATATAGTGCAACATGTTATTCCATTTTTTTTTCATTTTTACAGTTATTGCAATTACAACCACAACGACGGAAGCATCTACAACAACTGTAGCTACTACAACTCCTCAACCGACCACTACAGAAATAGTATCAACTACTATTATCACAACTGTTGGAACCACAACTACAACGGAAGCTATTAAGACAATGATAACAACTCCGGAAACCACCACACCAGGTATTGTACAAATGTTGACGGATACATTCTGATGGAACGTCTTATTTCATTTTACATATTTTTCAACATTAATTCTCCTTCCAAACTTAGGTGATAATTTCTTTTAGAGAAACTTCAAATATTCTTTAATCAGACCTTTCCAAAAAGTGAAACCTGCTTCAGATATAGGTTAGTTAATTACCATTGTTGAAAAATGAATAAAGAGATGTTTAGATATTTCATCATACTTAGTTCCCTTACAATATGTCTTGGTTTTAGGTGCATGTATGGAGGATCTTGATGAGATAGACGGCCTGGTAATTTCGAGAAATGACGGTACTAATAACCTTGGAGCTTCAGAAGGATTCAACATCGCCTCATCAGCTGATACATTCCAGGTGTCATTCAGCAGTGAAGATCCACAACTTACATTTGTCGTCAATGTAACCAAGATAGTTGTCGACTCCACCTCAACCGTTAGCAGCATAACACTGTCTAGCATCAATGGAGTGGACGCAACTTCCGTTATATCATCCACGGGCAATAACCAATTCCTTGTGCCTGATGACATTGGAACGGATCTCAAATCATTTGACGCACAGTTTGATGCATCGAGCTATGAAGACCAATTCACAGTCAAGCTGTATGGATGTGTGGAAACAGGTATTTTGCGCAACTCATTCTGATTGCAATGTATCTCCTTGGCCTATCAATTGCGCTCTAAAGCAGTGTTACCTTTTAGTCTCGCAGATAAGCATTTTCATTTCGAAAGATTTTGTTCCTGCAGCTACCAGTGACATCAGATCAATTATATTGTGTCCAGAATCTTGTCAAATATTAACCCAATACATACAATTTTGTTTAATAGTGTACATGAAAAAGATACTTATTTACATGACCGCACAGTTCATTCAAATGTGTTAATTCTCAGAACAATAGCAATATCACATTTGTCAAATGAATGAAAGAGTAAGAAGCAATACAAGTGCAATTCTGTAAATAATGGTATATCAATTTGGCTATTTATCGGTAAAGTATGTTGCCAAAAATTTTGGATATATGTTCAGCCACTGAACAATATTAAATAATAAACTCCCTTTAGTACCATTCTAATGCATGTGTTTGTCATATAATTTCAGCAACTGTAACCACGGTCACAACCTCTGTGGCAACAACAACACCAAGTACTACCGGAGCACCAACAACAACCACTGAATCTACTACAACAACCATTACTACCACGACACCAAAATCAACTACAGTTGAGGAAACGACACTTGCAACAACCACATCTGCAACTACTACACTTGGTAAATCAGTGTGTGATGCTTATCGAATATATTTTCTTGAACGTATGTAAAAATTGGTTTTAAATGTGGTAGAACAGTGTTCATACTACAGGGAAATAGGTAAGGACTGTCTAGTTAGATAACATGTTTTACAGAACTAACTACATTGCAGGAATCGGCACCCAAACCGTCATGTCAGGTATCATGGTAACAAGCAGAAAAGTCTGTGGCATTTTACGAATATAATGATGTCCAAACATCTATCATAATCTTCGTGCTGTGAATATATCTGCACAAGATATTTTTCACAGGAAATTTGCTAATTGACAAAAAATTAGAAGCAATAGTTTAAGATGATCTTAAACATTTCCCCTAAAAGTGAGGGGTACCAGTGCAAATGAATACAGCCTGTAATCTTGGCAACCTCTTCAGTAGCCATCGACGGGGACAAATTTTTATCATTTTGAGATAACTTCTTCCTGGTTTTAGGAAGAAGAACAAGAATGTACTTATAAACATAACAATATAGTAGGCAAGACATTTTGCCAAATGCATTCACTTCAGTCACATAGTCATTCAATATCTAATTTTCATTTTTAATTACAACTTGTTATGAGCTTAATCCTGGATTGCAAATCATTGACGTAATGTCTGAATGGAAGATTAGCTAAATTGTGTATTGCACTCTTTGACTCTCAATACATGTAGGCTCTTGTCTAGAGGAGCTGAGTGAAGATACAGAAGACCAATTGAAGATCACCCTTCAATCACCCGGGGATGCACAGCCAGAGGAGAGAACCAGGTGGCCCATAACTTCAACTGACTTAGGAGAGCCAGAGGGTGTCACAGTGACATTCGAAAGCAATGATCCAAGCTTCGATATTGAGACATTAGTCAATGCTGTACGGGTTGAGCCAGAAGACAGTAGTAGTACGAGTCCACTGACCACAATCTCAGTGACAGACATTACTCTGACAGATGGATCAACATTACCAGACATCACAAACGTTGAACCAACTTCATCTGGTTCTGGCATGTTTAATCTACCTGAGCTGTTAGACCAGACCATATCATCCTTCATCATCAGGGTTCCTGCAGATACTCCATCAGATGCTGTGTTTTCTATTACCCTGAGAGGATGTATCAAGTCAGGTATTGGTTGTAATCTTTCTCCTTAGTATAATTAAATCTCGAAATTTACTCTCATAAAAAGTGTTCTAAGGAGGGCTTAACAATTATTTTATCAAATTGTTAAAGCTAAGTTGTTAGTATTAGCTATTGAATAAATTACATTTCAACATTTTAAAAATACAGCGCAATATATTATCTCATTATTTTCTTCTTCACAGTTACTGCTATTACAACCACAACGACAGAAACATCTACAACAACTGTAGCTACTACAACTCCTCAACCTACCACTACAGAGATAGTACAAACTACTACTACCACCACAATGGGAACCACAACTACAACAGAAGCAACCACAACAATGGTAACAACTCCGGCAGCTACCACACCAGGTATTGAACAATTCTGGACAGATAACGTTTCATTAAATTTTACACTTTTGAAACTCCATCACACCTTCGGATTAAGTTTGCAATCAATATTGATTATATCTGATTAATGTTCGCGAAAATACAAACATTCTTTGCATTAACTTTTACACAGAGTTAAGTTGCCATGTAAATGTTATGTTACGTCATTGTGAAGAATAAATAGAGAGATGCGTAGATACTTCCTCATATCGTGTTAGCTAAAAGTATGTTTTTTCCTAGATATGAATGTCAAACTATGTTATACGTAGTTGGCTAATAATGGTGTGGCAACAAAACTGTCCATTGAGGTTTTTTTTCATCTTTAGCCCTATTGCAGGTCGAAAAGAATGAAAATGTCTAAAAGCTGTGCAACGTGGAAGAAAATATTGTTTAAGAACTTCCCTCCCAATAATGAAAAATGAAAAATAAGTCTTAGCAGAATCAAAGGTATCACTAGATTTTGGGTAGGTTTCGGGCGGAGACTGCGATATCCAATAGCGCAAAGCTGGTCACACTGCACAGTGGTGTGTTAACTTATACACTCAGCATTGTACGTTATATAAACTTGTGACTATGTTCAGAAGGTATCAATCGTAACCCCGAGGATACTTTTTCCTTTTTTCGGAAAAGGTGCCTAATGCTATGAAAATGACATTCTACACACGTCATTGTTAAGATATACTGGTGATTCCTGCATAGTTTCACGACTTTTGCAAAAGGTTGCGCTGTAAAAAAAAAAAAAAGTACGGAAAAAGTCAAAATTACGCAGGTAAAGCAAGAACACTGAAATGAGTGCTTTATTTGTACAACTACGATGATTACATCTACAACAGTACCCACAAGTACACATGATATGTGACATTCATGTTTATCCGTTACATTGATCATGAATTTATGTAGTTTTTGTATTTATTACTATTCATCTACACAAAATTACCCTCCACTTTATCCTTGATTGGTGATTTTTGATGCAGTATCTGAATGCAATTTTAATAGGTAACTGTCTGGAGGAGCTCAGTGCAGATCAGGATGACCAATTGAAGATCACCCTTCAATCACCCGGGGATGCACAGCCAGAGGAGAGAACCAGGTGGCCCGTAACTTCAACTGACTCAGGAGAGCCAGAGGGTGTTACAGTGACATTCGAAAGCAATGATCCAAGCTTCGATATTGAGACATTAGTCAATGCTGTACGGGTTGAGCCAGAAGACAGTAGTAATACGAGTCCACTGACCACAATCTCAGTGACAGACATTACTCTGACAGATGGATCAACATTACCAGACATCACAAACGTTGAACCAACTTCATCTGGTTCTGGCATGTTTAATCTACCTGAGCTGTTAGACCAGACCATATCATCCTTCAACATCAGGGTCCCTGAAGATACTCCATCAGATGCTGTGTTCTCTGTTACCCTGAGAGGATGTATTAAGTCAGGTACTAGTTGAAATCCTTCTCCGTAATAAATATAGATTAATCTAGAATTTTAGTTTCATACAAGGTCTTCTTAGAAGAGATTGATAATTCTGTTATCAAATTGCTCATTTAATAAACAATGCTTCACCTAGTTGGCAAGTGAATAAAGTACAATCTTTGTCATTTCGTCTGATTTCCCCTTTTTAGATTATTTAGGAACTACGTTTATAACAACCACACATACAGTACTCCATAAGCTGTCTGCAAGCGCTGTTCCTCATCAACGCACCACTTGACATACATTACAATACGTTATTTCATTCTTTTCATCCTTACAGTTATTGCTATTACAACCACAACGACGGAAGCATCTACAACAACTGTAGCTACCACAACTCCTCAACCTACCACTACAGTGATAGTACAAACTACTACTACCACAACCGTGGGAACTACAACTACAACAGAAGCAACCACAACAATGGTAACAACTCCGGCAGCCACCACACCAGGTATTTTACAATTCTGGATAGATACATTCTGAATGAACGTTTCACTCAATCGTACACTTTTTAAATCTCAATTGCACGTTCAGATTAATTTGAAATGTATTTTGATTATATATGATTTCTGTTGGAGAAAACACACACATTCTGTGGACCAACCTTTTCACAGAGTTAATCTGCCCAAGCAAATGATATTGTTACGTCATTGTATATAAAACCATAGAGATATATTCAGGTATTTCGCCTCTTGACAGCTAAAAAGCAATATGTTTTTTTTTCATTAGATATGAATGTTTTGCCATATTATACCTAGTTCGATAATAATGCGTTGTCCACAACTGTAGCAACAAAACTGGCCATAGAGTTTGTTATTATGAAATGGTGGTTAGCCCTTTTATAGATCAAAAAGAATGAACATGTCTGAAAACTGGGGAACGTGGAAAAAAAATGCGATCACTAGATCTTGGGTAGGTATCGAACGCAGACCGCAATATCCAATAGCGCACATCACAGCTGGTCACACAATTCGTTGACCTATTAACTCAGCCTTGTACGTTATATAAACTTAGACCATGTTCACAAGGTTTCAAAAGAAGCCATTGCCGCCCCCCCCCCCCCCTCCCACCCATACCCCCCGGATTATTTTCCAGTTTTACTGAAAAGGTTCCTTCAAGCTCTGAACCTGAGATTTTACACACTTTCTTGTTAAATATACTCCTAATTCCTGCAGAGTTTCGTGACTTTTGCGAAAGGGTTGTGCTGTCTTAATGGAATAAACTTCAGCCGAAAAACGCCAATATCACAGCAACAGAGAGAGAACACTTAGAGAAATCAGAGCTTTATTTGGACAAAAACTCCAATGATCGCATCTGAACAGTACCCTCAACTACAGGGGATATGTAAATTCACGCTTATCCGTTATATGATGATTATGAATTTAAATAGCTATGATATCCTTTACTCTTTAACTACACATAAATATTCACCACTTTGTGCTTGGTCATTTTTATGCAATATCTGAGAGGAAGATAACCTAATTGGTATATTGCGATCGTAATAGGTAACTGTCTGGAGGAGCTCAGTGCAGATCAGGATGACCAATTGAAGATCACCCTTCAATCACCCGGGGATGCACAGCCAGAGGAGAGAACCAGGTGGCCCGTCACTTCAACTGACTCAGGAGAGCCAGAGGGTGTCACAGTGACATTCGAAAGCAATGATCCAAGCTTCGATATTGAGACATTAGTCAATGCTGTACGGGTTGAGCCAGAAGACAGTAGTAATACGAGTCCACTGACCACAATCTCAGTGACAGACATTACTCTGACAGACGGATCAACATTACCAGACATCACAAATGTTCCACCAACTTCATCTGGTTCTGGCATGTTTAATCTACCTGAGCTGTTAGACCAGACCATATCATCCTTCATCATCAAGGTCCCTGAAGATACTCCATCAGATGCTGTGTTTTCTATTACCCTGAGAGGATGTATCAAGTCAGGTACTGGTTGGAATTCCTTTTCCTTAGTAGGGCCTACCATTAAATCAAGAAAAAATATTTTCAAATCGAATTTTCCTAGGAGAGTGTAACAAATCTTAAATTAAATTGGCCATATCAAATAAAAATAATGTTATTCACGCACGCCATTGAGAAAATCAAGATCCTCCTGTAGTGTATTTTTTTATTTGGCATAAGGAATGACTTTTAAAGCACCCACAAAATACAGTAATTGCTGCGACAACTGTAACAAGTGCCCCTCCTCAACCTACCACGAAATATACAGTGCAACATATTATTTCATTATTTTCATCCTGACAGTTATTGCAATTACAACCACAACGACGGAAGCATCTACAACCACTGTAGCTACTACAACTCCTCAACCGACCACTACAGAGATAGTACAAACTACTACTACCACAACCGTGGGAACCACAACTACAACGGAAGCAACCACAACAATGGTAACAACTCCGGCTGCCACCACACCAGGTATTTTACCATTTTAGCTTGATACACTCTGATTGAACGTTTCATTTTATTTATTTTTAATATAACTTCCCCTTTCGGAATTATACTACAATTCAAAGTGGACAATTTTCAAACATTCCTTAGACCAGGCTTTCCAATTTGTAAATGTGCTTAGCATGTATTTTAGTGTACTGCCATTATTAGGAAAAGAATAAAGAGATATTTAGATATTTTATTCTTATTACGCTTATCATGTGTCATTGTACTTTTAGGTGCATGTATGGAGGATCTTGATGAGGTAGACGGCTTGGTAATTTCCAGAAATGACGGTACTAATAACCTTGGAGCTTCAGAAGGATTCAACATCGCCTCATCAGCTGATACACTCCAGGTGTCATTCAGCAGTGAAGATCCACAACTTACATTTGTCGTCAATGTCACCAAGATAGTTGTCGACTCCACCTCAACCGTTAGCAGCATAACCCTGTCTAGCATCAATGGAGTGGATGCGTCTTCCGTTATATCATCCACGGGCGACAACCAATTCCTGTTGCCAGAAGATATTGGAACGGATCTCAGATCATTTGATACACAGTTTGATGCATCAAGCTATGAAGACCAATTCACAGTCAAGATCTACGGATGTGTGGAAACAGGTATTTTTCCCAACTCATACTGATTGCAATGTATCTCCTTGGCCTACCAATTGCGCTCTCATGCTGTGTTACCTTTTAGTCTCCCAAATTAGCATTTTTATTTCGAAATATGTTGTTCTTGAAGGTACCAGTTACATCAGGTCTATTATATTGTGTCAATAATCTAGTCAAATATTAACCCAAGAACATACAATTTTGTTTAATAGTGCACGTAAAAAGACTCTTATTTACATGACCTTACAGTTCATTCAAATTTGTTGATTTTCTGAACAATATCAATATCGCATTTGTGTAATGAATGAAAGAGTAAAAACGATACAAGTGCCATTCTATAGACACTTATATATAAATTTAGCTCTTTTCCTGTCAAGTATGTTGCCACAAAAAAAGGATCAGCCACTGAACAATGTTAAATGATAAACTTCCTTTAGTATCATTTTAATGCATGTGTAATTTAATTTCAGCAACTGTAACCACGGTCACAACCACTGTGGCAACAACAACACCAAGTACTACCGAAGCACCAACCACTACCACTAAAGCTACTACAACAACCATTACTACCACGACACCAAAATCAACTACAGTTGAGGAAACGACAATTGCAACAACCACACCTGCAACTACTACACTTGGTAAATAAGTCTGTGATTCTGATTGAATGTATTTTGTTGAACATATGTAAGAAAACAGTTGTAAAAGTGGTAAGACAGAATACTTCAGGAAAAATAGGTAAGAACTGTCTAGTTCGATAATATGCATCATAAAACCAACTACATTGCAAGAATGGGCATCCAAATCCTCATGCCAAGTATCATGACAACAAGCAGAGAGGTCTGTGACTTTTTAGGAATATAATTAGGTCCGAACATCTGTCATCTTCTTACTGTGAATGTATCTGCACAAGATATTTGTGCACAGGAAATTTGCTAATAGACAAAAAAATTGGGATCAATAGTTTAATATGAATTTAAACATTTTCCGTAAAAGTGAGGGTTACCAGAGCAAATGATTACAGCCTACAATCATAGCAAACTCTTCTGAAGCCATCGAAAGGGATATATTGTAATCATTTTAATTAAATTTTCATTTACTCAAACTTTTTCTGAGCTTGACCCTTGATTGCAAATCGATGATCCAACATCTAAATAGAAAAATACCTAAATTGTGTATTGCATTCTTGACTCTTGATAAATGTAGGTTCTTGTCTAGAGGAGCTGAGTGAAGATGCAGAAGACCAATTGAAGATCACCCTTCAATCACCCGGGGATGCACAGCCAGAGGAGAAAACCAGGTGGCCCGTCACTTCAACTGACTCAGGAGAGCCAGAGGGTGTCACAGTGACATTCGAAAGCAATGATCCAAGCTTCGATATTGAGACATTAGTCAATGCTGTACGGGTTGAGCCAGAAGACAGTACTAATACGAGTCCACTGACCAAAATCTCAGTGACAGACATTACTCTGACAGATGGATCAACATTACCAGACATCACAGACGTTGAACCAACTTCATCTGGTTCTGGCATGTTTAATCTACCTGAGCTGTTAGACCAGACCATATCATCTTTCATCATCAGGGTCCCTGAAGATACTCCATCAGATGCTGTGTTTTCTGTTACCCTGAGAGGATGTATCAAGTCAGGTACTGGTTGGAATTCCTTTTCCTTAGTAGGGCTTACCATTAGATAAAATATATGTATTTTAATATCGAATTTTCTCAGGAGAGTGTAACAAATCTAAAATTAGATTAGCCATATCAAATAAAAATAATGTTATTCACACAAGCCATTGAGAAAATCAAAATCCTCCTGTAGTGTCCATTTTTTATTTGGCATAAGGAATGACTTTTAAAGCAACCACAAAATACAGTAATTGCTGCGACAACTGTAACAAGTGCCCCTCCTCAACCTATCGCGAAATATACAGTGCAACATATTATTTCATTATTTTCATCCTGACAGTTATTGCAATTACAACCACAACGACGGAAGCATCTACAACCACTGTAGCTACTACAACTCCTCAACCGACCACTACAGAGATAGTACAAACTACTACTACCACAACCGTAGGAACCACAACTACAACGGAAGCGACCACAACAATGGTAACAACTCCGGCTGCCTCCACACCAGGTATTTTACCATTTTAGGTTGATACACTCTGATTGAACGTTTCATTTCATTTTATTTTCAATATAACTTCAACTTTCGCATTTATATTACAATTTTTATTGGGGAAATTTCAAACATTCTTTAGACCAGGCTTTCTAATTTGTAAACGTGCTTAGCATGTATTTTAGTGTACTGCCATTATTAGGAAAAGAATAAAGAGATATTTAGATATTTTATTCTTATTGCCTTATCATGTGTCATTGTACTTTTAGGTGTATGTATGGAGGATCTTGATGAGGTAGACGGCTTGGTAATTTCCAGAAATGACGGTACTAATAACCTTGGAGCTTCACAAGGATTCAACATCGCCTCATCAGCTGATACATTCCAGGTGTCATTCAGCAGTGAAGATCCACAACTTACATTTGTCGTCAATGTAACCAAGATAGTTGTCGACTCCACCTCAACCGTTAGCAGCATAACCCTGTCTAGAATCAATGGAGTGGATGCGTCTTCCGTTATATCATCCACGGGCGACAACCAATTCCTTTTGCCAGAAGATATTGGAACGGATCTCAGATCATTTGATACACAGTTTGATGCATCAAGCTATGAAGACCAATTCACAGTCAAGATCTATGGATGTGTGGAAACAGGTATTTTTCCCAACTCATACTGATTGCAATGTATCTCCTTGGCCTATCAATTGCGCTCTCATGCTGTGTTACCTTTTAGTCTCGTAAATTAGCATTTTTATTTCGAAATATGTTGTTCTTGAAGGTACCAGTTACATCAGGTCTATTATATTGTGTCAATAATCTAGTCAAATATTAACCCAAGAACATACAATTTTGTTTAATAGTGCACGTAAAAAGACTCTTATTTACATGACCTTACAGTTCATTCAAATTTGTTGATTTTCTAAACAATATCAATATCGCATTTGTGTAATGAATGAAAGAGTAAAAACGATACAAGTGCAATTCTATAGACAATTATATATAAATTTAGCTCTTTTCCTGTCAAGTATGTTGCCACAAAAATAGGATCAGCCACTGAACAATGTTAAATGATAAACTTCCTTTAGTATCATTTTAATGCATGTGTAATTTAATTTCAGCAACTGTAACCACGGTCACAACCACTGTGGCAACAACAACACCAAGTACTACCGAAGCACCAACCACTACCACTAAAGCTACTACAACAATCATTACTACCACGACACCAAAATCAACTACAGTTGAGGAAACGACAATTGCAACAACCACACCTGCAACTACTACACTTGGTAAATAAGTCTGTGATTCTGATCGAATGTATTTTGTTGAACATATGTAAGAAAACAGTTGTAAAAGTGGTAAGACAGAATACTTCAGGAAAATATGTAAGAACTGTCTAGTTCGATAATATGCATCATAAAACCAAGTACATTCCAAGAATGGGCAGCCATACCCTCATGCCAAGTATCGTGACAACAAGTAGAGGGGTTTGTGACTTTTTAGGAATATAATTAGGTCCGAACATCTGTCATCTTCTTACTGTGAATGTATCTGCACAAGATATTTGTGCACAGGAAATTTGCTAATTGACAAAAAAATTGGATCAATAGTTTAATATGAATTTAAACATTTTCCGTAAAAGAGAGGGTTACCAGAGCAAATGATTACAGCCTACAATCATAGCAAACTCTTCTGAAGCCATCGAAAGGGACATATTGTTATCATTTTAAATCAATTTTCATTTACTCAAACTTTTTCTGAGCTTGACCCTTGATTGCAAATCGATGATCCAACGTCTAAATAGAAAAATACCTAAATTGTTTATTGTATTCTTGACTCTTGATACATGTAGGTTCTTGTCTAGAGGAGCTGAGTGAAGATGCAGAAGACCAATTGAAGATCACCCTTCAATCACCCGGGGATGCACAGCCAGAGGAGAGAACCAGGTGGCCCGTCACGTCAACTGACTCAGGAACGCCAGAGGGTGTCACAGTGACATTCGAAAGCAATGATCCAAGCTTCGATATTGAGACATTAGTCAATGCTGTACGGGTTGAGCCAGAAGACAGTAGTAATACGAGTCCACTGACCACAATCTCAGTGACAGACATTACTCTGACAGACGGATCAACATTACCAGACATCACAAACGTTCCACCAACTTCATCTGGTTCTGGCATGTTCAATCTACCTGAGCTGTTAGACCAGACCATATCATCTTTCATCATCAGGGTCCCTGAAGATACTCCATCAGATGCTGTGTTTTCTGTTACCCTGAGAGGATGTATCAAGTCAGGTACTGGTTGGAATTCCTTTTCCTTAGTAGGGCCTACCATTAAATAAAAAATATATATATTTTTATATCGAATTTTCTCAGGAGAGTGTAACAAATCTTAAATTAAATTAGCCATATCAAATAAAAATAATGTTATTCACGCAAGCCATTGAGAAAATTAAAATCCTCCTGTAGTGTCCTTTTTTTATTTGGCATAAGGAATGACTTTTAAAGCAACCACAAAATACAGTAATTGCTGCGACAACTGTAACAAGTGCCCCTCCTCAACCTACCACGAAATATACAGTGCAACATATTATTTCATTATTTTCATCCTGACAGTTATTGCAATTACAACCACAACGACGGAAGCAGCTACAACCACTGTAGCTACTACAACTCCTCAACCGACCACTACAGAGATAGTACAAACTACTACTACCACAACCGTAGGAACCACAACTACAACGGAAGCAACCACAACAATGGTAACAACTCCGGCTGCCACCACACCAGGTATTTTACCATTTTAGATTGATACACTCTGATTGAACGTTTCATTTCATTTTATTTTCAATATAACATCCGCTTTCGGATTTATATTACAATTTTTATTGGGGAAATTTCAAACATTCTTTAGACCAGGCTTTCTAATTTGCAAATGTGCTTAGCATATATTTTAGTGTACTGCCATTATTAGGAAAAGAATAAAGAGATATTAAGATATTTTATTCTTATTACGCTTATCATGCGTCATTGTACTTTTAGGTGCATGTATGGAGGATCTTGATGAGGTAGACGGCTTGGTAATTTCCAGAAATGACGGTACTAATAACCTTGGAGCTTCACAAGGATTCAACATCGCCTCATCAGCTGATACATTCCAGGTGTCATTCAGCAGTGAAGATCCACAACTTACATTTGTCGTCAATGTCACCAAGATAGTTGTCGACTCCACCTCAACCGTTAGCAGCATAACCCTGTCTAGCATCAATGGAGTGGATGCGTCTTCCGTTATATCATCCACGGGCGACAACCAATTCCTGTTGCCAGAAGATATTGGAACGGATCTCAGATCATTTGATACACAGTTTGATGCATCAAGCTATGAAGACCAATTCACAGTCAAGATCTATGGATGTGTGGAAACAGGTATTTTTCCCAACTCATACTGATTGCAATGTATCTCCTTGGCCTATCAATTGCGCTCTCATGCTGTGTTACCTGTTAGTCTCGCAAATTAGCATTTTTATTTCGAAATATGTTGTTCTTGAAGGTACCAGTTACATCAGGTCTATTATATTGTGTCAATAATCTAGTTAAATATTAGCCCAAGAACATACAATTTTGTTTAACAGTGCACGTAAAAAGACTCTTATTTACATGACCTTACAGTTCATTCAAATTTGTTGATTTTCTGAACAATAGCAAAATCACATTTGTCGAATGAATGAAAGAGTAAAAAGCAATTCAAGTGCAATGCTATAAACGATTACATATAAATTTAGCTCCTTTTCTGTCAAGTATGTTGCCACAAAAATAGGATCAGCCACTGAACAATGCTAAATGATAAACTTCCTTTAGTATCATTTTAATGCATGTGTCATTTAATTTCAGCAACTGTAACCACGGTCACAACCACTGTGGCAACAACAACACCAAGTACTACCGAAGCACCAACCACTACCACTAAAGCTACTACAACAACCATTACTACCACGACACCAAAATCAACTACAGTTGAGGAAACGACAATTGCAACAACCACACCTGCAACTACTACACTTGGTAAATAAGTCTGTGATTCTGATCGAATGTATTTTGTTGAACATATGTAAGAAAACTGTTGGAAAAGTGGTAAGACAGAATACGTCAGGAAAAATATGTAAGAACTGCCTAGTTCTATAATATGCATCATAAAACCAAGTACATTGCAAGAATGGGCATCCACACCCTCATGCCAAGTATCATGACAACAAGCAGAGAGGTCTGTGACTTTTTAGGAATATAATTAGGTCTAAACATCTGTCATCTTCTTACTGTGAATATATCTGCACAAGATATTTGTGCACAGGAAATTTGCTAATAGACAAAAAAAATTGGGATCAATAGTTTAATATGAATTTAAACATTTTCCCTAAAAGTGAGGGTTACCAGAGCAAATGATTACGGCCTACAATCATAGCAAACTCTTCTGAAGCCATCGAAAGGGACATATTGTAATCATTTTAATTCAATTTTCATTTACTCAAACTTTTTCTGAGCTTGACCCTTAATTGCAAATCGATGATCCAACGTCTAAATAGAAAAATACCTAAATCGTGTATTGCACTCTTGACTCTTGATAAATATAGGTTCTTGTCTAGAGGAGCTGAGTGAAGATGCAGAAGACCAATTGAAGATCACCCTTCAATCACCCGGGGATGCACAGCCAGAGGAGAGAACCAGGTGGCCCGTCACTTCAACTGACTCAGGAGAGCCAGAGGGTGTTACAGTGACATTCGAAAGCAATGATCCAAGCTTCGATATTGAGACATTAGTCAATGCTGTACGGGTTGAGCCAGAAGACAGTACTAATACGAGTCCACTGACCACAATCGCAGTGACAGACATAACTCTGACAGATGGATCAACATTACCAGACATCACAGACGTTCCACCAACTTCATCTGGTTCTGGCATGTTTAATCTACCTGAGCTGTTAGACCAAACAATATCATCCTTCATCATCAAAGTCCCTGAAGATACTCCATTAGATGCTGTGTTTTCTGTTACCCTGAGAGGATGTATCAAGTCAGGTACTGGTTGCAATCCTTCTCTACAATAAGTATAAATTGATCTAGAATTTGAGTCTCATAAAAAGTATTCTTAGAAGAGATTGATAATTTTGTTATCAAATTGCCCATTGATAAAACAATGTTACACGTAGTTGGTATTTTAATAAATACAATCTTTGTCATTTTTTCTCATTTCCCCTTTTTAGTCTATATAGGTAATACATTTATTCACCAATAGGCCTACAGTAATGTATCTGTTGACTGCAAGCACCGCTACTCACCAACGCACCAATTAACATACAGTGCAATACGAGATTTCATTGTTTTCATCCTTACAGTTATTGCTATTACAACCACGACGACAGAATCATCTACAACAACTGTAGCTACTACAACTCCTCAACCTTCCACTACAGAGATAGTGCAAACTACTACTACCACAACCGTGGGAACTACAACTACAACAGAAGCAACCACAACAATGGTAACGACTCCGGCAGCCACAACACCAGGTATTTTACAATTTTAGATTGATACATTCTGAATGAACGTTTCACTCGATCAAACACTTCTTTATCTCGATTGCACGTTCGGATGAATTTGCAACTCATTTTTGATTATATATGATTTATGTTGGAGAAAATACACCCATTCTCTGGAGCAACGCGCAGTAAATATGCAAAGCAAATGATATTGTAAGGTCATTGTGAACAAAACCACAGAGATAGGCTTAGACAATTCCTCATATCTTGTTTGCTAAAAAAAAAACATGTTTAATTAAATATTAATGTTTACCATGTTATACCTAGTTGGATAATAATGTGTTGTCCACGACAACTGTTGCAACAAAACAGGCCATAGATTATGTTATCATTAAATGGAGGTTAGCCCTTTTGTAGATCAAAGAGAATAAACAAAGTCTGAAAACTGTGAAACATGGATGAAAAGAATTGGATAAGAATTTCCCTCCAAATAATGGAACTGGAAAATGACTCTCACAGAACAGGCGATCACTAGATTTTCGGTAAGTATCGTACGAAGACTGCAAAATCCAAACGCGCACATCACAGCTGGACACACTGCACAGTGATTCGTTGGCCTATTCACTCAGCCTTGTACGTTATATAAACTTGTGACCATGTTCAGAAGGTTTCAAACGTGACCCGACCCCCCCCCCCCCCCCCACCCCGGATTCTTTTACCATTTTACTGAAAAGGTTCCTTCAAGCTATAAACCTGAGGGATTACACACTTTCATCTTAAGCATACTGTTAATTCCTGCAAAGTTTCACGACCTTTGCAAAAGGGTTATGCTGTCTTAATGGAATAAACTTCAGCCAAAAAAAACCCGTCAAAATCACGCCAACAGAGAGAGGACGCTGAGAGAAATCAGAGCTTTATTTGTCTAACAACTGCAATGATCACATCAACAACAGTACCCACGACAACAGGGGATATGTACAACTCACGCTTATCCGTTATATGATGATTATGAATTCAAATAGTTTTGACATTCTTAACTCTTTAACTACACATGTTTATTCTCCACTTTGTACTTGGTGATTTTTGATGCAATATCTGAGTAGAAGATAACCTAATTGGTGTATTGCGATCGTAATAGGTAACTGTCTGGAGGAGCTCAGTGCAGATCAGGATGACCAATTGAAGATCACCCTTCAATCACCCGGGGATGCAGAGCCAGAGGAGAGAACCAGGTGGCCCGTAACTTCAACTGACTCAGGAACGCCAGAGGGTGTCACAGTGACATTCGAAAGCAATGATCCAAGCTTCGATATTGAGACATTAGTCAATGCTGTACGGGTTGAGCCAGAAGACAGTAGTAATACGAGTCCACTGACCACAATCTCAGTGACAGACATAACTCTGACAGATGGATCAACATTACCAGACATCACAGACGTTGAACCAACTTCATCTGGTTCTGGCATGTTTAATCTACCTGAGCTGTTAGACCAGACCATATCATCCTTCATCATCAGGGTCCCTGAAGATACTTCATCAGATGCTGTGTTTTCTATTACCCTGAGAGGATGTATCAAGTCAGGTATTGGTTGCAATCGTTCATCCTTAGTATCATTATATATAGAAATTGAGTATCATAAAAATTCTTCTCATGAGGTTTTAACAATTTATCAAATGTAAAAAACAATGTTGTTCATTTTCGCTATTGAATGAATCACAATCCGTGTACTTTTGTATCTTTTCCTTGTATGGACATTATATATACTCTGATAACCACCACAAAGACGGCAATTTAAACGACGACTGTAAGCACTGCTCTTCCTCAACGCACCACTAAAATACTTTGCGCAATATGTTATTTAATTATTGTCATCCTTACAGTTATTGCTATTACAACTACAACGACAGAAGCATCTACAACAACTGTAGCTACTACAACTCCTCAACCGACCACGACAGAGATAGTACAAACTACTACTACCACAACCGTGGGAACCACCACAACTACAACAGAAGCAACCACAACAATGGTAACAACTCCGGCAGCCACCACACCAGGTATTTTACAATTATGGATAGATAGAACCTTTCATTCAATCATACACTTTTCAAACTCAAATCGCATCTTCGGATTAAGTTTACAATTAATTTGGATTATATGTGACTAATGTTGGAGAAAATACACACATTCCTTGCATCAACCGTTACAAAGAGTTAATTTGCAAAGCAATTGCAATGTAACGTCATTGTGAGGAAAAAAAGCATAAAGAGATGTTTAGATACTTCCCCATATCTTGTTAGCTAACAATGTGTTTTCTTAGATCTTATACCAAGTTGGCTAATAATGTGTTGTCCATAAAAACTGTGGCAACAAAACTGGTTGGTCATACGGTTTGTTATAATTAAAGAGAGGTTCGCCCTTTTGTAGATCAAAAAGAATGAAAATATCTGAGAACTATGAAACAGTAAACAAAATATTGTATAAGAACTTCCCTCCCACTAAAAGATCATGAAAAATTACTCTCCGTAGAATCAAAGCTATCACTAGATGTTGAGAAGGTTTCGGACGGAGACTGCGATATCCAATAGCGCACATCACAGCTGATCACACTGCACGGTGATGGGTTAACCGATACACTTAGTAATGGGAAACGTTATATTAACACAGATTATATTCAGAAGGTTTCAAAAATAAGCCCCAGGATATTTCTTCCCTTTTTCTAGAAGGTTCGTGAAGCTATGAGTTTCACGACCTTTGCAAAAAGGTTGCGCTGTCCATTTGTAAAAAAGAAAAAAAAAACATCCGGAAAAACGTCAAAATCACGCCAGCAAAGCAAGAATACTGAGAGAAGTCGGTGCTTTATTTGTACAACTACGATGGTCACATTAACAACAGTACCCACAAAAACAGATGATATGTAGCATTCATGCTCATCCGTTATATGATCATGAATTTTTATACTTATTGTATCAATTACTATTCATCTACGCAAAATTATTCTATCCTTTATGCTTGATTTTTTATGCAATATCTGAATGAAATCTTAAAAGGTAACTGTCTCGAGGAGCTGAGTGCAGATGAGGTTGACCAATTGAAGATCACCCTTCAATCACCCGGGGATGCAGAGCCAGAGGAGAGAACCAGGTGGCCCGTCACTTCAACTGACTCAGGAACGCCAGAGGGTGTCACGGTGACATTCGAAAGCAATGACCCAAGCTTCGATATTGAGACATTAGTCAATGCTGTACGGGTTGAGCCAGAAGACAGTAGTAATACGAGTCCACTGACCACAATCTCAGTGACAGACATAACTCTAACAGATGGATCAACATTACCAGACATCACAGACGTTGAACCAACTTCATCTGGTTCTGGCATGTTTAATCTACCTGAGCTGTTAGACCAAACAATATCATCCTTTGTCATCAGGGTCCCTGAAGATACTCCATCAGATGCTGTGTTTTCTGTTACCCTGAGAGGATGTATCAAGTCAGGTACTGGTTGCAATCCTTCTCTACAATAAGTATAAATTGATCTAGAATTTGAGTCCCATAAAAAGTCTTCTTAGAAGAGATTGATCATTCTATTATCAAATTGCCCATGAATAAAACAATGTTACACGTAGTTGGTATTTTAATAAATACAATCTTTGTAATTTTGTTTCATTTCCCCTTTTTAGATTATATAGGAAATACATTTATTCACCAATACAGTAATGTATCTGTTGACTGCAATCACCGCTACTCACCAACGCACCAATTAACATACAGTGCAATACGAGACTTTATTATTTTCATCCTTACAGTTATTGCAATTACAACCACAACGACGGAAGCATCTACAACCACTGTAGCTACTACAACTCCTCAACCGACCACTACAGAGATAGTGCAAACGACTACTACCACAACCGTGGGAACCACAACTACAACGGAAGCAACCACAACAATGGTAACAACTCCGGCTGCCACCACACCAGGTATTTTACAATTTTAGATTGATACACTCTGACTGAACGTTTCCTTTCATTTCATTTTCAATACAACTTCCACTTTCGGATTTAGATTACAATTTTTATTGGGGAAATTTCAAACATTCTTTAGACCAGCCTTTCCAATTTGTAAATGTGCTTAGCATATATTTTAGTGTACTGCTATTATTTGGAAAAGAATAAGGAGATATTTAGATACGTTATTGTTATTACGCTTATCATGTGTCATTGTACTTTTAGGTGCATGTATGGAGGATCTTGATGAGGTAGACGGCTTGGTAATTTCGAGAAATGACGGTACTAATAACCTTGGAGCTTCAGAAGGATTCAACATCGCTTCATCAGCTGATACATTCCAGGTGTCATTCAGCAGTGAAGATCCACAACTTACATTTGTCGTCAATGTCACCAAGATAGTTGTCGACTCCACCTCAACCGTTAGCAGCATAACACTGTCTAGCATCAATGGAGTGGACGCAACTTCCGTTATATCATCCACGGGCAATAACCAATTCCTCGTGCCTGATGACATTGGAACGGATCTCAGATCATTTGATACACAGTTTGATGCATCAAGCTATGAAGACCAATTCACAGTCAAGATCTATGGATGTGTGGAAACAGGTATTTTGCCCAACTCATACTTGTAAATTCTTGCGCTCTATAATGCTGTGTTACTTTTATTGTATGAAAATAAACACGTTCATTTAGAAATATTTTTTTCTTGCGGCTAACAGGGACATCAGACAATGACATTGCGTCAAGCATCTAATCAAATATTACCCCTGGAACATACAATTATGATTGATAGAATTGCAATTCTAAAAGAATTTAGCTATTTTTCTGTCAAGTATGTTGCCACACATTTAGGAGATATATGTTCAACCACTTAACAATATTAACTAATAAACTTCCTTTTAGTATCATTCTAATGCATGTGTCATATAATTCCAGCTACTGTAACAACGGTCACAACCACTGTGGCAACAACAACACCAAGTACTACTGAGCCGCCAACTACAACCACTGAAGCTACTACAACAACAATTACTACAACGACACCAAAATCAACTACAATTGAGGAAACAACACTTACAACAACCACACCTGCAACTACTACTGGTAAATCAATGTGTGATTCTTATCAAATATGTTTTCATGAAGATGTGGAAGAAAGCAGTGTTCATACTTTAGGGAAATATTTAAAGACTATCCAGTGACATCACATGTTTGAAATAACTAACTACATTGCAAGAATGTGCATTCAAACCCTCATGTCAAAAATTATGAAAACAATCGGAGAAGTCTACAAAAAATTAAGACTATAGCTCAAGTCTGAGTATGTTTCAGAATTTGTTCGCTGTAAATATATTTGCGAAGGATATATGTCCACAGAATCCCCAATTGGCAAAAACTTATAGCAAATTTCATTGATTACGGTTTCTTTTGTATTACGGGACTTGTTACTGTTGCCCAATACTCCCGTACCCTTGAGACATTTAAGGCATATACATGCAATTATGTGATCGTGTAACACACATATAGTACAATCTATCAATTGGATCAAGTCATCACTTCTACAATTTCTTAAATATGTTGATTGATTTCATTGTATGGAGAATAGACAGAACCATTGAACATGGTTGAATGAAAATGTATCATCACCCAATAATTGATCTCGTCTCTAAAAGGTTATCTCCTTTTTTTGCATTTTTTTCCAGGCACCCCAACAAAAGGAATGTCAGGTATGTATGAACTAGTATCCCAGGTGAAAATGAGATACTGGTTTGTTCTTGAACGAATAAGTGTCAATATTCAATGATAAAGAATCCACAGGACTCCTAATTTCTGAGCAATGTTCATGTATTAATGATGCAATCAGATGTATTAAGAAATTGTTCCAGTTTTTATTTAAATCTAAGTGACATGATTGCTGGAACACACATCGCCCCCCCCCCCCCTTATTTTATTATTCAACTGTGCAACATAAATGATCCTCAAATGTACTCTTTCAACTTTCTTTCAATATTGAACAAAACAGAAACTACAACCAGAGGTAGAAGCAGAACTACAATTTCACCTACTACTACCATGGCTGAAACAACTACAGTGACTACCACTACTATGGCACCCACGACACCAGGTAATGCGTTTTCTATGCATGGTGATCAAATGACACACGCATAGATTGAGTGTATGAAATAAAATGAAACAATACAGTATGAAATACAATGTACAGAAGTCAAGGCCATTTGGACAATGCATTCACTTTCATTTACATTAGTCACTTATCATTTAATTCCCATCGACCAAAATTATTCTAAGCTTGATCTCCGGATTGCAAATAGTGGGTGCACTGTTGAACTAAAAAAAATTTCTGACCTTGACCCTTGATTGCAAATCGATGATCCAACGTCTAAATAAAAAAATACCTAAATTGTGTATTGCATTCTTGACTCTTGATACATGTAGGTTCTTGTCTAGAGGAGCTGAGTGAAGATGCAGAAGACCAATTGAAGATCACCCTTCAATCACCCGGGGATGCACAGCCAGAGGAGAGAACCAGGTGGCCCGTCACTTCAACTGACTCAGGAACGCCAGAGGGTGTCACAGTGACATTCGAAAGCAATGATCCAAGCTTCGATATTGAGACATTAGTCAATGCTGTACGGGTTGAGCCAGAAGACAGTAGTAGTACGAGTCCACTGACCACAATCTCAGTGACAGACATTACTCTGACAGACGGATCAATATTACCAGACATCACAAACGTTGAACCAACTTCATCTGGTTCTGGCATGTTTAATCTACCTGAGCTCTTAGACCAGACCATATCATCTTTCATCATCAGGGTCCCTGAAGATACTCCATCAGATGCTGTGTTTTCTATTACCCTGAGAGGATGTATCAAGTCAGGTACTGGTTGGAATTCCTTTTCCTTAGTAGGGCCTAACATTCAATCAAGAAAACATAGTTTCAAATCGAGTTTTCTTAGGAGAGTGTAACAAATCTTAAAATAAATTGGCCATTTCAAATAAAAATAATGTTATTCACGCACGCCATTGAGAAAGTCAAAATCTTCCTGTAGCGTCTTTTTTTATTTGACATAAGGAATGACTTTTAAAGCACCCACAAAATACAGTAATTGCTGCAAGATCTGTAAACACTGTCCCTCCTCAGCGCACCACTAAAGATATAGTGCAACCTGATATTTCATTATTTTCATCCTTACAGTTATTGCAATTACAACCACAACGACGGAAGCATCTACAACCACTGTAGCTACTACAACTCCTCAACCGACCACTACAGAGATAGTGCAAACTACTACTACCACAACCGTGGGAACCACAACTACAACGGAAGCAACCACAACAATGGTAACAACTCCGGCTGCCACCACACCAGGTATTTTACCATTTTAGCTTGATACACTCTGATTGAACGTTTCATTTTATTCATTTTCAATATAACTTCCCCTTTCGGAATTATACTACAATTTAAAGTGGACAATTTTCAAACATTCTTTAGACCAGGCTTTCCAATTTGTGAATGTGCTTAATATATGATTTAGTCTACTGCAAATTATTAGGAAAAGAATAAAGAGATATTAAGATATTTTATTCTTATTACGCTTATCATGTGTCATTGTACTTTTAGGTGCATGTATGGAGGATCTTGATGAGGTAGACGGCTTGGTAATTTCGAGATATGACGGTACTAATAACCTTGGAGCTTCAGAAGGATTCAACATCGCCTCATCAGCTGATACATTCCAGGTGTCATTCAGCAGTGGAGATCCACAACTTACATTCGTCGTCAATGTCACCAAGATAGTTGTCGACTCCACCTCAACCGTTAGCAGCATAACCCTGTCTAGCATCAATGGAGTGGATGCGTCTTCCGTTATATCATCCACGGGCGACAACCAATTCCTGCTGCCGGAAGATATTGGAACGGATCTCAGATCATTTGATACACAATTTGATGCATCAAGCTATGAAGACCAATTCACAGTCAAAATCTATGGATGTGTGGAAACAGGTATTTTTCCCAACCCATAGCCATTACAATGTATCTCCTTGCCCTATCAATTGCGCTCTCATGCTGTGTTACCTTTTAGTCTCCTAAATTAGCATTTTTATTTCGAAATATGTTGTTCTTGAAGGTACCAGTTACATCAGGTCAATTATATTGTGTCAATAATCTAGTCAAATATTAACCCAAGAACATACAATTTTCTTTAATAGTGCACGTAAAAAGACTCTTATTTAATGGACCGTTCATTCAAATTTGTCGATTTTCTGAACAATTTCAATATAGCATTTCTCGATCTAATGCATGAAATAGTAAGAAGCAATACAAGTGCAATTCTATAAATAATTATATATACAATTAGCTCTTTTTCTGTCAAGTATGTTGCAACGAATTTAGGTTCAGCCACTGAACAATGCTCAATAATAAACTTCCTTTAGTATCATTTTAATGCATGTGTCATATAATTTCAGCAACTGTTACCACGGTCACAACCACTGTGGCAACAACAACACCAAGTACTACCGAAGCACCAACCACTACCACTAAAGCTACTACAACAACCATTACTACCACGACACCAAAATCAACTACAGTTGAGGAAACGACAATTGCAACAACCACACCTGCAACTACTACACTTGGTAAATAAGTCTGTGATTCTGATCGAATGTATTTTGTTGAACATATGAAAGAAAACGGTTGTAAAAGTGGTAAGACAGAATACTTCAGGAAAAATATGTAAGAACTGTCTAGTTCGATTATATTTATCATAAAACCAACTACATTGCAAGAATGGGCATCCAAATCCTCATGTCAAGTATCATGACAACAAGCAGAGAGGTCTGTGACTTTTTAGGAATATAATAAGGTCTAAACATCTGTCATCTTCTTCCTGTGGATGTATCTGCACAAGATATTTGTGCACATGAAATTTGGTAATTGACAAAAAATTGGGATCAATAGTTTAATATGTATTTAAACATTTTCCCTAAAAGCGAGGGTTACCAGAACTAATGATTACAGCCTGTACTCATAGCACGCTCTTCTGAAGCCATCGAAAGCGACAGATTGTAATCATTTTAATTCAACTTTCATTTGCTCAAAACTTTTTCTGAGCCTGACCCTTGATTGCAAATCGATGATCCAACGTCTAAATAAAAAAATACCTAAATTGTGTATTGCATTCTTGACTCTTGATACATGTAGGTTCTTGTCTAGAGGAGCTGAGTGAAGATGCAGAAGACCAATTAAAGATCACCCTTCAATCACCCGGGGATGCACAGCCAGAGGAGAGAACCAGGTGGCCCGTCACTTCAACTGACTCAGGAACGCCAGAGGGTGTCACAGTGACATTCGAAAGCAATGATCCAAGCTTCGATATTGAGACATTAGTCAATGCTGTACGGGTTGAGCCAGAAGACAGTAGTAGTACGAGTCCACTGACCACAATCTCAGTGACAGACATTACTCTGACAGACGGATCAATATTACCAGACATCACAAACGTTGAACCAACTTCATCTGGTTCTGGCATGTTTAATCTACCTGAGCTCTTAGACCAGACCATATCATCTTTCATCATCAGGGTCCCTGAAGATACTCCATCAGATGCTGTGTTTTCTATTACCCTGAGAGGATGTATCAAGTCAGGTACTGGTTGGAATTCCTTTTCCTTAGTAGGGCCTAACATTCAATCAAGAAAACATAGTTTCAAATCGAGTTTTCTTAGGAGAGTGTAACAAATCTTAAAAAAAATTGGCCATTTCAAATAAAAATAATGTTATTCACGCACGCCATTGAGAAAGTCAAAATCTTCCTGTAGCGTCTTTTTTTATTTGACATAAGGAATGACTTTTAAAGCACCCACAAAATACAGTAATTGCTGCAAGATCTGTAAACACTGTCCCTCCTCAGCGCACCACTAAAGATATAGTGCAACCTGATATTTCATTATTTTCATCCTTACAGTTATTGCAATTACAACCACAACGACGGAAGCATCTACAACCACTGTAGCTACTACAACTCCTCAGCCGACCACTACAGAGATAGTGCAAACTACTACTACCACAACCGTGGGAACCACAACTACAACGGAAGCAACCACAACAATGGTAACAACTCCGGCTGCCACCACACCAGGTATTTTACCATTTTAGCTTGATACACTCTGATTGAACGTTTCATTTTATTCATTTTCAATATAACTTCCCCTTTCGGAATTATACTACAATTTAAAGTGGACAATTTTCAAACATTCTTTAGACCAGGCTTTCCAATTTGTGAATGTGCTTAATATATGATTTAGTCTACTGCAAATTATTAGGAAAAGAATAAAGAGATATTAAGATATTTTATTCTTATTACGCTTATCATGTGTCATTGTACTTTTAGGTGCATGTATGGAGGATCTTGATGAGGTAGACGGCTTGGTAATTTCGAGAAATGACGGTACTAATAACCTTGGAGCTTCAGAAGGATTCAACATCGCCTCATCAGCTGATACATTCCAGGTGTCATTCAGCAGTGGAGATCCACAACTTACATTCGTCGTCAATGTCACCAAGATAGTTGTCGACTCCACCTCAACCGTTAGCAGCATAACCCTGTCTAGCATCAATGGAGTGGATGCGTCTTCCGTTATATCATCCACGGGCGACAACCAATTCCTGCTGCCGGAAGATATTGGAACGGATCTCAGATCATTTGATACACAGTTTGATGCATCAAGCTATGAAGACCAATTCACAGTCAAGATCTATGGATGTGTGGAAACAGGTATTTTTCCCAAACCATAGCCATTACAATGTATCTCCTTGCCCTATCAATTGCGCTCTCATGCTGTGTTACCTTTTAGTCTCCTAAATTAGCATTTTTATTTCAAAATATGTTGTTCTTGAAGGTACCAGTTACATCAGGTCAATTATATTGTGTCAATAATCCAGTCAAATATTAACCCAAGAACATACAATTTTCTTTAATAGTGCACGTAAAAAGACTCTTATTTAATGGACCGTTCATTCAAATTTGTCGATTTTCTGAACAATTTCAATATAGCATTTCTCGATCTAATGCATGAAATAGTAAGAAGCAATACAAGTGCAATTCTATAAATAATTATATATACAATTAGCTCTTTTTCTGTCAAGTATGTTGCAACGAATTTAGGTTCAGCCACTGAACAATGCTCAATAATAAACTTCCTTTAGTATCATTTTAATGCATGTGTCATATAATTTCAGCAACTGTTACCACGGTCACAACCACTGTGGCAACAACAACACCAAGTACTACCGAAGCACCAACCACTACCACTAAAGCTACTACAACAACCATTACTACCACGACACCAAAATCAACTACAGTTGAGGAAACGACAATTGCAACAACCACACCTGCAACTACTACACTTGGTAAATAAGTCTGTGATTCTGATCGAATGTATTTTGTTGAACATATGAAAGAAAACGGTTGTAAAAGTGGTAAGACAGAATACTTCAGGAAAAATATGTAAGAACTGTCTAGTTCGATTATATTTATCATAAAACCAACTACATTGCAAGAATGGGCATCCAAATCCTCATGCCAAGTATCATGACAACAAGCAGAGAGGTCTGTGACTTTTTAGGAATATAATAAGGTCTAAACATGTGTCATCTTCTTCCTGTGGATGTATCTGCACAAGATATTTGTGCACATGAAATTTGGTAATTGACAAAAAATTGGGATCAATAGTTTAATATGTATTTAAACATTTTCCCTAAAAGCGAGGGTTACCAGAACTAATGATTACAGCCTGTACTCATAGCACGCTCTTCTGAAGCCATCGAAAGCGACAGATTGTAATCATTTTAATTCAACTTTCATTTGCTCAAAACTTTTTCTGAGCCTGACCCTTGATTGCAAATCGATGATCCAACGTCTAAATAAAAAAATACCTAAATTGTGTATTGCATTCTTGACTCTTGATACATGTAGGTTCTTGTCTAGAGGAGCTGAGTGAAGATGCAGAAGACCAATTGAAGATCACCCTTCAATCACCCGGGGATGCACAGCCAGAGGAGAGAACCAGGTGGCCCGTCACTTCAACTGACTCAGGAACGCCAGAGGGTGTCACAGTGACATTCGAAAGCAATGATTCAAGCTTCGATATTGAGACATTAGTCAATGCTGTACGGGTTGAGCCAGAAGACAGTAGTAGTACGAGTCCACTGACCACAATCTCAGTGACAGACATTACTCTGACAGACGGATCAATATTACCAGACATCACAAACGTTGAACCAACTTCATCTGGTTCTGGCATGTTTAATCTACCTGAGCTCTTAGACCAGACCATATCATCTTTCATCATCAGGGTCCCTGAAGATACTCCATCAGATGCTGTGTTTTCTATTACCCTGAGAGGATGTATCAAGTCAGGTACTGGTTGGAATTCCTTTTCCTTAGTAGGGCCTATCATTAAATCAAAAAAATATTTTCAAATCGAGTTTTCTTAGGAGAGTGTAACAAATCTTAAATCAAATTGGCCATATCAAATAAAAATAATGTTATTCACGCACGCCATGGAGAAAATCAAAATCCTCCTGTAGCGTCTTTTTTTTTAATTTGACATAAGGAATGACTTTTAAAGCAACCATAAAATCCAGTAATTGCTGCGACAACTGTAACCAGTGCCCTTCCTCAACCTACCACGAAATATAGAGTGCAACATATTATTTCATTATTTTCATCCTTACAGTTATTGCAATTACAACCACAACGACGGAAGCAGCTACAACCACTGTAGCTACTACAACTCCTCAACCGACCACTACAGAGATAGTACAAACTACTACTACCACAACCGTGGGAACCACAACTACAACGGAAGCAACCACAACAATGGTAACAACTCCGGCTGCCACCACACCAGGTATTTTACCATTTTAGATTGATACACTCTGACTGAACGTTTCATTTCATTTTATTTTCAATACAACTTCCACTTTCGGATTTATATTACAATTTTTATTGGGGAAATTTCAAACATTCTTTAGACCAGCCTTTCCAATTTGTAAATATGTTTAATATATAATTTAGTCTACTGCCAATTATTAGGAAAAGAATAAAGAGATATTTAGATACTTTATTCTTATTACGCTTATTATGTGTCATTGTACTTTTAGGTGCATGTATGGAGGATCTTGATGAGGTAGACGGCTTGGTAATTTCCAGAAATGACGGTACTAATAACCTTGGAGCTTCAGAAGGATTCAACATCGCCTCATCAGCTGATACATTCCAGGTGTCATTCAGCAGTGGAGATCCACAACTTACGTTCGTCGTCAATGTCACCAAGATAGTTGTCGACTCCACCTCAACCGTTAGCAGCATAACAATGTCTAGCATCAATGGAGAGGACGAAACTTTCGTTATTGCATCCACGAGCAACAACCAATTCCTCGTGCCTGATGATATTGGAACGGATCTCAGATCATTTGACGTACAGTTTGATGCATCAAGCTATGAAGACCAATTCACAGTCAAGATCTATGGATGTGTGGAAACAGGTATTTTGCCCAACTCATACTTATTGCAATTTATTTCGTTGGCCTGTAAATTCTTGCGCTCTATAATGCTGTGTTACTTTTATTGTATGAAAATAAACACGTTTATTTAGAAATATGCTTTTCTTGCGGCTAACAGGGAAATCAGACAATGACATTGCGGCAAGAATCTAATCAAATATTACCCCAGGAACATACAATTATGATTGATAGTGCACATTACAAAACTCTTATTTACATGACCTCACAGTTTATTCCAATTTATCAATTCTATGAACAATAGCAATATCACATTTGTCTAATGAATAAAAGAGTAACAAGCAATAGAATTGCAATTCTAAAAGAATTTAGCTTCTTTTCTGTCAAGTATGTTGCCACAAATTTAGGATATATGTTTAGCCACTAAACAATATTAACTAATAAACTTCCGTTCGTATCATTCTAATGCATGTGTCATATAATTCCAGCTACTGTAACAACGGTCACAACCACTGTGGCAACAACAACACCAAGTACTACTGAGGCGCCAACTACAACCACTGAAGCTACTACAACAACAATTACTACAACGACACCAAAATCAACTACAATTGAGGAAACAACACTTGCAATAACCACACCTGCAACTACTACTGGTAAATCAATGTGTGATTCTTATCAAATATGTTTTCATGAAGATGTGGAAGAAAGCAGTGTTTATACTTTAGGGAAATATGTAAAGACTATCTTGTGACATCACATGTTTGAAATAACTAATTACATTGCAAGAATGTGCATTCAAACCCTCATGTTAAGAATTATGACAACAAACGGAGAAGTCTACGAAAAATTAAGACTATAACTTACGTCTGAGTATGTTTCAGAATTTGTTCGCCGTAAATATATTTGCGAAGGATATATGTCCACAGAATCTCCAATTGTCAAAAACTTGGAGCAACATTTTAATATCAAATTTCATTGATTACGGTTTCTTTTGTATTCCCATACCCTTGAGACATTTAAGGCATATACATGCAATTATGTGATCGTGTAACACACATACAGTACAATCTATCAATTGGATCAAGTCATCATTTCTACCATTTCTTAAATATATTTATTGATTTCATTGTATGGAGAATAGACAGAACCATTGAACATGGTTGAATGAAAATGTACCACCACCCAATAATTGATCTCGTCTCTAAAATTTTATCTCCTTTTTTGCATTATTTTCCAGGCACCCCAACAAAAGGAATGTCAGGTATGTATGAACTAGTTTCCCAGGTGAAAATGAGATACTGGTTTGTTCTTGAACGAATAAGTGTCAATATTCAACGATAAAGAATCCACAGGACGGTGGACTCCGTATTTCTGAGCAATATTCATGTATTAATGATGCAATCAGATGTATTAAGAAATTAAGTGACATGATTCCTGGAACACACATCGCCCCCCCCCCCCCCCCCCACCACCATTTTCTTATTCAACTGTGCAGCATAAATGATCTTCAAATCTACTCTTTCAACTTTCTTTCAATATTGAACGAAACAGAAACTACAACCAGAGGTAGAAGCAGAACTACAATTTCACCTACTACTACCATGGCTGAAACAACTACAGTGACTACCACTACCATGGCACCCACGACACCAGGTGATGCGTTTTCTATGCATGGTGATCAAATGACACACGCATAGGTTGAGTGTATGAAATAAAATGAAACAATAAAGTATGAAATACAATGTACAGAAGTCAAGGGCATTTGGACAATGCATTCACTTTCATTTACAATAGTCATTTATCATTTAATTTCCATCGACCAAAATTATTCTAAGCTTGATCTCCTGATTGCAAATAGTCGGTGCACTGTTGAACTAAAAACTTTTTCTGACCTTGACCCTTGATTGCAAATCGATGATCCAACGTCTAAATAAAAAAATACCTAAATTGTGTATTGCATTCTTGACTCTTGATACATGTAGGTTCTTGTCTAGAGGAGCTGAGTGAAGATGCAGAAGACCAATTGAAGATCACCCTTCAATCACCCGGGGATGCACAGCCAGAGGAGAGAACCAGGTGGCCCGTCACTTCAACTGACTCAGGAACGCCAGAGGGTGTCACAGTGACATTCGAAAGCAATGATCCAAGCTTCGACATTGAGACATTAGTCAATGCTGTACGGGTTGAGCCAGAAGACAGTAGTAATACGAGTCCACTGACCACAATCTCAGTGACAGACATTACTCTGACAGATGGATCAACATTAGCAGACATCACAGACGTTGAACAAACTTCATCTGGTTCTGGCATGTTTAATCTACCTGAGCTCTTAGACCAGACCATATCATCCTTCATCATCAGGGTCCCTACAGATACTCCATCAGATGCTGTGTTTTCTGTTACCCTGAGAGGATGTATCAAGTCAGGTACTGATTTCACTTCTACCTTACTAGGGCCTATCATTTATTCAAGAAAAAATATTTTCAAATCAAATTTTATTAGAAGGGTATAAGAAATCTTTGATATAATTGCCCATGTATAAAATAATGTTATTCATACACGCCATTGAGTAAGTCACAATTCTTCTGTCGTGTCATTTTCCTATTTTGACTTAAAGAATGACTTTTATTTAATTGCTGCAAGATCTGTAAACACTGTCCCTCCTCAGCGCACCACTAAAGATATAGTGCAACCTGATATTTCATTATTTTCATCCTTACAGTTATTGCAATTACAACCACAACGACGGAAGTATCTACAACAACTGTAGCTACTACAACTCCTCAACCGACCACTACAGAGATAGTACAAACTACTACTACCACAACCGTGGGAACTACAACTACAACAGAAGCTACCACAACAATGGTAACAACTCCAGCAGCCACTACGCCAGGTATTCTACAATTCTAGATATGCTCCTTTGGATTGATCGTTTAATTTCATTTTAGATTTGTTCAATAGAAATTAGCCTTTCGGATTCATTTGACAATTTCTATTGGAGTAATTTCAAACATTCTTTAGACCAACTTTACCAAAATGCGAATCTGCTTAGTAAATGAGTGTACTGCCACTTTGAACAAAATCATAAAAGGAGGTTTAGATATTTTATCATACGTAGTTACCTTATAATGTGTCATTTTATTTGTAGACCAATCGTACTAAAATGTGAATCTGCTTTATATAGGAGTATATTACCACTGTGACAAAATCATGACAAGATGTTTAGATATTTTATCGAACCTAGTTAGCCTATAATTTGTCATTCAATTTTTAGGTGCATGTATGGAGGATCTTGATGAGGTAGACGGCTTGGTAATTTCCAGAAATGACGGTACTAATAACCTTGGAGCTTCAGAAGGATTCAACATCGCCTCATCAGCTGATACATTCCAGGTGTCATTCAGCAGTGAAGATCCACAACTTACATTTGTCGTCACTGTCACCAAGATAGTTGTAGACTCCACCTCAACCATTAGCAGCATAACACTGTCTAGCATCAATGGAGAGGACGAAACTTCCGTTATTGCATCCACGGGCAACAACCAATTCCTCGTGCCTGATGACATTGGAACGGATCTCAGATCATTTAATACACAGTTTGATGCATCAAGCTATGAAGACCAATTCACAGTCAAGATCTATGGATGTGTGGAAACAGGTATTTTGCCCAATTCATACTCATTGCAATTTATTTCGTTGGCCTGTATATTCTTGCGCTCTGTAATGCTGTGTTACTTTTATTGTATGAAAATAAACACGTTTATTTAGAAATATTTTTTTTCTTGCGGCTAACAGGGACATCAGACAATGACATTGCGTCAAGCATCTAATCAAATATTACCCCAGGAACATACAATTATGATTGATAGAATTGCAATTCTAAAAGAATTTAGCTCTTTTTCTGTCAAGTATGTTGCCACAAATTTAGGAGATATATGTTCAACCACTAAACAATATTAAAGGTGATATTCATAGAAAATCCAAAAATATGAAGATATTCATCTACAGAAAGCTTATAAGCCATACAATGAGCTTGGATGACATTCAAACAATATATCACTTTCCAAAAAGCGAAGTTCGGGTGAAAACAATCACCGTATTCTCGGGGACAAATTTGACCTACTGTCATCCGAAACGGCCTTTAGGTCTGACGTAAGAAACGGGAGGCGTTATTGTGCATCACACATGCCAATCCGCAGCTTCTTTTCCGCCAGAAGCATCAGTCATTGTTAATGAAACTGTGATGGTAGTTGCTAGTGGATTAACAGGTGTGATACACAATGGTCATTGTGAAGCATATCCCGGCTGTGACGTACACAGAACGCCACTTTCCCTTAGGCGATTTCGTAGGTCAGGAAGAGAGTCAATTTAGTGAAATTTGACTTTCATTAAACACATAACTGAACACTTTCATGGCATGTTAGCTGCATAAATTGCTTTAATAACTCATTCAATTATAATATAAACTATATTTATTTAATTTTATTTCCTATGAATATCACCTTTAACTAATAAACTTCCTTTAGTATCATTCTAATGCATGTGTCATATAATTCCAGCAACTGTAACAACGGTCACAACCACTGTGGCAACAACAACACCAAGTACTACTGAGCCGCCAACTACAACCACTGAAGCTACTACAACAACAATTACTACAACGACACCAAAATCAACTACAATTGAGGAAACAACACTTGCAACAACCACACCTGCAACTACTACTGGTAAATCAATGTGTGATTCTTATCAAATATGTTTTCATGAAGATGTGGAAGAAAGCAGTGTTCATACTTTAGGGAAATATTTAAAGACTATCTAGTGACATCACATGTTTGAAATAACTAACTACATTGCAAGAATGTGCATTCAAACCCTCATGTCAAAAATTATGACAACAATCAGAGAAGTCTACAAAAAATTAAGACTATAGCTCAAGTCTGAGTATGTTTCAGAATTTGTTCGCTGTAAATATATTTGCGAATGATATATGTCCACAGAATCCCCAATTGGCAAAAACTTATAGCAAATTTCATTGATTACGGTTTCTTTTGTATTACGGGACTTGTTACTGTTGCCCAATACTCCCGTACCCTTGAGACATTTAAGGCATATACATGCAATTATGTGATCGTGTAACACACATATAGTACAATCTATCAATTGGATCAAGTCATCATTTCTACCATTTCTTAGATATGTTGATTGATTTCATTGTATGGAGAATAGACAGAACCATTGAACATGGTTGAATGAAAATGTACCATCACCCAATAATTAATCTCGTCTCTAAAAGGTTATCTCCTTTTTTGCATTATTTTCCAGGCACCCCAACAAAAGGAATGTCAGGTATGTATGAACTAGTTTCCCAGGTGAAAATGAGATACTGGTTTGTTCTTGAACGAATAAGTGTCAATATTCAATGATAAAGAATCCACAGGACTCCTAATTTCTGAGCAATGTTCATGTATTGATGATGCAATCAGATGTATTAAGAAATTGTTCCAGTTTTTATTTAAATCTAAGTGACATGATTGCTGGAACACACATCGCCCCCCCCCCCCCCTCCCATTTTCTTATTCAACTGTGCAGCATAAATGATCCTCAAATGTACTCTTTCAACTTTCTTTCAATATTGAACAAAACAGAAACTACAACCAGAGGTAGAAGCAGAACTACAATTTCACCTACTACTACCATGGCTGAAACAACTACAGTGACTACCACTACCATGGCACCCACGACACCAGGTGATGCGTTTTCTATGCATGGTGATCAAATGACACACGCATAGATTGAGTGTATGAAATAAAATGAAACAATAAAGTATGAAATACAATGTACAGAAGTCAAGGGCATTTGGACAATGCATTCACTTTCATTTACACTAGTCATTTATCATTTAATTCCCATCGACCAAAATTATTCTAAGCTTGATCTCCTGATTGCAAATAGTCGGTGCACTGTTGAACTAAAAACTTTTTCTGACCTTGACCCTTGATTGCAAATCGATGATCCAACGTCTAAATAAAAAAATACCTAAATTGTGTATTGCATTCTTGACTCTTGATACATGTAGGTTCTTGTCTAGAGGAGCTGAGTGAAGATGCAGAAGACCAATTGAAGATCACCCTTCAATCACCCGGGGATGCACAGCCAGAGGAGAGAACCAGGTGGCCCGTCACTTCAACTGACTCAGGAACGCCAGAGGGTGTCACAGTGACATTCGAAAGCAATGATCCAAGCTTCGATATTGAGACATTAGTCAATGCTGTACGGGTTGAGCCAGAAGACAGTAGTAGTACGAGTCCACTGACCACAATCTCAGTGACAGACATTACTCTGACAGATGGATCAACATTACTAGACATCACAGACGTTGAACCAACTTCATCTGGTTCTGGCATGTTTAATCTACCTGAGCTGTTAGACCAGACCATATCATCCTTCATCATCAGGGTCCCTGAAGATACTCCACCAGATGCTGTGTTTTCTGTTACCCTGAGAGGATGTATCAAGTCTGGTAATTTAAATCATTCTTTAAAGTGTTTCTCTTTTTTTAAGAAAGCATATTACAAGTTAATCAAATGAAATATTGAACATCTTATGTCTCAAGTGAATTTCTCCACTTACCTCTAAATATTTTTTTCTACCATTTCTCCTTCTGAAGCTGTTTGATATCATGTACATTTATACTTTTGTTTGATGAATGCTTATTTTTTATAACTGTAATAGTTGATTTGATAACTACTAGCATATTTCTTGTTGAATTCATCAGTTACGGCTATAACTACAACTACCACAGTAGCAGCTACAACAACTCAGACAACGACTACTCCTAAGCCTACAACCACGACAATTGCCCAGACAACTACCACAACAACTGTTGGAACTACAACAACAACAGAACAGACCACAACTAAAACAACAACTCCTGTTCCCACCACTACTACTCCAGGTATATATGCACATCTCGGTCCATTTCCTTAACATCAATGTTTATCACTCGTTATCACTTGTCACAATATCTTCTGTAATTCTTCATTTTTTATTCTATTTTTTATACTGCCAATCAAAGTAATTAGAATGAAAACTAATCAGGTTTTGATAAATTGTATGAAACAAGACACTTTCCATTGGGTTTAGACACAAAATCACGAAAATGAGCCAAATTTGAGAAGACATCGCGTTGCGAAAATAATGTGGCATATTAGCAATATCAAACCCAGTCATCTTGATTTTCGCAAGACTACACGGAATATCAAATTTTCAAATTTCAATTTTCAATTTTCAATCAAATTTTCAATCAAATTTTCAATCAAATATCAATTTTCGCAAGACTACACGGAATATCAAATTTTGCAGCGATGTCTTTCACCGTCTCAGAATGAGCATGCGAAATGTACTATTAAGCCTACATAACAGTACGATGGCGAACTCTGTGGCAGTGTACACGATATCAAATTTGTAACTATGGGTAGGAGGCCTACCACTATTGACAGCAAAAAAAGGTTCAATTTGTCTTTTATTGTTTACTGCCTTTCCTATTCATCCAAGGAGAATGTATGGACAATGTGGAAGATATCGCTGATCTGAATGTCCAGATGGCTGTATCTGGTGGAAACCTTGCCGGCAATGTGTGGACTCCAACCCAAGAAAGTGACTCCATCGAGGTGATGTTCGCCAGCGACCTCCCAGGTCAAGAAGCAAGTGTGAACCTGAACGCAATCAAAGCCTTAGTCCCATCTGGCAAGACACCTGTCTCTAGTCTGACCGTCTCCAGCATCATGGACGTTGATCCTAGCAGTGGTGCCCAAGACACCCTCGCTCTATCCGGGCTCAATGGTATGTTCGTCACACAGGATTTGAAGGACAGGCAGGTGGAATCTATCCGCTTGTCTCTCAATGGCTACACCGACTTCCCAGTTGATGTGACTCTTCAACTTATGGCCTGTGCCTCATTCAGTAAGTGCTCGTTTCTATATGGGTTGTAACGGAATAGTCATCATTGATCAACTTAACAAACCGGATAGGATGAAAACCCCAAAATTTGATAAATCTGCTCTCTGGAAATCAAGATCCATTTTTGTACTTTCTTAAGTGCCCTCTTGTAAATGTGAATAGTCCGTGACATAACTTTCACTTGGGTACAAGTGTAATCTTAGTAAGAGAAAAACATTTTTTCATTGTGAACATGCCAGTTTGCTGAGTCAAAAATGAGTCAATCCTCAAGAAATATTTGATTTTCGTTCTACATAAAATTTACCAGAAACATTGTGTAACATCTATTAAAATATAATGTATGAATATAGATTCGATTTCTTTAATGAGCTCATTCGTCCTTGCAGAGTATGATTTGGGAGATATATAGGTAAATGTTCATTCAATCATGTCATTTTTAATAGTCTGTTCTGTACAGTTTTTTTTTTGTATAACTACAACGTTGCAAATAATTTTTTGCATATTTATAGGAACTGTCACTACTACAACGCCTGCTACCACAACCAAAGCTACTACTACTCCAACTGGTAATACTTATATTAAGCTCATTTTTTTTGTATATTGTGTAAAATGTGTAAATATAATCAAATATTCTTGGATAATTGTAGGTCGCTATGTGCTTGATTATTACCATAGCTTAAGCCAAGCAGCCATATTCAGCAATAAAATCTACATTAGTTGATCACAACCCCTGAAATGAGAGGAACACGTTGTCAAAGGATGTACGCACCAGACTGGGCTCGAACGAAGGAGCTCTCTGCAGAACTATCTCCACTATTCACCTGATGGTTTTCATCATTCAAACTATCCAAATAACTTAAAGGGATAGTTCACCCTGAAATTATTTAGGTTTCAATAAAAAGAGACACATAAAAGCAATATATTAGTGAAGGTTTGACGAAAATCTGTAAAAGGAAAAGAAAGTTATTTGATTTTACAGTTTTGTTGTGTACAAAATATTTTTTTTTGACAACTACATGATTTTTCTCGTACAGATATGTGTGTAAAAATTTATTTATAATGATTTATCAAATGCACAGGTAAAATTTTCATTCATTATCATGGACTGACCATATCAGAATATAATCATATTTTGTTTCATTGACCATATTTCTCGCAGAAACAACAACAGAAGTAATAACTACAACAACGACTACAACTCCCAAGCCAACAACTACTACAATTACTACAGTGACAACAACGACCCCTGAAACTACTACTACCACTACCACCACAACCACTGCGACAACGGAAGTAGCTACCCCAGGTATTGGAACTGTCACGCATCACTTTCATTATACAAAAGCTTTAATACTTAGAATATAAAGAACATACACGCCCTTGCATTGGGGTTACAAATTGGTGACAACCTTTAGTTGATATTTTCACATGCAGTACATGTACTTACATAAGATTGGGTAGTTGGAGGATGGTTTGTTGGTTAAATGCAAGTCACATATTAGTGTTTCATATGATTCCGTGTGTTAACATGTGTAACTCTTTTTTACACTAGCCAATACACTATAACAATGATTGCATGGAAGGTAAATAATATGATAACTACACAAAGAGCTAAGAGTTTGACAAGTTTTGTTTACTTGCTATGAAAATCAGCCTGGATTGTTTTTGTAAGAAAAGAAAAAATAACAGAGAGTCACATCTACCCGATTCTAAGAAGCAAAGTGTTTTTTGCCTTTAATATTCCCAATTTTCATAATGCATTTACATTCCATGCGAGGCCATCAGTCTCTGTGAAAATTTAGGGTGCATATATATGTTATGTTCTTGAGTCAAAAACAATAACATTCAAGTGTTGTGCTTGCATGGGAGAAATGCAACAAACCTACTTCATTTTTTATTTTGAAGCATAAAACTATCATAAATTGATTGTTCTTGATCCATTTTTGTATATTAGTTGCAACCACAGTTCGCGAAACAACTTCGGTTTTGTCCACGACACGTCCCACCACCACCACTGAAACAACAACAGGTACGTGTTGATAATTCTAAACATATTGTGGTAACTGTAGTAAAGATTAATAGCATATATGAACTCCTAAAAAAGTTTAGAAAGTTATTTTGGCCACCTTCTTCTCATTTGAGACCTGTTTGTATCATTCTATGCGTCCGTCCGTTTTTAAAAGGGACGGGCCATCTTTAAATCAACATATTACCTATTTCAAAGTAATTAAAAAAATTACAATACCCATATGATATCAAAGAGAGTGTATTTTACAACATCTCAATAGAGGTAAGGGAGTAGTAGTGATAATGATTACGAATCGTAATCATGGTAATCATGGCTAAAGTGTGTGCCATCAGTACCTGGCACAGATTTTCTTTTTTTTTATTGATACAAGCTCATTACTATGAGATGATGCCTTTCTAAGCTAAGTTGTATATACGTTTTCAATGTTTGCAACCTACCATCAATGGTAACTACCATGGCAACAGGTGCAAGAATTAGAGCTCATTGGCTGTTGCCATAGAAGTTATCATCGATGGAAAGTTACCATAATTGAAAACCTGTATGCATCATGGCCCCAGGATTCTAGAATCACAGCAAGAATGGGACCCGTGGTCATGGCACAATAGCAGTCTATCTATTACATTTTTTCAGTGATGAAGCTACATTGTACTTATATTTTGTATCATTCAGGAAGTTCTTCTTACAAAGAGATAAAAGAGGCGAAACATTCCTAGAAAGATGTTTTCAAATCTTTGCATATCAAACTGAGTGACTAGGCGAAGTGTTGCAGCGGCGCAACATGATCTTTTTAGATTCCTTGTTGACCATACATTGCGAGACAAACGGTTATCACTAGCGAGTCTTAATATTTTTAAAGAATGTTAAGAAAATTTGATTAAGTGTAATTTATACATACACATTCTCCCAGATATATAACAACTGTATTGCCTGTTTGTATGAATTCAAGAGAAATTAACTCTCCGACCTGTGAATACAATATCTGTCTATTCATTTTCATTTTCCATTTTGCGAATGTAGAAAGCACAACAACACCATTCCTCGGCGGTGAGTAGAATTTGTTTTCTCCACTGATGTCTTCATAAGTACCTTGTTCATGTAGATGTAGAATGAATGAGAAATGTGTCAAGTGTATTTTGACAACTTTAACAAGCTAAGACCAAGAGAATCTTGCAAAGATTGTTTTCCAAGCATGTGGTACAAGCAATCAAAATTTAGAAAGAAAATAAAAACTGGCCGCTCACTATACAGTCACACTGCAATAAACTGATTTGATGTGATGTTAAGAGACCACAGTTTCAAGCAGCATCTGAAAGTTGCATTCCTCAATTATAGCCCCTTTATTTCAGGTCTAAACATTGTAAACATAAACTTTATAGCTGACCAACTTTTGACCATTATTTTGTGCAGAAACAACCGAAGAGCCGGACAGAGAGCGAACTACTACAGCTGCAACCACAACGACAACAGGTAGCGTCTCCTTTAGTTTATTATCTTGCATGTGCATTTAGATCTTAAAGTAATTACTATATTTACACCGCCATCATTTTTCTTCATACATGTAGATACATTTACCATAGATATATACTTTTGAGTTGTCATTCAAGCACATTTTCGGTAAGACAGTTAGACATGTATCAGTAAACAAAGGAGAAGATATATTCATAGAGAGTAAATGCAGACCTAATGTATGTTTTGGAAACGTGGGTTATAACTTGCATTCACACGTCCGAGTGCTCGTGACAACACTGACATGTACTGTCCTTACCTCTATTGACAGAAACTGTACAAGAAATCACCACCACCCCTGAAATGACAACCACCTCATCGGTGACTACTCAACAAGTAGGGGAGACAACTACAGAGGAGAGAATCACAACTGTGGCGCTAACAACAACTCGTAAGTGTCTAAACTCAGTCAAAAACGCAGTTCATATACGCCACCTATCCGTAAGATAAGCGCAACATTTGTGGCAATTTTGCCGAATACATAATACCTGGAATAACCGGCTAATTTGTAGATCGAGTGCTATTAAGCAAATAATCAACGTCGGTGAAGGTAATGGGACGAACTATCACTTCCGAGGCGATCTGGATGTAGCTATCTTTCCGAAGCTTTTAGTTGAGGAAAGGTAGCGTATACATTCAGATCTCCGAGGAAGTGATAGTTCGTCTCATTGCCTGAAACCAAAAGTTGATTATTTGATTTATATTCCACATCTGATACCAACAATCTATAAAATAAATGACAATTTAACGTACAAAAGCGTTCGTGTCGGTGCGGCTACATATTCACGCGACGCTCCGAAACCCGGAAGCAAATTGACTTTGTGCACGTTGCTATATAGACTCTACTAATGCCAACGAACACTATGACATAGTGACGCTAATTTGTAAGATTTTGACGGAAAAGCGAGAAGTAATCGAAATTCTCTTACCTGTGCGGTATCGGTGAGAACATAGATCCTCCGAGAATACTCTTCATAATTCTAATAAATTACAGGAAAGTGAAATTCTAGGTCAATTTTGGTACGAGGTAGTAGAGAATTGCACACTTGCTTTGGTGAAATACTGTGTGGGGGAAATGGAAGGGTCGCACTGCTTTGTACGCACGCCCGCGGCGCGCAGCGCGCTATAACCAAAAATTTTAATTTCCGCGCACCGCAGTGTCGTCTGCGCCGATAGTCCGAGCTACGCACTTTTATTTCGCCCGTACTCAAAATATTGATCACGCGTTAGGACTGTGAGGAGTGAAGAGATCAGCGAAGTACTATCACCTAGAGTGTAACGAACTTTCCTTCTCAAAAAAGTACTATCACCTACAGTGTAACGAACTTTTCTTCTCAGGTGATCAGATGGGAAAAACTACGCTTCATCACGTGATCAACTCTTGACCAATCATATAGCAACATTCTTAGTATATGGAATATAATAAGAAATAACGCAATATTGCGGTAAACGAATCTTATAAACTGCGTGTGCAAAATAGCCTTCTAAGTCGTCGCGGATTGTGCATCACACTCTTGCATGTGATTCGTTTATCGCAACGCTCGTGTGGCTTAGCGGAACATGTCACCATCTCGCATTGGCTTTTACTGGTGGTGTGGGGAGAGTCCTCAGTGTCCAAAATACCGGCTTTTTGTTTTATATGAACAGTGTTTTCAGGGGCTCGCTGAAAACTTTCTTATTAACGTGCATCAGTAATGGTACATCATTGCTGAAGAGAAGACCTGCAATGAGCTTGTACCATATGACACACGGCGGGTAGAGCAAGCAGCGGTAATCACAGCGGGGAATGTAATTGGGAATGCTCGACACTTGCCCGATAGACAATATCGGACCGATAAACCTCTCACTGGAATGAGTTTGTTTAGAGCCAATTGTCTTGACAACATGCTTATGTGACGACACCACTTCGGTACTCTATAGATCATAACAAGCCATTGTTGTGGAACTGCGCTATGCAGAATTCCTGCCCTAAAATACATGTACAGTGAAACCTGTCTATAGTGGCCACCCAAGGGAAACAAAAAATGTGGCCTTTATAGACAGGTGGCTGCTACAGACAGGTTCTTTAACATATGGTCTCTCTCCAGGCGAATTATTTTAGTGGCCATTATAGACAGGTGGCCACTAAGACAGGTTTGACTGTATATTGTACATTTTTGGATTCGTTGTATTTTTTTTATAAGAATTGCATAACTGGGACATTATTTCATGAAAGATGTATTGTCCTGCACTCTTACACAAAAAACCTTCACATCATTTTCTTTACATAGCTCCTCCCAATACATGTAGTACATAACTTGATCATTGATCTATACAAGACAGACTTTCTCCTAAATATTTTATGCAATTAGATTCATTGCATCCATGTTTAGAATAATGTTTATATCCATATGAATATACTGTCTAGGTATTGTGATATTATGGTTTGGTATTCATGTTGGATATCAAATCTTATTTACTGGAGATTCCCACCTTTGGCCTTTACCAATATGACGTGCCAGCGTCTTCTTTCTTGTATACTTACTAAGCACGACAAATATTTATTCATTGGTTAAAGGGATAGCGCACCCTAAAAATTAAGTTTGTTCCAAAAAGCAGACACATGAAAGAGACACATTACAGGTTTGATGAAAATCTGTGAAAGGATAAGAAAGTTATGATCTTCCAAAGTTTGATTTTGTGATGTCACATGCGGGGTGCTCTCCCATATCTTGTGCACATTTTTTTTAATTGTGCGTTTTCTCAAAATGATATGCATCCTTTTACCTGTGCATTTGATACATCATAAGAAATACGTCTTTTCACATATCCCTCTATGATTTTGTCGTCAAAAACAGAAAAATTGTATTGCATACAACGAGCACCTCGCACGTCATAAAATTAAAATTTTCTTATCACTTTCTTATCACTTGACGGATTTTATAGAAACCAATTTATCTTTTGGGTGAACTCTCTTTAAAGAGTAGGTCAAATTATGGCAATTTTAACAAAGGCTTTCAAAAAATTGCTCACATGTATGACTAGTTTTTCCTGAGATATATCAATAATTGTAAGGTGCAATTTACCAATTGTTCTCAGATGATAACTTGGGAGCTTCTAGGCCCCCCCCCAAAAAAAAAAAAAAAAAAAAAAAAAAACACAATCACCACATGGAAACTTATTGCTGTATATCACTTTTTTAATATACACAGCCCCAGTCACAACCACTCTCATGGTCACCACCACCACTTCACCGACAACAACCAGCAGAACGACCACACGGATTGACACAACAACCAAGGGTGAGGAGGTCGTCACAGAAACGACCACCACCACTCCTTCAGCTGTCACCACCGAGATAATCAAGACGGAAGGCACGACCACCACCACGTTCACCACGTCCAGACCAATAGTCCTGACGACCATGGAGATGACCACGCCCACGACTGGAAATGTGACAGGTACGTGTAAAGCCCCATCCCCTCTCGCTGCTGTACTCTGTATGTATGACTCCAATAGTTCATATTTGAGAACTTTGCTCAATTCTTCTTCAATGTTAAGTACTTTATTACTTCTGCTGTAGTCAGTAAAATGTGTATAGTTAACAGAGACTGTAAAACATACATTCCTCTCACTCTGTAGTTTGGAGATGGTATTCCAGTATCGACATAATGGAATATAATACATAATTCAATGTTGCCGAAGTATGAACAGTCTAACTCAGGGGCTATCTTTCACTGAAGAGTCACCATATACACCCCACTAAGATGCATGACAGTATAGTTCATCAATTATAGAGAGCATTCGTGGGCACTAAGTTGGACTGCACTCAAATGCTTGTGACAAGCAGCCTTGAGTTTCGGTGGGCTCATCCTACCCACATTCCTGATGCATATGAAAGCATACATTGCTTTGCACATCAAATTACCCATGCATACTGATTTTTAACTGTTTGTGCAACATTGAATCATTTTTACACAATAATACACACACATTCCGTCGGGCAGCAATTTGCCTGTCATTTTAAGAGTTAATACTCCATTCAAACAGTAGAGGCTATAATTGCACAATGAAATAAATGTTAAAGAATGGATAGATCTTCTGCTTATGGTGCCTTTACAGAAAGATCCCCATTTTTGTTAATTCAATGCAGGTTGTCTCAAGGATTCAGTCTGGTATGAGGTAAGTACTCACTCCTGATTACAAACCATTCCATATTTTCATGCTTAATGATCACAAGAGCTCTGCACGTGGCATTGCAAAACATAGATTGACACCTTATCAATAAATAGTTAGCTCAGCTGTGTACCTACTGCACTGTCATATGAAAACGGTTTGAAAGTAAGATGACATAAAAGTGGACAGTTGAGTATGCACGCAACATGATCTGTAATTATTCCCCGAGACCTATCATTTAAGGAGTTGTGCCACCTATCAATAGTTCTTAAAAACTAAAGATCTAAAGTGGATGTGAAACGTACCATTAAAATAGGATGATCATTCCATATAAAAATATGAATTAAACAATTTATCCTGAAATGTACGTGTAGGCTAACAATGCAAATGCTGACATAAAATAAAAAAGAATCAAGGATACAGGTATCTACTCAAGGTCGGGAATCACTATGAAAGTGCTTTCATATTGCTGATTATTTGCGTCTTTCAACATGACTAGAGGATGTACATGTATAGGGCAGATGACAACAAAATATGAAGGACCAATCAGAATTTTCCTTACATTGTATTAGTTACAAAGTAGAGACTAATCCAAATCATTCATTTGGATTCATATCCGCATCTTTCCAACAGTATGAAGAAGAAGTGGCCTCAACTGATCCATGTACAAAGATGATCTGTAAGAAGGATTTTGGCATCATGACCATACAACAGCAATGCGAGGACTTGAAGTGCGAGGTAAAAAAAAAAATCTTCTCTCTCAATGTATTTTTTTTACCAAGGAAAAGAAAAGAAAAAATTTACATGTACCTGCAATGCACTGAATACGAATATAATACTGATTAAGAAAATAAAATTTAATGTAAGATACATTAAATATATTGGCAGAGCGTACATCATAATTTAAATTTTTAGAAGAGATACATACATACAGACATTAGTGTTTTTATGTGTCTAGTTTTTTTAAAGAAATGGATGTAAAGTCATTGTCAAAATGATGTGATATTGCCATTCAATTCTAAAATCACAACAGGTGTTTGTTTTTTTCATACCCCATTCCTTATTATCATGATCAGCATTTTTTATGAAAATGAGGATTGTTGTTTTCATGTTTATCAATACATGTATTTCAATTCTTCTATAGCAATGAACATTAAATATATTTTAATAATTTGATAGTCCCTATAATCAAGAACAGCGTATCCATCTTTTTAGAATACATTGTGCTTTCAATGATTTGAATGGCCCCAAAATAGTGATCAGATCAGATCAGACTGAATTTGTTTTATATCTTGTCTAATGAGAATTTGTATTTAAGATATCAATTATAATGTGTATAAAATGTGCATACCCATGTGTGAAGGATATCCTCAATAAATGTCATCTGTATTACTTTCAGTACACAAATATAATTGGAATATACAATTGGCACCAACTGATAACACAAGTATTTGTTCTACCACTGGCATACAATTGTGAAGTCAGTCTTGGGCAATATGCAACAAGTACAATACCACACATATGGGCAATGTATACATTTGATAATGCAAATTTGTGAAGACATGCACCTTTTATATATAATTCATGGTGTGTACAATTTTGTCTCATATTCAGGGTAAGCTGGTACGTGTTGAGGGAGAATGCTGTCCTATTTGTGGTAAGTCATTTAGTTCCCATTATTGAATTGAATCGAACCCTTTATTGTTCATTCATTTGCGTTGCTCACATATACTTCAACATGCAAGATTTGTTGCTATGTTACATACACATCATGTGAAGAAAGAAAACAAAAAATGTAAGACATTATTCATGTAACATGTAACATATTTGTGATTGTGATATGTATGTATACATTCAGTGTTTCTGGACACAACTGTTTGTTCCAACCAAGCAAACCATTCACTCATTCAAAAATTAATATTTATATATTTTGATTGCTTTGCTGTGAAGTTAGCTAAACCACTGTATTGAATAGAACCATTTAATGAAATTGCATGTAACTCAGTATGACGTTTCTTTATATTATTTAATATGTTTAAATCAAATCGAGCAAAACAAAACAATGGCCTGGGTTCATCTAGGAAATATTTTTGTCTGTGGATTGTTAGCATTACGATGAATTTGTCTTACAAGCATTTGGATGAAAACATGTAGTTGTTTTAATTGATGCAAACAGTAGTGGTGGTCGCATGCAAATCCTAGAAATACAGTGCTAACTTGGGAACTGTTTTCTTGTCTCATAATTACAGAGAAACCAGTGCCAACTTGCCAACCAATGTCAGAAACTCGTGACAATTACCGAGAGGGCAGCTGCGTGGCAAACGAATCCATCACCCTGTCGTACTGTTCTGGTCTTTGCGAGTCCAATGCCACAGCGATCATCTTCGGTGATGGCTTCTTCGACATGAACTGCCGCTGCTGCAAGCCTTCTGATGTGATCGAGAAGATGGCGACCTTCAACTGCGACGACGGCAGCACCATAACGAAGAGCTACTACGTCATTCAGGCATGCAGCTGCGAGACCTGCGATTACGACCCGATGGATAATATCAGACCAATGCCAGCCGTGACAGCAGCTCCATCTCAACGACGAAAGCGCTGAGTTAATGCAGTATGTCACTCATAACCTGATGAATTCATTGAAGATACTATATTTTTCTGATAGCTAGATTCAGCTGCCAACCTAGTACCTATTCTTGAATTTTATGATATGAATGTGTTATTCGTTGCGTTATTTAATGTGTATTTCTTTCTTCACTTTTGATTATTGATTTAGGAAGAGCATGCAGCTCCTTCTGCTGTTATGATATGTACACGATATCAGATGTATGTTTAAAATGTGAATATGCGAAAATGACACAAGTACACACAAACTGTACTTTGAAATGAATTTGAATTAGATATAACTGTCAGTGTCATATATTTACAAAATGGTCAGTAATATAGTAAGGATTAAAACATTATTTTAAAGAAGATGGAATATATGAGAGCGTGTAAACACAAGCATAAAAAGTAATATTTCCTCATCTTATGATCAAATAAATTGCGTTGTAATATATTAATGGACTACAACCATGTACATGTGGGTATGGAATACAACATGAAGTTTAACATAAGTGGAGCTTCAAAAACTTGGATGGGGAATTGCATGTTATCCAAAAATTATGTTGCTATAGAGATTACATGTTATTGGTTGAATAAACAAAGTATGTGGCCTACATATACGTATATGAACATGTTCAGTGTTTTCAGGCAGATGTGCAATGTCATGTTATATTAATGAACTTTAGAACAAAATGCAATATAAATCATTCAAAACAGAATAAAATACTGTGCCTATAAGTATACATGTATATCATTACGACACTACTGGACGAACATGAATAAAAGACAAATGTCAATTGCTCTGACATCTGAAGTATTTATATGGACATTACATTACATTCATTAAATGAAGTGATGATTTTGTGCTTAAAAAATGTTGCACCTCAAAATACATGCCTTGGCGAGTTTATTGCAGTCATGAATATATTTTGGATAAGTATACTGATATGGCTTTGTGGCAAGGTATGAAAAGCTTTGCAGAGAAAAAAAAATGTTTGTAAGGGATTGTATTCAATGATCATATTTTGATTTATGTTGAAACTTCACCCATGGTCTGCAAGCAGCAATACTGTACATTTCATAAATGTCTGAAATATGTTGCTATGGCCGTGAAGCAATCATCAGGTACTGAAGTGTCATTTTCTGTTTTGTTCTCCTGAATAAAATTATAACTTGTTTATTTCTCTCCCTTTATCTCTAAATAAAATGTTCCTAATATTTTGTTCTTTCCAGATTAGTAGGCAGCTGAATTAAAAGGTTATTTCACATCTATTTGAGTGTCACCATGAGCATTTTTTGGTTGTTGAACATCTCTCGTATGTATTCAAATCTGTACTAAATCTATCTCGCATCTGACTTGTGTAAGAGGTGGGTGCTCCTATCACAAAGAGGTATCCCCAAGCAGTGTCCACTGTGAATCCACAAAAAATAAATACCAAAAATGATGAATCTTATCTATGGAATCAGTGGTGGTATGTGATACATACACTTCAATTTCATTAAAACTTAAAGGGATAGTCTACCCTTGTAGGATAGTCTATGTCTAAGGGATAGTCTAAGTTTGTTTAAATTAAAGCAGAAATATGAAAGAAACATATCAAGGAAATTTTGAAGAAAATCCTTCAAAGGATCACAAAGTTACAATTGTTTAAAGTTTTGATTGTGTGATGTCACATGCTAAATGCTCTCCCAAATGTGTACATGTACTATACTTTTGTTGATTTTCTCAAAGGGATATCCATCATTTACCTGTGCATTTCATTATAGACAAAAGAAGAGTAATTTATGGTATCATACTGCACACAACAAGAGAGCACCTTGCATGCGAGGTCACAGAATTAAAATTGAACTTTCTTATCCCTTGACAGATTTTCGTCAAACCTTTACTAATAAATTTTTTCATGTTTCTGCTTTTATTGAAACCAAATTACCTATCTTCAGTGTGAACTATCCCCTTATATGCAATTGCAAATCCCTCTTTGTGATAGCAGTCCATGGTGTGAGTGGGGAATAGGGTCGTCAGTAAGAGCAAGGCTTATTCCTCTCATCAGACATGAATCCACAATCTAAAACAGACCTTTTGTTTCTCTCTAGCTATCATGATAACATCAACATTTGACTTGGTGTATGTATTAGTATTATCTATTTTGTCACAATGAAATGCATGTTCTGTTTTTCTTTGGTAAAGCAGCGACCTCAGGAAGTTAATGGACTACTTATGAACTACTTTCAGAGACTGGGCGGGATTTAAAAATTATGAGAAAAAACACCCCCCCCCCCCCCCCCTCCCCTTGTCACTTGGCATACACATCGCCCAACATAGATGGGAAGAAAGTGGGTGAAATTAATATGCTTGTCATCATTGGCAAGTATGATGTGTTTGACATTTTTCTGTTGGTGGTACCGAGGGGAATACAGTTCCAAGCTGAACCTTGAAGTGAAACTGTTTAAAAAAGGGAAGTGCATTTGGTAATTTTATTCTAGGTTTTGCTACATATTACTACACAAATTCCTTAAGTATCTTTATGGTACTCTACTAGTGACACTTTCAACATCGCATGGCATGATGTCATCATCGCTGATTCTTCTTTTGAAAAAATTACTTTACATGGATCACAAATCACAGTGGCAAATGGTACTTGGGAAAAGTTGAACAAATCCATTACTGCTCAAATGCCGCTAATGGAAGTTATGAGGCCTAGGGTACAAAATTACAAACCTATCACAAGCTGGCTTTAGTTGATGTTTTTGAACAAGTAACACACATGCATCCCAAAGAGCAGAATTTAAACTGCCGCATAAGGGGGTAAACATGTCTTTGCAAAAGAGGCAAAGCAAATACTGGAAGACAATAAAACAATCAGGTTTATTTCACTGGGTTAATCTCCTATGGAGGGTTTTCCATATATATCCCTTGCACAGGTACTGACAATAAAAACGCAGTTTAAATGGTTTAGTATATCAGAAAACAGCCAACTTCAACAGTTGAGGGAGTGATTTTTGGTGGGATACGATGTGAGACTGGTTTGTAGATGTATGTAAATTTAATATAATTCTCACACACAAAAAAATAAATTGCAACTTTAGAAGCAGAACCTACTATTCAAGTTATTTACAAAGTACACAAACTGAAACAAGAAGCTTCTCACAAGTATCTCTTTACTTCTCTTTTATTCACATATTCATAATCCTTTAATCTGTTCCATTTGCTACTCTCTCTCTGTCTATGTACTCTTACAACTACACCCTCTGGAAATATATATTGACTACCTCATTCCTCCTCACAACTACTTGGCCCCTTAAAATTAAAATAAATGCCCAATGAACATGTACTCTTATTGTAACAAATAAAACACACAACTTGTCCACATTATAATAACATGAAAGTTACAATTACAGCTAGAAACTGGGATGAATTTGCATATATGTAGTTGAAAGAAATTTAAAAAGATATAGACAGCAGACATGTTCATAAATTATATTACTTCCTACATCATTATTAATTCGTACATCAAAAAAGAATTATGGTAAAATCTTAAATACACAGGAAATGTAGCTCTAAAAGAAGAAATAATGAAAGCATGTCAGATACTGCTAGAATATATAGTGGAATTATATGTACTTCTTGATATTACGAAATTTGCATAAATTAGAGTTAAAAATATAAACTTAAAATGTTTTAAGTATAATTCAACTGTACGGTATTCCAACATTTTCAATCCAGAACAACAATTTGTCACACATTTATTTTTTTGAGGGAGGGTTAGGGGGGGGGGGGGGGGGGGTAGTGAAAGGGGATGAGCAGGGGTCCAGAGAGCCCTCAGATCAGCATCAAAAACAATCTTGCATTCAACAGCTGCAAGTGCAATGAAGAACATTACATCAATATTTTCAGAGTTACAAATTTTCACTATTTAGTGCAGCGTATATTTGTTTGCAGATAAAGTTTGATGAATTAGTTCATGTCTGTCCAGGTACTAAAATGGAACTTTGCTTCACGACTGGGCACTTGTTTCCAAGACTCCAAACCTTTGACATGTTCGAATGACAATTTTCTGATGAGAAAAATATAAAAGGCTGCCATATATTTCAGCCTCTTACCCTCAAACAGTTTCTTGTTACGATGGACCACCAGAGCCCAAGTCAAAGAGATCCAGATAATCGGTCTTGAGCTGCTCCCAGCTGTACAAGGACAGATCACCCTGTAGAAATCAACCAAAATTAACCTTTTGTTTTGTAAAGGTGATATTCATAGGAAATAAAATCAATAAAAGTCAAATTTCATTAAATTGACTCTCTTCCTGACCTACGAAATCGCCTACGGTAAGGGAAAGTGGCATTGTGTGTACGTCATAGTCAGGATATGCTTCACAATGACCATTGTGTATCACACCTGTTAATCCACTAGCAACTGCCATCACAGTTTCATTAACAATGCATGATGCTTCTGGCGGAAAAGAAGGTGTGGATTGGCATGTGTGATGCACAATAACGCCTCCCGTTTCTTACTTCAGACCTAAAAGCCGTTTCGGATGACAGTAGGTCAAATTTGTCCCCGAGAATACGGTGATTGTTTTCATCCTAATTTCGCTTTTTGGAAAGTGAAATATTGTTTGAATGTCATCCGAGCTCATTGTATGGCTTATAAGCTTTCTGTAGATGAATATCTTCATATTTTTGGATTTTCTATGAATATCACCTTTACAAGAAATATTGGGCATACACCCAAAAGTATTAATGAGAGCACGCTCCATCTGAAACCTATAGCCTACAGACTCAAGACCACAATACGCAATAGCTCACATCACACCGTTTGCATCGCACAGTGATCCGTTGAAGCAAGCACCACACCCTGAGCGAACGTTGCAGTACGGTATGTGAATGTACAGTTGGGCCTGAGATCAACGTCACAGCTGATTGCAATGTATTGCAGTCAGACTTCAGTCAATGTATGGAGCTGATTGCATTTGATTGCAATCAGCTGTTATGACATTGATGTCAGGCTTCACTGTAGACCATGGTCCTTGCATTTTAAATGTAAACAGCGATAGTTTTTCACTTCTTCTGAAAAGGTTTGTGGAGCTATGGCTGTGAAATATCATGCACATTATAGTGAGGGTATACTCTTGATTCCTGCTGAGTTTCATGACTGTTGCAAATGGGCAACTTTCCTTTAAAGGCCCGGCACAAAAGGATATATGTCTAGCATCAACATCTATCCAACCCAAATTACAAGACACATGCATATGTGCAATCTGGTATCTCTCCAATAGTAATTAGATTCTGAAAGTACTTTCAAGAATACAATTCATTGGGAAATATGTAATATAATGGTTTACTTGAAGTGTAAAACAATTACTTTGCAAAAGGTTCCACTGATCTATATTCAAAACTCAAATTCTGAATAACATAACTATCCATATACATATAATCCCACTACATGTACATGTATAGCATACATCAAGTGGCATACTACCATCTCAATTTTCATTGACATCTTGATAGCATGTGCTACTCACTTCAAAGGTATGGTCCCTAGCGAGATGTGGGAATTTGCAGAATCTTCTCAGTTTCTTGAAGAGTTGCTTGGGAGTTCTGTACAAATATTGCACTACAAATGGAAAACAAGAACAATACAATTTTTCGCAGAGTTATCACTGTAATGCACTGCAGGTACGGACATTTCAGACAGAAAAGGGTCATTTAACCCTCATATTAATCAGGATGAGCTTAACTAAGTGTTTCTATCCTACAGCACAGATCTCTGACTAGCCTAGGTACTAGGCTGTGAGGTGCATGGACACACCCCAGTCTGTTAACAACTTTGTCTGGTAACACAGACTATGCCCCAATCCCATGCTCACTCCTCCTAAGCAAGATGGCAGAGGAGCTATGACGTCATAAGGGTGTAGTCTGTGTTACCAGACATAGTTGTTAACAGACTGGGTTATGTCCGTGCACCTCACAGCCTGGTACCTAGGCCAACGTGACATTCTGCCCTTTTGAGCCATGCGTAAAAAAAAAAATTCTGGTGACCACCCTGCACAGGACGTTGTACTATGCAATGAGGTGACTTACCTGGAAAGATTTCTGGGTACACAAGCCGATCAGGGCACAACGGGTAGCAACCGAAGCTAGCAGCTTCTAACCTGGAGATAAGATATAGAACAACAAGAAGTGAACTTGTAACTAGAGTATAATATTGTTACTGCGGGCTTTCACAATTGAGTTAAATGCATGTACAACCCCTTTCATAGTTTCTTTCATACATGTTCATGTTTTTCACCAATTTTTCACCTATTTTTTTTTATGAAGCATTTCAACACATACCCTTCCAGCTGGAAAATAGAGTTTTTTTGCATTCTTAAAAGGTCAAAGGCATAATGCATCCAAAACGGTAATTTACTCATGTTTTGGGAAATACGCATGCTCCCACTTGACAGATAAACATGTACTTACATTGCGACGCCAAAAAATTCATGGTTGGCCGTGGAGACAACAACATCAGCCTGTGAGAGAACCTCAAAATATTTGTCTTTGCTTGGAAGATAGCCCCATTGTAAGATGGTACTACACAGCCTCAATTTGGCCTCATTGAAGATGGCTGGAAATGAGAAAAGAAACAGGCAGAAGGAATAAACGGTAAGCCTTCCTCAACATATCACATGATCTCCCCCCCCCCCCCCCCCCACATCCCAATTCATATTACTAATCATGTGTTGTGTTGTTGCACTAAAATTTTTAGTTCACATTATGTATCATATCCAATTACATGTATGTTCATGGCATTTTGTTAGAGGATTTAAGTCTATGTACTCACCACAAAATTATGACCTTTGGATGTTAAATTCTCAAAATGCAACCATTTTATCTTCCCTTGCAGATCGCAGATTGAGAAAAAAATCAGAAAAAAGAATGAATGCTGAAGCATCGACATGCTCATATCACAGTTCGATATAAAGAAAAGCTCAGGGATTAAGGGTCCCAAAAGTTCTGAAGTCTTAAGATACTTGTGTCACTAAAGCCTTGTTTGGGGATCTAACATCCAAGGCCTTATGAATGTGTTTGTCTTCCTTTCAAGGCACCGAGAGATCAGACAAAGTTTGGTAATATTATTAACAGGAAACCAGAATATCATGACTTCATTCACACAGCCATCAATCTAGAGGGTAGATGGAAAATGGGTACCTGTACTTACATGGGATTTCCAAGTAATTTTCTCCAAGCACAGATAGTTTGAATTGGAATCCTTGATCATGGAGCTGAAACAGGATGGAGAAGAACTCATCTGGATTCTTATCATGCTCCCTGTAAAACAAAAATCAAACGAGACACAATACATGCATGTATCTTCATTATTATATTGATGTTCGTCAAAATGTATAAGTATAGTAGACTTAGGTCATATAAAACACTAATTTCACAAATCATTGTCATATTTTCCCGTTCATTTTCCCTTATAATGCCCAGAACCTACATCAAATCATAGCTTTTTATGGAAATTGGTGGAATTGCTTATTAAGCTACATTAAGCTACACTTGTTTTTGCTGCATCACCCATGTCACCTAGCTTGCAGGTGGGCTTCTTCAGTCCTAGCCACTCACCACTATCCATGTTTCTCATCCACTTCTCCCCAGAATGTAAACTTGATTCAACCCCACCCCCCACCCCTCCCTTCCCCTTTTCATATATACCCACCATGATATGCCCTCAACTCTTAACTCAAGTTATACACACATCTCATTAATCACATCTCATAGAGCAGCAGTATAACTCGCACTCCAAGAGTTCACAATTGTGAAAATACATCATGTGAACTTAAAGGGATAGTTCACCTTGAAAATAAGTTGGTTTCAATAAAATCAGAAACATGAAAGAAACATACATGTATAACTTAAGATTTGAGGAAAATCCGTCTAAGGTTAAGAAAGTAAAAATCTTTGGAAATTTCAATTTTGTGACGTCACGTGCGAGGTGCTCTCCCATATGTTGTGTGCAAAATAATTCCAGAAATTGCTATTTTTCAGGTTTTGACAACAGAGTGATTTTTGTTTGTATATATGTGTAAAAACGTACATCTAATGATGTATCAAATGCACAGGTAAAATGATGTATACTGGTATATCTTTTTGAGAAAATGCACATTTTCGAATTCGAAAATAATTGTGCACAACACCTCGCATGTGACGTCACAAAATCAAAACTTTAAAAGATATTAACTTTCTTATCCTTTGAAAGACTTTCATCAAACCTTCACTTACATGTTTCTTTCATGTGACTCCTTTTCTTGACACCAACTGATCTTCAGGGTGAACTATCCCTTGAAGTCTCCTTCCTCAGGATCAATGACAGTTTGAGGTCAGCTTTTGCCTACAAACTACATGAACTCACCACCTGTGAGGCCAGAGTATGTGAATAGGTTTCCGAACTCTCTGCTTCTCCAAGTCAGGTCTTGTAGCGCCCTCGCTTTCCCCTGCAAGAACACACGGTTCCAGTCTACCTTCATCCATCTTACGACTACAGCTATAATGTTCCATTGCATAGCCTCCACTTGCATGTGTCGGTTCCTCTGAATGTTCATTTGAAACTCCAGAATTCTCTCTATTATCGTCATGATGTACAGATAGTTTGCATGATTCACTTTCTACTCCATGGGTGTCAATTTCTGATTCTTTGGGGTCCTCACAGCACGTAGAGATACTTCCACTTACGTTGGATGTGCTCTCTTTCTCACAATACATCTCTACAGTTGGATTCACTTTCGTATAGTTCACTTTTTGTATACCTGAGTCCAGCACCTTACCATCGGAACCATCATTACTTTTATCAATTGCACTGGGTTTAAAACAGCTACGTTGATCACTAATGCAAGTGTTCTTCTTAGCGTAATTCTCTTGAATAGCCACACAATTAAAATCTTGAGAATTTGCAAGCAGAAAATCGTGTTCTTGATTTGTGTGGAGTGGTGAGTCCCGAGATAAAGTCATCAATTCCGCACTTGTATCTTTTGAAATATCGTCTAAATCCTGGGCAGGTGTCGACACTGGTGTGGTGTTTGATTGCCTCCCTGAGACAGTGTGCGGTAGATCCAAAGAAAAATTCAGCGGAAAGTACAAGACTCTGCACTTCGGGCGAATCTTGGCTGCAAGATGTTTTGGCCGATCTGGCATGAGCTTCAAGAAGGTCTCGATGAAAGAAAGGAAGGACTCCAGATTATAGTTTGAGTTGAAGGCAATAACATCAGCAATGAGGCTGGTCGAGAAATAAAGAAGAAAGAAAAGGTTGTGTTTAATTAGTCACAAGACTGTGCGAGTACTTTCATCAGTTACAGCAGTTATATGAGGTGCTCTCCCATATGTTGTGTACAATTTTTTTTAAAAATGTCCATTTCCTCAAAAGGATATTTACCAGTTCCTCTGTGCATTTGATTAGACACATGTTTTTAAACACATATTGCTATGAAAAGAATGCATTCATTCATCAAAGAAAACAAAAAGGCAATTTATGAAACAAGGCATTAGCAATATTGTGTCTCGCCCACTTGCGAAAATAACCAGAAATATCGCGATCTCCGTTGCTACGCAAAAGAATTGTATCCCTGGCTGATTGTGAAATATCTGCCATGGAATGTAACATTCCATAAATGAGAAGGGCTATTTCACGCAATGCTACTTCCTCTATCTACTCCCCCTCCCCCACCTTCCCCCTTCTTTGAGATGGAATAAAAAGCCTCCACCAAGTTCTATTAGATTAGACAAAGACAAAACGGGATGATAATCAGTTGCACAATAGAGGCGAAGTGACTTTGAATAAATTTGCATAAATGTGCATGAGTAATGTTTGCCTAAATCTACATCAGTAATGCTCACACATGCTCACACAATTCTGTGCACAAGTTAGGAAGCCTTCACCAAGGGTCTTGCAAGTAAACTTTAATGTATGACCTCAAATGACCTTTGACCTTATCATGTGACCTCCTACAGCACAATAACATGCAGGTGCCCCCAGTGCATCCATCATCCAAGTTTGACTGCCATTCTAGCAACATGTGTTGAGTTATGTGTGATAAGAGAGTCTTGCAAGTAAACTTTAACGTATGACCTCAAATGACCTTTGACCTTATCCTGTGACCTCCAACGGTACCATAACATGAAGGTACCCCCAGTGCATCTATGACCCAAGTTAGGTTGTAATCCAAGCAACCTATGTGAAGTTATTTGTCAAAAGAGAGTCTTGCAGGTAAACTTTAACATATGACCTCAAATGACCTTTGACCTTATCCTGTGACCTCCAACGGCACCATAACATGAAGGTACCCCCAGTGCATCTATGACCCAAGTTAGGTTGTAATCCAAGCAACCCATGTGAAGTTATTTGTCAAAAGAGAGTCTTGCAGGTAAACTTTAACGTATGACCTCAAATGACCTTTGACCTTATCCTGTGACCTCCAACGGCACCATAACATGAAGGTACCCCCAGTGCATCTATGACCCAAGTTAGGTTGTAATCCAAGCAACCCATGTGAAGTTATTTGTCAAAAGAGAGTCTTGCAGGTAAACTTTAACGTATGACCTCAAATGACCTTTGACCTTATCCTGTGACCTCCAACGGTACCATAACATGAAGGTGCCCCCAGTGCATCTATGACCCAAGTTAGGTTGTAATCCAAGCAACCTATGTGAAGTTATTTGTCAAAAGAGAGTCTTGCGGGTAAACTTTAACATAGAAAAAGAGAGTCTTGCACATACTCTTTAATATATGACCTCAAATGACCTTTGACATCATCACATGACCTCTGACAACACCATAGCATGAAGATACCCCTAGTGCTTCTATCAACTAAGTGTGGCTGCCATTGCTGTAACAGTTGCCAAGTTATGGATCATAAGAGAGTCTTGCAGGTAAACTTTAACATTTGTGACGGACGACGGACGACGGACGGACGACGGACGGACGACGGACGGACGACGGACGGACGCCATTTGGATCCCTTAGTCTCGCCTTCACCTCCGGTGGGCGAGACAAAAAGTACCTCGCATGTGACGTTACAAAATCAAAACTTAAAAATCAAATACTTTTTTGTTTTTCTTTGACTGATTTTCAGCAAACCTTCACTGATAGGTTCCTTTCATGTGTCTCCTTTCATTGAAACCAAAACAATGTCATGGTAAACTATCCCTTTAATGTACTTATTTTGTGAATATTGATCTTTTCAGCATGTGCTAATCTGTATTTGTTCAAGCTGAATAAATAAGTACATAAATAAAAAGATATGGTGGAAATGACTGGGCATCCGATACTAAGAACTGACATGTGACAAATGGGGAAGGGCAGGGAGGGGCTTAACACCCTCCATACCAAGCCAGGAAAACCCCCATGGAACTAATGGCAAAAACCCCTTAAACTATTACAACCAAGCCAGGAAAAGCCCTACGGGACTGATGAGGTTAACCCTGTTACACTCTTAAAACCAAACCAGGCAAATCCCTATGGGACTGTGAAAACCCTTACATTCCCGAAACCAAGACAGGATAATCCCTATGGGACTAATGGTGTAAATCCTTACACTCTCAATACCAAGCCAGGAAAATCCCTATGGAACTAATGGTGTAAACCCTTACACTCTCAATACCAAGACAGGATAATCCCTATGGGACTAATGATGTAAACCCTTTCACTCTCAATACCAAGCCAGGAAAAGCCCTATGAAACTGATGGGGTTAACCATTCAACTCTCAAAACCAAGCCAGGAAAAGCCCTATGGAACTGATGGGGTTAACCATTCAACTCTCAAAACCAAGGCGGGGTAAAAGCCCAGTGGGACTGATGGGGTTAACCCTTACCATGAGAGGATCTGGTTATAGCCATACTGGAAGTCTCTGTCCTGCTGCTTACGAACCGGATACACCAGCTGGTTCTCATGAAAGTACAGGATCTTCCTTGCCCCCGATAGGTCTGGTCGCAGGGCAACCAGCTCTGCCAAGTTCAGAACAGAGCTGGAAAACAGCACTCTGGTGAAAATCAGTAGAAGAGAAAGTGCAATTTAAATATACATTTGAACCTACAGTTGAGCATGAGATCAAATTTCTAGACAACTGTAATCAATTCATACAAACACATGGAGCTCACTGTTACTGTCAGGCTAATGTGTATTAGTACTTGTGATGAGTACCCTTTATTGCAATGTTTCCCTTTGTGTACAAGAGGATAAACACTCCAGCTCAAAGGAATTGGCATAGGGAAAGGGAAATGGAAGGAGCCGCAATTTTAAACCGCGGTATATTTTGTCCAGTTCGGCATGAAACATGATGCTTTGGGTTTCCTGCTAAACTGGACAAAATATACCGCGGTTTAAAACTGCAGCTCCTTCCCTTTCTTCCCTTTCCCTTTCCCTATGCCAATTCCTTTGAGCTGTAGTGTACTACTCTATGATTATTATTATTTCTGAGAGAAAGCTTCAATGGGGAGCAATGTCAACCCATTCTTCACTGATCCTGTGTATTTGTGGGCTGGCTTTTCTCCACTAAGCAGCTTGAGAATGCCACCATCTATATCTTGTCTTGTCTTGTCTTATCCTGCTGAAGATGCCCACAATCAACCAGTTAATTATTATGGCACTGGTACACCTAAAGCCATATTCATAACACATTACAATGGAAATAGGATGAGATGGGACAAAACGATAATACCGGTAAACTAAAACAAAGTTACCTGAATGTATGTTTGCTTGGTATCTGGAAGGCAAAGTGCAGGGCTGATGTTCTCGCTCTCCAGTGCCATTTAGAAGCAGGAAGTGTGAGCAAGGTGTGTTGTGGGATAGCCATCTTCAGGAGGTCAATGAGCTGGCGGTGAGAGCCACCATAGAAAGGCTCGAGAATGAGAATCTCTCCCAGCAAGGACGGATCTGCAACAGCATCCATTGATCGTCAGACAAAGCAGGATAATGGAGACTCATCTATAGATGTTCTGCACGTGGGAAAAATCAGACTGAAGAATTCAAACAGTAGTACTTGCCATACTTAATACAGTAATAAACTCAATACAAAAGTCCATGGCATGATACACAAAATGGACCAAAATATAAAGGAATACTTTTGTCAAGAACATACATAAGGTCCCGAACTCAAACTAATAAAATAGCTTGCCAGCTCCTGACAGAATTTTTGCCCATCTCCTCCAAATTAGTGTTAACCCTGCCATGATCATTCTGGACCCAGGCCGGCCAGACGAAGGGACAGCCATCCATTATTTGAATAACAAACTTTTCTAGCAGCCCTAAAAACATAACCACCACTTGTACAAGAACCTCAATTTGAAGAATATGTCTACATAGTAGAGATTATGAAAAGACCACATTTATTTCCATTTTAATAGGACAAAGGTCTACGCTGGTCCACTTTCTGAGCTTTAAAGGTAGCCCGTCCCATTTGCAGACCTAATTCTAAAAGTTCCCCGACTATGTCATCATTAGAGAGAGAGAGTGGCTATATAATCTCTCCCTGGAATAGACAAAGCGTAATATTCATTTTTAAGGAAATAATCTTCGATAATTAAACGAGCTTTCTTTTTTTCGTACCACGAAAAAAGTCACATCTCAGTGAAAAACAGTTAGATTTTCATTTTTTCTACGGGAATTATAGTACCTCTGACCTCAAAATCTTACAGTTGGTATCCCAAAGATACGTGCTAAATCTGTGCAAACTTTCATGAAGTTTGCAGATGTTCGTAGAAGGGACGGACCATCTTTAAGTTTGGGGTGTCAGGTGATGCAAAATAATAATTCGGATGAATAACAATTTCAATGGACATGATGGACCAGCCCTGTTGTGCTTTAAAATTTATAAAATGAAAAGGCAACATGTTCATGAAAAGAGACAGAATTAACTAAATTTCTTTTTATCTGTGCATGGCCCATTCAGAACTGAGGCTTAAAGATTGTCCGTCCCTTTTGCAAGCTTAACATTTGAAATCGTCTATCACGATCGTAAATTGAAGAAAGTGTGATTCAAGACCATTTCTAAGAATATAGCATGTTGAAACTTTCTGTATACGTAAAAAATTTCAGCCGTTAAATTTCAAACCGACTTTTTTCGTACTACGAAAAAAGTATTAGTTTTTGTTACAGTATCTATGTGGTTATTATGCATGTGTGAAATCTTAATTTTATGAGTAACTACCAAACTTTGGAGATGATTCCTTCCATAGAACATTTTTTTTTTTCATAATGCGTTTTATAATTTAATTAACAGATTAATCAATAAAGCAGATATTTCAACACAAACAGCTAAGAGCCTGAGGTGAAGACTAATAATCAGACGTTGTTTACGTGCATTATTTGAATTTTACACTACGTATCAGTTTCAAATTGTGAATATAGAGCTTGCTAACACTTCTCTATATGTTTTGCCAATGTTTCGAAGGTTTTGTGGTGATCTGAAAAAGGGACTGGCTGTCTTTAACACAAACTAAATCTGTGATTTAATTTAGACTGGCAGATATATTTTCGCACATCCATTCCACTGCAGTTTCTGATCATGGCTGGCCATGGCAATGAATTACCGCCATCGTTTTTACCATGTAAACCTTATTATGGTGTAGCAGTTGTGATTGTGTGTACAGTTTCCAAAATCTTTGCTTTAAAAAGTTTCCTCTCGACCATATTCTCACGATTGCATCTGCCTGTACTCACAACCCGGGTAACCCGTAACTGCAGCACCGAAGCCCGCTCACGCATCGCAGGAGCAGCCCGCGGCCGCGGGGCTCCCCCGCGCCACACACCCGTTCGAAGGCTACAGCCACTGCATAGCCTTGGTGCTCCAATTCTAACAATTTTCAACACGTTTTGAACAAAAAGTATGCCAAGTTTCTAACTTACATTATCACCAACCCTGCATGTATGACTTTATTTTGTAGTAAAATCATGAAAATGAATAGTGTACTCACCTACTTCGCAATTCCTCCGTTCGTATCACAACGTCATCAGGCCAAGTTGAAGTCGAGCGTTTTTCTGGAGCCACACAAGCACAATATTCGTGCCGCATCGCTCGGTCCCGATCCCCCATCCTCCTAGGCTAGGCAGGTTGGCCGGACGGCGAGGGCTACCTGACATGCCGGTGGGACCTCGTTCTTTTGAGCATAACATGCGTAGCAGAGGACGAGAGTTTTGAATTGCTACGGTGGCGCTGAAGAGACACTGGGGATTTCCCTATACTCGGCAGCATGCTTATACCACCCACAGCCACATTTATAACCGGCGAGTACATAATCGAGTGTGCTTGAGAAACGCGCCTTAAATTACTAATCAACAACAACAAAAACGAAGCAGTGTGACATTCACATCCCGGTGCTACATTTTGCAGTTCGTTATACAAAGGTACACATTTTACTATTTCGTTAAAGATATATCCCCGAGGAAATTAAAGGTAATATTGTACAGTTTTCAGAAAATAGAATATTATCACTTCATGTGAATTGTAAATGAAATGACGTGTAAAATTGCGAAAAATATGCAAAGGTTAACTTCTCATGAAACGTAGAGCTACTCTAATATTTTGTTACATTTTTAGGTTCTAGGGTACCTTCAATCATTTTAATGGTTGATTGATTTCATACCATTCGTTTTAAAATCTTGTGGCTATCCTTCTCCCTTATTTCCCAAGTATGTTCTTATTTTTCCCTACTCCGTCATGGTAATATTGAACTCTCTGCACTACCTACGCTTTTCATCGCTCTTAGCGTCCGCCTTTCTTTTCTACGTACGTTAACCGCCACTGTCATTCTTTCATTAAAATGGTTCCGCGATAACGCTCGATCGTGTATCGCAGATGATTTTTAGTAGGCATTTCTTTTTCTCATAACTCATACTTCACACAATGATATGACATAAACAGTGAACAGGAAGGAAAACCAAACACTCGCCACCTTAAGCTCAGAGTTTCTTTGTAATTTTATATTCTCCTCTCACGTGCATACCTAGGCTGTCAGTAACTAATCATCATCATAATCAGGGCTATACGTGTGACATTATTTGATTCTTTCATCTCTCTCCCTTTCTTTCCACCTGTCACTCTCTTACATCAAAATATGTTCAGTTTGTTTATCTCTCCGATCCCTTCTATCATTATGACATAAATCTCTCGTTGGGTATGTTTCTGTACAAACGTGTTCCTCTTTAACAACATCTCTCAGACTCATAAAATGGTAAACAAATGATTGAACGCCCTTTTTTGCATTGCTTTGGTGTGGTTTTATTTGGTTAACATAACAAAATAGGAGCAAGGATCGCAACAATGTATTAATGTTTGAAAGAGAAAAGTATGACTTCGTGGAAAAAGTTTATCAGTCTGCAGACATAATGAGTCATCGTCATTGATCGTCACTCCCGTTCAGCTGTACTATTCAGACCCAGAGCCTCTTATACGCGTGCGTATAAACGATGAAGGGCTCCGCTATTCGCTCCTAGATGCTGCCGCCACCAGCGCCTGGAAATATAGAAAGCGATAACAGTGTGATTGGTGAACAGAATAAAAACGAGACATACTTGTGTCACAATTATGTCGGTATAGAAGTAGATTCTGAATAACATGAATCAGGTTTATCCGTTTACAATGATGGGCCATGTTGACACTCATGTAGCGCTGTTTTCTTGGCTTTACAATAGGAATTCGATACGTCCAATCAAGAGAGGGACATAATAATCCATTTTCGTAATGTATTCACAACTTTCCCCATAACTGTCTATAGTGACGCATTGCTACATTCACCTGTATTTCGTAATTTAGGCTCAATGGATGGAACGCACTTTGAATCTATTATGTGTTGCTACTCAGACAAACCTCGGACAAGCTTTTGGGTTACCATTGGTAACGTATTGTTTGAACGACGTGCATAAGATGTGCATACATGATGAAAATGGTCTATTACTATGTATCAGACACAGAGTTTGGCCAGCAGTATTGGACAACAACGTGGCGCAAATCATTGAGATAGTCGGAGTAGGGGCAAGAGGGAAAGGGGTTATACTAGCAAAACGTTTCGAGTTGAACAGATTTACTCAATGGCTGGGCTCACGTGACAAATCATTGGAAGAGCCTCGATTTGTCTGGCGATTTTTTTCAAACGGTTGTATACAGTTTATGTGTTCGTTTTCTTTTTTGTCCAATGCCATAATTGTCTTCTTATTTTCACAAATCATTCAATCATCCTCTTTACAAGTATTTCCCCTTCCGCAATCATATAAAAACAAATTTCTCACCAGCACAGAATACAACTCGATTTCCTCTCTTTGTACACCAACATCCAGGGGCATTAGCGCAGGCTGCAAATGATAAAACGATTGCGATAGAGAGAGGAAAGTGGGATGTAAAAGGTAGTGTATCCCATTTGCAGACTTGAGACTATACAAACCAATTAAAAGTGATAAAGAAACATAGGTTATGTTTAAGGATTTTTTTCAGAAGGAAATCAAAAGTGGTTCGAAATGTGTCTATATTAAACTTTTACATTTCATATTTTTGACGAGTGGGCTATGACAACACATTCAAGTGACGCAAACATTACAATATTGTGATTATCATGATCTTCTTCTTGTCAACTTTGCCATGTTTGCGATTGAATATGGCAGTCTATTTGTAGGTTAGATGTCTACATTTACTTCACTTAGAATTTGTCAATAGGCGTTGAGCATAAAAGGCAAAGAAGTATTTTTTTGTCATTGTTGAATAATGAGAATAACAAGAAAATACCTGAAAACTTCATAATTTTCCTTATACAACTTATTTGTTAAGTAAGATTGTTATGTTGGACTCACATTTGTATTTCTTCATGTTCATGCCTCGCTTCTCTGCGAGATAGAAGTCTTGCATGAACGGATCTCTCTTCATGAACTCGACGTCATTGGCGATCTCGTCATCCGTCAATTCGAACTCGAAAGCCGCGGCGACAACGACCAAGGCCATGAAAGCGATGAGGGTCTTGGATACCATGATGATTGTCTGTGGATCATGAGAGCACAACGAATGGCGTAAATGTTAATCCATGTAGATATTAAACTGTTAAAAAAATAAGTCATACATTAATATTCCTAAACGAAAGGAGGCTCTTTTGAAAATAAGAAAATAAATTAATATTGTGTGAATAACACGGGGGTGGGAGAACATACTGTCATGACTGTAGGCTATAATAATTCCCCTAACAACATCAAAACTAGAAACTAACTTTTAAGGGAATCACAGAGTTTGGGTACATTTTGGACAGTTCTTCCAAAACACAGCAGTTCCTGTAGCCTGAAGACAGGAGGCTCCAATATAACACACATCCACGGCTCTACGCTCCGCAGAGCCGCGCTGACCGATACACTGATCTGTGCAACACGGTATATAAATATGCAATACGGTCGTTACGAAACGGGTTGTTTCAAATGAAAACAATTCTTTTCCATGAAAAGATTCGTTAATATATGACACTGTGAGATTTCATAGAAGTCATCGTTAGGGTATTGTCGATCCATGCCGAATCACTCCCGTGAGTGGAGCACACTTCCTTTGACATCCAAAACGTAAGAATGGCCTGTTGTTATTTCTTAACTCGTCTCATAACAGCATGATAATATTGAGCAGAATGTCGCAATATACACAACATACAACATACAACATACCTAAGATTCCCTACATGTTCGTGTGCTTGCGAACTGTCGTTAAACACTCTTCTTATTTTTGAAATAATGCTTCCTTGATCATGCTAGGGCATTGTACTGTTCATTAATGTTTTCTCATTTTTCTCACACACCATAATAATTCAACTTATAAGTCTCATGATACTTTTATAACATCATGAACATACGCCACGAAGAATTGCACACTGAGAAAAAAATAAGGCACACGAGGCTATACTAAAACCATTCAGAAGTAATACTTACGTTGGACGTGCAACCCAGATGATCTCTTCAAGCTGTTCTGCTATTCGACTCGTTGAGCTGGAATCGGATGATGTGAAAGGAGGCTCCATGTAGGGATTATATACCTTCTCCGATTCTCCATCTGACCTTAAATTAATCCCTCGGGACTGGTACAATTAGCGCCAATGTAGACACGCAACAGACTGCAACGACATCGAGAACATTGGCGCATCCACGTATGTGATTTAATATCGCCACATTTTAATATAAAGAATGACCTCTGATTCAGTCTAGGGGAAAATCGTGGTAAAATAACTCATTAGTGGAACGAATTTATGATTGATGGGGATTGCTGTACATTGGAATTGGCAATCCCACTTATGTTACTTTACAAAGTGAAGCCCCCCCCCCCCCCCCCCATTCCACTCTTCCTTCCCCTTCCCACAGTCAATTGTTTGTATACGTTTAAAGACAAGATTCCCCATTTGCAAAAGTCACGAAACTCGGCAGGAATCATCAGTATACCGTTACAATAATGACTTGTATGAAATCGCACAGTCGTATATAGCTTCACAAACATTCACTATCGTATCGTCCCTGTGCAGACCATTGCGCATAGCAGTCTCCGGTCTTTAGTCTATAGGTTTTTGACAACCCGCCGAAATCCTCCTCAAAATCTACTGATCGCTATGATTTCGCGTAAAGTTTGTTTTCAGTTATTGTTATCAGGTCAATTATAATAGAATACCCTGCCTTTAATAATACAAAATCCGTTATAATAGGTGCATTGCGTGTAAAATAGAGGGTGACAATTTAACAACTACAAGGAATATACAAAATGATAAACATTTAAAATCACCGAACCTGGTTATATTTAACTTATTTACTAAGCGTGTAAAATTTCAAGTAATTCAAGTGCAAAACGATTTTTCATCGACTACACCAAAGCTTTTGATCGTGTCAAACATTCAAAAATTATTAATTTCTTATCGGAAATCAGAGTAGATGACAAGGGCCTGTAAATAACAATAAGATGTACTGGGAACAAAATGCAGTTGTAAGGACAGAGCATGGGATGTCAAAAAATTAAGATAAAAAAAAGAGTAAGGCAGGGAAATGTACTATCACCGAATTAATTCAACTTATACAAAGGAAGGATATTCAGAAAGATTGATGACATGAACACATGATGAAAGGAGTGAATGTCGGAGCCAAGAGTCAATATCAACAATCTGAGATATGCAGACGACACAGTCTTGTTAGCTGAAAGTAATGGCGACTTACAACAATTAATGAATGCAGTAGATAATAAAGGATTGTTATATAGAATGGAAATTAATGTAACCAAGACCAAAATAATGGCAGTAAGTAAGCAGAACCCAATACCACGTGTCGCCATCAATATAGGCAACAGACTCATTGACCAAGTTCAAAGGGCACATGATTACAGAGAATTCAAAATGTGAAAATGAAATTGCAAGAAGAATAGGTATAGCAAAATCATCCTTTGGGAATGTGGCCAGCATTTTAGCCTCGAGAAAAATCAACATTAACGTGAGAGCCTGGCTTTTAAGTTGTTATAATTAGTCGACGATCTTATACGGCGCTGAAACATGGACACTTACAAATCTCAACAGAAGAAAAATTCAAGCATTTAAGATGTGGTTATAGAGAAGAATATTACATATATCGTGGACATAACATAAAACAAACAAAGACATCTTACAAATGATGAAGACTAAGAAACAGTTACTCAATATGATTAAAAAAATAAAATGAAAATACTTTGGGTATATTATAAGAAAGAATGGTTTTCAAAGAGTGCTGTTGGAAGGAAGGTTTGATGGGAAGAGATGACGATCGAGGGCGTCCACGTATTCAGTGGATGGCTGATATCAAAGAGTGGATGAGGCTGATTTACGGAGAATGTGTCAGAAGGGCACATGAGCGGGAAATGTGGCGGTCCATGGTAGCCGAACTGTTGAGAGCTCATGGCACTTGAAGAAGAAGAAGAAGAAGAAGAAGAGGAAGAAGAAGAAGAAGAAGAAGAAGAAGAAGAAGAAGAAGAAGAAGAAGAAGAAGATTTATTAACATTTATTTTCTTGAATAAAAAGAGTGTGGATCGGAATTCCCGTTTAGATGGAACATCAAAGCTTACAACACTCAGTTCAAACGCTTACAAGCCTATGCACACCCACGCATTCACACATCTTCCCCCCCCCCCCCCGCCCCCACCCACGCAAATACGCACACAAGCACAAGCACGCACACACGCTTTTTTCAACAGACTGTATTCAATCCCATTCAAATAATACATAAAAATTTAATCCTATATAATCATATACAAACTTAAAATTACATGATTAGGCTACACATAATTTACTTAAAATACCCCCCCCCCCAAAAAAAAAAAAAAAAAAAAAAAAAATGCCAAGACAAAGCACAACAGAATTATTAGTTTTTATAGCATACATAGTATACTCTGTTCTTTTCTTTGTGCTATGGTTGTTTCACAGTAAAAATACAATTAAGGTAAAGAACAAAAAATAATCTGATCATTTTCCCTTTATAATAATCGCATAATGAATTTCAATGTAAATAATTAAAACACATATAATTTATTATTTTTTTTTACTAAGGAAAAATAAAAAAAAAACACGATAATGAATGGAATCACACACACACACACACACACGCACAGGAGTAATCCTAATCTATCGTGTATTGTCATAGCCATGATAGTTTTGCTTTGAAGGCTCTGTTGACATGTTTGATTTGGTATAATTACGTTTTTGACTCGGATATCGCCGGATTTAACGGCATAATATAAGTCGTTGCATTTCATATTAAAAGTGAACAATCCACGCAATAAATCCGACTGATGGACAAGTAATCCACAATATCTGGTTCTCTCACGAGACCGAGTATGTCTGTCCACGTGATTACAAAACACCAAACAGTATAGAAATAAAAGCATCAATCCACAAGGATAGACGCAGGCCTAATTACATAGAAATGGCAAGGGTCTGTGCGTTCGTGTTTTTTGGTACTGTTCCAGCTTTCTGCTTGATTACTTATGTGATGCATCCAAAGAGATAAAAGTCAAGGGAGGGTTCTTTTAATGAGAAAAGAACGGCTGGCGAGAAAGTATATAAACCCTGCAGCATTCAACACACATCATCATCCGAATCCAGCTCAGCAAGATAAACAGCAGTTTATTTTCACTCGGAAAGTTTGATCTTCAGTTTACATCCCCTACTCACCGTAAGTATATTGTATCATGTTTAACAGTATAAGGGCTAAGTGCAGTTTATTATCCGTGTGATTTATCGTACATTCTATTCTTCGTCCTGGCCTGAAAAGTTTGAAACACAATATTCGTTTTTAAAACATTGTTAAGACATCCGAGGATGTCGAAAGCGGAAAGTGGGAAGAGAATAAATCACCAAGAAACCTGACTGTCACCGTGGACACCACTTTATAACCCTATCCTGCCAGACAAATTGATATCACATTACTTAGAGTTATACATTGACATTATAGCATTCAACCTGTTAAAAAAGTCTCTCAATTCTATAAGGCAGGTGTTGTATGTGTGTGTGTGTGTGTGTGTGTGTGTGTGTGTGTGTGTGTGTGTGTGTGTGTGTGTGTGTGTGTGTGTGTGTTGGGGGGGGGGGGAGGTTGAAACCGACTTATGAATCAAGAATGATGCATGCAAAAATTGCTTTTAACATTTACTAACAATACCCGATTTCTAGTCTATTAACACGTACATGATCATTTAAGCAAAACTGTAAAACGTGTCTACGAACATAGCAACAAGACTGTGTATCTTTTTTTAATGCGCAGGCAAACTACCCGATCACCATGGTGTCCAAGACTCTTGTCGCTTTCATGGCCCTGATCGTTGTCGCCGCGGCCTTCGAGATCGAAGACCTGACGGGTGACGAGATCGAAACCGATGTCGAGTTCATGAAGAGAGATCCGTTCATGGAAGACTTCTTCCTCGCGGAGAAACGAGGCATGAACATGAAGAAGTACAAATGTGAGTTCAACATTGTTTACGGATTAATAACATTCATTTATTTTGTGGCATACCTCAGCACTTCTACTTTCAGTATTGGGTGGGATTCACAATTTCTAATACAGAGCCAACATCATGTCAAACCTCTATGATCTGCCTTTACTAGAACCCCCCCTCCCTCTCTCTCCCTCTCTCTCTCTCTCTCTCTCTCTCTCTCTCTCTCTCTCTCTCTCTCTCTCTCTCTCTCTCTCTCTCGCCTCTCTCTTCATGATGTGACTTCCCACTCGCTTTCCTTCGTTTGGTCGCCGTTGTAGTCGCACCTTCAAAATGACACGACGCTCTTTATTACATGTCTACACTAGGGTGTTTCCAAGAGCGTGAAGTCTACTCACACATCCCTGGTAAACCAAAGCATAGATTGCTAATCATTGCGGTTTGCCCCAAAGATTAAATACATGGTGTCCCATTTGTTGTAGAAACCACGGAAATGGTAGAAGATATTGTATCAGAAATTTCCTCCCAGTAATAAAACTGGAAACTGACTTTAAGCGAAATCATAGCGATCTCTAGTTTAAAAGAAGGTTCGGGTGGGTCATCCGAAACCTACCGGTATCCTGGAGACCTACCGGTATCCTTGAGACCGGAGACCGCTGTGCGCTATGGTCCGCACGGTCCGCTCCGTCGTGCATGCCTTCAATGGGAGCAATGCCAGCATCGCGCATTGACTGGGACAATACGATTATGAATGTAGACTATGGTCGGTGCGTTTCAAATGAAAACAAGGGCAGATTTTTTTTTTCACTTTTTCTGAAAATGTTCGTGAAGAAATGACTGAGATTTATAAATCATCATGTTTCAATTTCGTCCATTGTAATATGAGTCCACTTTCTTTCTGTCTTAGCCTGCAACAAAGCACCTGGCTGTTGGTGTACAAGGAAGGGAAACAGGGTTGTCTTCTGTGCAGGTGAGAGATAATAGGATATCTTAGAGATTGTTAAAACATAACCCAACTATCATTAAAGGGATAGTTTACCCTGAAGATGACGTGGTTGCAATCCTTGTTGCAATAAAAGCAGAAACATAAAAGAAATAATTATATCAGTGGAGGTTTGACGAAAATCCATTAACAGACAAGAAAGTTATGATCTTTTGAAATTTCAATTTTTGTGTCGTCACGTGTGAGGTGCTCTCCCATAATGAAGTTTTTGTCAACGGGATGTTTTTGTTTTCATACAGGTTTGTGTGTAAAAACGTATTTCTAATGATGTATCACAAGCACAGGTAAAAGCTTGCATATCTTTTTCAGAAAGTGCACATTTAAAAAAAAAATAACACAACAAAATGGGAGACCTCGCGTATGACGTTTCGAAACCAAAACTTTAAACAGATCATAACTTTCCTATATCCTTTGAAGGATTTTCACCGAGCCTCATACACTAATAGGTTTCTTTCATGCTTTTCTTGAAATCAACTTACTTTCCGTGTGGACTTTGTTTTTAATTAGTCATCGATTGTACAACTATAATGAGTGCGTATGTTCTGTGCATTGTACATTAGACTGAGCGCTTAAGTATGCCGTTATGAGAGAGAAAAACGTTTTTGATAGAAATTGGAATGGAATTTATATACATGTAATTCTATATAACCTTCATTCTTTCTGAGAGAACAGCAACATAGAAATCACATTGGCCTAGCCTTAATTTTGGCGGGGATTGTATTCAGATTTAGCAAAACCTTCATCAGGATCATGATGCATATTGACACTGAATAAAAACACAAAAAAAAATCCAGATGGATTCAATAGTATGATTAACCGTTATTCCATAAAAATATTTTGCATTAGACAATGTAAATTGTGTTTTAAGTAAAGTGCAAGATTTGTATGTTACTGTGTATATTGTGCTTTTTTGCTTCTTTATTTCCAGGCGCTGGTCAAGGCAACATTTAAGACCATTCCCGAAACTTCAACCACGATGACTTTTGTGGGAAATGTCATTGGTGTCTTCCGGTGTACACGGAACGGACATTGACTGACGGAGCCCGAAGACTGACCACTGACCACGTCGATGCTATTTTCTAAATTAATATGATTTAAGGCAATTGTCAGGGAATCACGTTCATATCATGAATATGGAAAGTTGTAACACAATAAAGCTATCAATTCGCGAAATAAAAACACAAGATTCAACTAAGCCCCTTTCCCGCGACTGATGCGTTTATCTTATTGTCAGAGTGGAGGAAAGAGAGAGAGAGAGAGAGAGAGAGAGAGAGAGAGAGAGAGAGAGAGAAAGAAAGAGAGAGAGAGAGAGAGGGGGGGGGGGTGAGAGAGAGAGGGAGGGAGAGAATGAGAGAAAGCGAAAATGGAGAAGGGAGTTAGAGAATTATAAAAAATAAGGGTGAAATATAATTCACAAGAAAACTAACAACTTATAGGCGGAAGATTTATTCATTCATTATTATTCATTCATTCACAGGGTGGCCCCATCAGTGAGCTTGCCCTGTGTACAACATGAACATAGATTACGCAAACAAAATGATTGCTTATGACAAGACAAATAAGATTTGCAACAAGCGATGTAAAAGAAGAAGGAGGACCGGTGCTTCCACATGGAAGATCAGAAAAAAAAATGAGCGAATGGATGAGAAATAAACAGGACACAGTGGTTATAACACGGGTTTTCCTATACCCTTCATACATCCTTGGATAGAGATATAGATACCAAGGGGGGGGGGGGGGGTGACAGTGAGAGATGCTTCATGAGAGAGATCGAACGGGAAGGGAGAGGTGGCTGACGATACGAAATTGCAAACAAACAAACAAACAAAAAACACGGGCTTCGTCCCTCCCCTGCCCTTGCTAGCTGCTGTCCTTTACGTAAACCTATGTTCTTTCTAAAGATAAACCCATAATTCAATCCCCATCAAAAGTAAGCGAAGATATTCTTTCCGATGGGAAACGTCTAGAAATTATTACATTTCAGTGCAAATTAAGCCTGGACTTACTGTGGCGAGATTTAGCATGATTACATCGGAAACCACATTCTTCCACTATATACATGAAGCATGGTCTGTTAGTGCGGTCAACCCTTGAAATTGTGGCCGCCTGACAAAACACCTTATTCATAGTGCATGGAATGTTCTACAGGAGAACTTTCTACTAGAATGATAATATATCCCTTTATTTTGGCTATGTCAAGTTAACTCAAGGGCAAGGTCGGCGTAGCATCCATCAACTTCAAGCTTGTGTCGATGACTCTGCAAAAATGCGGTAAATAAACAGTCCGCAATCCACAGCACGTAGACAACATCGTGTTTAGCCTTTATTCAGAGGACCATTGTAGTTAATTGCTTGAGACTGGATAAATATAACTAAAAAAAAAAATTGGAAATCATTTATTTTCCTTTAGCATATGCTTTCTCATTACTAACATTCTTCCTCAAAATCGATTTAATAGTTCATATCAAAGCTGTAACTAATCCTGAATATTTGAAATTGCATAAATACATTTTTTTATATGACACGCCTGTAATTGAAGCTATGTATTACATAAATACACGCGCGTTCACGCGATCGCGATGGCTCACGCAAACTCATTTGGTTGAACCAAGAATGCATCTGTGAATTCGCTTCCGAAACCTTCCTAAGTGTAAGTTTGTCCAGTTGTTATCTCAGTGAAATTGTTAAAATGATCATTATAATGTAAACTACTACTGAATTCAGAGAAATTTTTTTGGAGGCTCTGAACTCCGATATCCTAACGATTTATTTGATTCAATTAAAATAAGGTCAAAATGTAATTTCGGTTTCGACCGGTCACCGGGATTTAAATCCAGGCTTCCCCCGAGCTGCTGGCATGGCCATGGCATCGCTACTTGGCGATGACTTGTCAGTATTGTGGAGTTCACATCGCTCTATCGACAGTAACTTAGGCGTTTAATTTTCTGAATATCTACATTGCAGGACCGTTGCGGTATAATTTTAGATTGTGGGTTTACCATGTTTACTGTGAGGATATTCTTTCACAGCTTTTACAGTTAGAATACTAACTCGGACAATGCATCTTGTGTATTGATGATACTGAATCAGAATTTTCAGACCAATTGAAATGCCTGGTCCCCTAAGGCCCTATTGTACAGGATTGCCTTGAAATGCTATAATATAGTAGGACACATTTCAAAGATGACAACTCTAAGTAGTCTAACCTCAATGCTCAACTGTAACTCTGATAGTTAGCACTGAGTTGATTCTCAAAGCTATGAGTATTACAACTCTAACCTCAGCTCTAAATGCTGGAACTGCTCGGACCCGGTACTGTATAAGCTGTTATTTTCGCGTACATATATTTTCGCGAATGGCGGCTTCTGCCACATATTCGCGTGTTGTTAAATTCGCGTTCACGTACACTCATCCAGGGAAATTCCCTGACATCATACGACCATGCTGTTGATATGATAATATTTTCGCGCGTTGTTAAATTCGCGTTTGCTCGTTCATTCGCGAAATTCGCGAAAATAAAACCCTCGCGAAAATAACAGCTTATACAGTATTAGTAGCACCTCCTGTTCTCAATTCTCCCTATCGCATATAGCCGATATCCAGCGATATCACCTCGCGATACCGATATCTGATCGATTGCTCTTGGAACATATACTTCCGGTAAGAGTTTGTTGTCGGCGCAAAGTGATCTAGAAATCGCTTTTTTGGATGAATTAATCAGTGAACAATTTATCTAGGGTTAAGGTTATGGTCAGGGTTAGGTATAGAATTAGGTTTAGGGTTAGGGTAAGGGTCAGGGTTAGCTTTAGAGTTAAAATTCATAAAATTAGTGGGAAACCGTGGTCCCTATTGTACGGGATGTACGTGGACCGGAAGTTCGTATCCCAAGAATTAAAGGTAAAATAATTAGAGCGCCACACACGTTCAGATTCGGAGGGCTATATGCGATAGGGAGAATTGGACAATATAAGAAAGCTGGCTTGCGTAATTAGGACTGTGAAAAGTGAATAACTTTGCGTTTTGCGTTCTATAACATTTCTGCTGCATTTTGTCAGAATTCGCTAAGCATTAAATCGGCTGTGGCGGGAAAAGGGATTTGCTTGTTTAACATCACTCCATTGGAGGCGAGAATCATGAAAAAACTTAACGAATATTTTGAGATGTTGAGTATCATTCGAGCATTCCATAGATCAGAGGGCTAGTCTAAGCAATCCAACATTTTAACACTGTTAAATGTTGAAAATTCACTCGTGTTTGCTTATTTATTTTTGAATGATTAAGTCTACATTTGATTGAGATTTTTGCATCAGTTGTGAATATCAACACATGCACATGGTAACCCATTTCTGGACATTTATTTCTTAAATGTTCTTCTCTCTCACCTAGAATCTGTTATAAGTGGCATATATTACGTGGACATATTTTATTTCATAATTGGTAATTATTACGATTGAAAAGTATAATTTATCAAGTTGATTTTCGTCCTTGTGAGTTTAGTAGATTCCATGGATGATGCAGTCAATGTCTTTGTTTCCATTGTATCATTGTTTTTATAGGATTCAAATTGAGGTAAGCAGATCTGCATGTACAGTGTGTGCAGTTGATGCCAGATCTATTATTCCTCTTCAAGCAGAACTGGACTGAAAGAGATTAGCTACTTGCAAGCATGGCAGGGCCACAGTTCTGCCCAGGGAACTCCAGCCTGATACCACTATGGGTGGACCAGGGCTTATCCAGGTGCTTCATGGAGACGCTGATGTCTTCACTGATCTTCTTTCTCGTTGTTGTGATGGGGGGAATTCAGGTAAGCGTCTGAGAGACAATAGATTAATTGATGAATGAACAGTGATGCCTAGAATGGTTGAATGATGCATTGGGATATTTTAGTGGTAAGGAATTAAGGACTTAATTTCTAGTTAAAGCGCATTTATGGTAAGGTAGGTTATTTGACATCAAATATACTTCAGTACAGTCTGCTGTACGCATGAGTCGGATCATTCAGTAAATCGCTTTAATTTTTTCCAATCCAGTGTCTGATTAATCAATACAAAACATAGAAAAAAATATAAAGTTTCACAAAAGTCTCGGTCGTGGGGGGACGGGGAAATGGCAACATAGCACTTGCTACTTGCACATCTCATTTACATGGGAAGTTCCCAATATTAACAGGGCATCGGGCCCTGACCATTCAAGTGAGATGTGTCTACTAGCATTACTACTTGTATGCCAGTTTGGTAGAAGAAGTCATACAAGTATGGGAAAGTAGATAAAGGAGAACATTACACGTAACTCAGCAAAGTAACACTGCTGACCCAACACTTACCCAACTGACTTGATTAGTTGGTATGTGTTTTTATTTTTACAAACTGTTAGGCCCTAATGGCACACTATACCAAAGACATGAGCCCTGCAAGGTCAGTTGTTGCAGGTACATGTAACCCTCTCAGTATCACACAATGAAAAGCATACCGGTACTGAATTATACATGTAACACTTTGAAAGAATTCGTGGTACTAAGAAGAATTGATAAAATCTATACAGGTAAATAGCTTCATGGTTTACTATGCAGTGTCTGAGTGACATCTTGTCAAAATGGACTTTAGATACTCCAAAGTTTGAATGACATTATAATTGGGGCTAAGTGTCAGAGTGGATAAGTCTATGTCTGAATGTCATTTTGGTAGTACTGCGAAATTGTCCTTTGATACAAAATTATGAATGAGAATACATCTTGAGCACTTGACATAAATACCGCCTAAGAATAGTTGCCCCTCATTCCTGTTATTTATTGAAAACAAAACAATTCAATGAAACACCAAGTAAATTACAAGCGTATCAATGATTTGTCCTTTATCTTCATTTGATATAAGGAGAGTTCTACATAAAGTTCAAGTACGTATCTTAAAGATATGCTGTGATCCCCAAATCATAAGAACTGGTAGCCATATTTAAGTGTGATACATTATTGATTTGTTAGTACTGCAATCTTTTGCCATATACATCTACATTATCTAAGACAAACATCTAGGGCTTGTTGCATTTCTTGGGTATACCAATTTGTTATGACAAAGCAATAATAAATGTGTACATGTAGTTTCTTATAAATTGGGTCAAGCTATCAGTTGACTGAACTTAACTTCATGTGCATGACCTCTAAGATTGTCATTTGTTTTTATCTTTGAAATTGCTTGAACTCTATTATGAACTACATGAATGGGTTGTATTTTGCCCTTCTCAATTCTAAATATGTTATGTTTTTGTTGCTGTTATTATCTCTTGTTAAAAGAACATGTACTGTTCAGTACCCCAAACTCTAACCATGATCCTACCACAAACCCCTTAAACTACAGTGTACTTGTACCTGAGTTTTTTTTATATGGCATGTAGATTTGATTTTTTGAAGCATTTTTAACCTGTGTCCTCAATCCTCTTCCCTACATTAGGTATTGGTATTTTGGAAGCGTGCAATGAGTGTGGAAAGGCGATTCCGCACCAACCCTCGCTGGTTCCAGTTCCAGATCTTCCTGACACTCAGCATGGTGGCGCAGTACATCGTCAGGATTGTGCTCTATGCTGTGCTCAAGGAACCCCTGACCGGCGACATCGAGCTTGGAACCTGCTTCTACATTGCCTCCTACATTGTCTCCATCTTCGTCATTGCCATTGAGCGCACCAAGGTGCTGTCGTCGAGCAGGATCCGTGGCCACGGCTTCATCCTGCTGACGTTCTGGGCGCTGGCGTTCCTCAACGAGAACCTGGCCTTCGTCTCCTGGGGGAGCCCCCACTACTGGTGGAAGCTGGAGACACCCTTCCACCAGGGCATGTTTGGGCTGTGGCTGGCGCGGTACCTCCTTACCCTCACCCTGTTTGGACTGGGACTCAAGGCCCCGGGCCTGCCCAGGAAGAGCTACACGCTGCTCATTAATGAGGATGAGGAGGAAGTGGTGGGTCTGATCACACTTTATTAAAGGGATAGTTCACCCTGAAATTCAGTTTGTTTCAATAAAAGCAGACACATGAAAGAAACATATCAGTGAAGGTTTTATGAAAATCTGTCAAATGATAAGAAAGTTATGATCTTTTTAAGTTTTGAATTTGTGACGTCACATGCAAGGTGCTCTCCCATTATGTTGTGTACAATTTTTTTTTTGCATTTTCTAAAAAAAATATGCATCCTTGTACCTGTGCATTTGATACATCATCAGAAATACACACATACCTGTACGAACCCCCCCCCCCCCCCCATTCCATTGTCTAAAACGAGCATTTTTTGTAAATAAATTGTACACAACATGTGGGAGAGTACCTTGCACATGACGTCACAAAATTGAAATTTCAAAATCTAATAACTTTCTTTTCCTTTGATGGATTTTTTTTATCAAACCTTCACTGAAATTTCTTCTACGAATGGGGCTATTGGACCCTAATACACATTAATTCAAATTGTGACAGTTGGCTGAGGCATGGTCGTGTGAATGCACAGCAATCATGTGTGTTGGAGAGTGAGGAAATGAACATTTACTAGATGAGGAAGAAGCTAAAGAAATAACTATCGTTACACATAGGTAATTCCGTTTGTGAACGTTTGTCCCAGAATTCATTGTTATTCTTTTAAAGAGTTAAGTGTGGAGGTTTATTTGTTGTGTTATTTTTTTTGGATGGATCTATCATTTCAGCTTATTGTTAGCCCATAATTCTTTGTGCTCAAGTCAAGATTTGCAAGATGATATGTTTGTACAAATGACGTAATAATGTTGCATTATAAACATACAAATTATCATTATTTTCTCAATTATTAGACCAATGAGGGGACTCCATCTAGTCCTGAGAACGTCTCCACCTGGTCCGATGTCTGGATCAAGGTCAAGACCATCTGGCCCTACGTCTGGCCCAAGGACAACTGCCTGATGCAGATCCGAGTCCTCTTCTGCCTCATGATACTAGTCGCTGGGAGGGTCATCAACGTGTTTGTGCCTGTCCTGAACAAAGATATAGGTAAGGGATCACAGAACTACGTATAACACCAGGCATGCTGGTTTTTCTGTAAAACTCTGGTTTGCCCTGTGAAATTTATGTTGCATATTCTCATACCTGGTGATCAGAGTGTTAGTTCCTATCCTGAACAACGACATGGGTAAGGTATTATAGAATTAAAAACAACAAGTCATGTTGGTTTCTGGGTAACATTCTGTGTGTCTCTGTAAAATTCATGTAACCTATCTTCACATGCTCATACAGGTACCTGCCAGTTTGATTTCTGATCAATTATTCCTCTTTATTTTAAAGTCTCTTAAATTCCTGTCTGAACATAGACTCCACTTTTCCCAAATGAAAAACATTACAAAAGACACATTAAGGCCACCACAGATGAAACAACTCAACCAGCCGTATGACTCTACAACTGGCAGGATTGCAAGACTCACTTGTATGATTGAATTCTGCACAACGACACACTCAAAACCCTTCTTTTCAAGAGACATGTCTTTTCCTATCCCACTCATTTCAGGGTAGTGCCGCAAAGGTTTATGCGTATATTCAGTGTATGTACATGCTGGCTAAGTAACAGGATGTGCACTTTGAATAGCTGGGCCTACATTGTATAGAGCTGTATAGAGTGAAGGCCCAGGGGCCCACCAATCTATAGCTATTGAAATTACACTGTACATCCTGTTACTCTTTTGCCTACTGGACAGAGACTACATTTTCATATTTTTAAGTCAAGCAGTTGCTCTATAACTATGAATAAAATCAAATAAAGTATTTGCAGTATGTCGTGCACAGATTATGGTACAAATCAATTCCCATGTGAATCTGGTTGAAAGAGCTTAACAGCATTGTGAATGACTTATAACCGATCAAGTTTACGCGTATACACTATACATTGAATTAGCAATAGGATCTGCACGTTAAACAGCCGGGCCTATGTTGTACAGAGCTGTATAGAATGGAGGCAGGGGCCTACTAGATCTATAGCTATCGAAATTACATCCTGTTGCTTTTTTACCTACAGGACACCCTGAGGCTACACTAAGGCTGTGTTTGCATATTCTAGAGTCAAGCAGTTGCTGTATATCTATGCAATCAATTAAAAATAAAAATCATGTATCATATATCATGGCCAGGTTATGGTCCAATTTAATTTCCATTCAAAGTCTGGTAGAGAGAGCTTTAAAACAGCATCGTGAATGGCTTGCTGTATTACTGACAAAGCTAGTAATTATTGAATTAGTAACACGATGTACATGTTCAACAGCTGGGCCTACATGGTATAAAATTTAGAGATGTATAGAAACCAGGCCCAGGGGCCCAGCAGATCAATAGCTATCAAAATTACATCCCGTTGCTATTTTACCTACTGGACACAGTGAGGAAAATAGTGTTTCATTTTCCTTTTCGAGTGTACAGCAGTTGCTTTGTATAACGTATGAGAAAAAAAAAAGTTTGTAGTGCCAAAGAAAGTTCATTTTGGAATTATGAAGGCTTATTCGCCTTGAGATCACATGCATTTTTTTCATGAGTGCATGATTGTTTTGGTCAATCATAATGACAAGAAAGGTAATGCTTGGTTTAAAGTTGCATTTTGCCATATATAGTTATATTTTGGAAGATTTTTAATTTAATCTATTCTAACTACCGGCATTGAAATGTGATAAATGCACCCTCCATCCATGGGTGCATTTGTAAATTTTCGAAAGTTAGAATCAGCGTTCCTAAATCTATACACATACTGATAAATGTAAAAAGTTAAACAAATGCACCCTAAAACTCAATCAAAATGCTGTGATTTTGTTTCTTCATTCCTGTCTCTAGTTGATGCACTGTCTGGAGAACCCCGCACGTTCCCCTTCAAGTACATCCTGTTGTACGTTGGATGCAAGCTCCTTCAGGGAGGAGGATTTGGTAATATACTGATAACATTTGCATTCCTACATCCCCAAAGTACTGTATAAGCCACTTTATTTGCAGATTTGGAGAGCGAGAGCAAGAGTGGCGAGAATGGCATGCATACTATTGTACCGCAAATATTTTTGCAGATTTTATTTTTGGGGGATGATGGCATCACAGACTTTTTTCACAAGTTGCTCTTTTTGCCAGCAACACCTCGCACCCTCTTCTTATTGTACTAGTCTACACACATGACAAGACTATGAGAGAACATGTGGTCACTGTTGTGGAGAGCGAGAGCAGGAGTGGCGAGAACATTGTGAACATTTCTGTGCCACAAATGCATTCAACGTTAGATCTCATTTTACATACGATTGAAACACAAGAAAAAATGACACAAGAATTTTACCTTTCTAAAGGTGAAACATAAAAAAAGTAATTTCCACAAAGGTTGGACCGTTTACTGTTCACATTTTCAAGTTGTTCAAGAGTGGATTTGAATGATCACAGTAACCAGCATTTTGACAAGAGCAAAAGAATAATAGCAGTATTGCTCTCATGAAATAACAAGGTCTGGCTTTTCTTGTTAGTGCCTTCACTGAAGAGAATGAGAGAACAAGAAAATAATATCAGTATTTACGAAGAAATTTGAGGCATACACCCAGTGGTAAGGATACGTGCTCCATCCTGTAAATGAATGAAAAATATGTCAGTTATATCGCATGTTGTTAATTTTGCGACACTACAGTGATTCGTGAAAATAAAGCCCTCACATAACTAACAGCTCATAGCATAATTGGTGGCATTGGCCGTGTTCTCACTGATGGTCTCTCTTAGGAATAAATCAACTGATTCCATCACAAACCATGGGCAAGTGTGTCCTTCTAGGCCCTGTTGCATAAAACTCACCATTGATGGAAACTTTGCTATGAATGGCAACTGCCATGGAAACCTTGCATTTAATTGGCTGTTGAGCCATTTTACCATGGTTTTCACTGTTGATGGCAGAGTAGCTATTAATGGTAAGTTTTATGCAACAGGGCCTTGGATTGTCTTGTTTATGCTAGAAGTCACGACTGATTTGAGAAATAGGGTCCAGTTTGGAACATACATAATGTATTATTGGACAATTCTTGAATCGATTGTGGGGCAGAATATTTGGAGATCAAGTCAGATACCGAAATTGGACTGTCTGTACCTAATTCAAGAAATGTGTCCAAAAGATGTCTTCAATCTAGCTGCAAATATGTGGTTTGGTAGCCAGATATTGAAATTGCACTCCTTTAAAAATAAATGTACATTGTATACCAACATAACATTCAAAAGTGGCCGCAAGATATAGTTTGGTTGATTTTTCACCGGCCAGCCACCAGACATGTGAATGCTCTCCTGTTTCTACGCTGTAGGTAGCCTGGGTTTGCTTAGCAACTTTCGAGCGCTGCTGTGGATCAGGGTGCAGCAATACACCACCAAGGGCATCATGGTGCGACTCTTTCAGCACCTCCACAAGTAAGCACCTTTGGCTGGCTTCTCTCTCTGTCCATTTATCAATAATTTGCTCTCTCTGTCTACTCTTTCTCTTTCTCCGTGTTACATTGAGCCTGTGAGCAACTTCCAGCATGGCTGCAGTCAGCTCCATGTGCTTGCAAAGTGAAAATGGCCCACGAGTGATTTTTTCACTTTTGAACAAAACAAGAACATTCAATAGTCCAATTTTAATTCCAAATGGTACAATGATGGATCACCACACGAAGAGTTGAGATAAAATTCCTCAGAGATCAAAAGTCAATGAACTTAGCCAAAATATTTTCTTTAAAGGTGATATTCATAGAAAATCCAAAAATATGAAGATATTCATCTACAGAAAGCTTATAAGCCATACAATGAGCTTGGACGACATTCAAACAATATATCACTTTCCAAAAAGCGAAATTAGGGTGAAAACAATTACCGTATTCTCGGGGACAAATTTGCCCTACTGTCATCCGAAACGGCCTTTAGGTCTGGCGTAAGAAAAGGGAGGCGTTATTGTGCATCACACATGCCAATCCGCAGCTTCTTTTCCGCCAGAAGCATCATGCATTGTTAATGAAACTGTGATGGTAGTTGCTGGTGGATTAACAGGTTTGATACACAATGGTCATTGTAAAACATATCATGGCTGTGACGTACACACAACGCCACTTTCCCTTAGGCGATTTCGTAGGTCAGGAAGAGAGTCAATTTAGTGAAATTTGACTTTCATTAAACACAAAACTGAACACTTTCATGGCATGTTAGCTGCATAAATTGCTTTAATAACTCATTCAATTATAAAATAAACTATATTCATTTGATTTTATTTCCTATAAGTATCACCTTTAAAAACAAAAAGAGGAAATAGAACATTCAATAGTCCAATTTTAACTTCAAACAGTACAATGATGGACTGTGAATTGTAAAAAAAACAACATGCTGCTTATACGCTGGTCAGTCTGGTAAGCGAAGAAATATATGAAACTTTTATTTTGAAATGTGTGGCTTTGTGTTTCAGTTTGTCGCTTCGCTGGCATCTGAACCGCAAGACAGGAGAGGTGCTGAGGATGATGGATAGAGGTACAACTAGCATCAACAGTCTCCTCAGGTTAGACCTTAGCCTTGGTACTAGGCTGCGAAGTGCATGGACAAAACAAAGTCTGTTAACAAATATGTCTGGTAACACAGACGAGGCCCTAATCTGACTTGCTGGCCTGACCTTTCCTCATCCTCGCTGTGAAGAGGCTATGCCAGCAAGTCGATTTAGGGCCTAGTCTGTGTTACCAGACATGGTTGATAACAGACTTGGTTGTGCCCGTGCACTCAGCAGCGTAGTAACTTGGCTAGTTACAACTTCTATTCTGATTATTTTTTTTGACCTCCGTTTTTGTGAATTGCTCAGTAATAAAGATACATGTTGAATATATATCTTTATGCCTCCGCCACAAAGTGGCCGGAGGCATTATGTTTTCGGGTTGTCCGTCCGTCCGTCCGTCCGTCCATCCCGAATCCGTTTAGGCAATATCTTGAGAACCGTTCAGCAGATTTGCTTCAAACTTGGTACATATATGTATTGCATGAAACTAATGAAGTGTGCAAAATTGGGGTCAAATTTGATTGAGGTCAAAGGCCAAAGGTCAATGAAGTTTGTAAATATTGACATTTTTCATAATAAACCCAAATCCAAATCCAATGGCGCAATTCTAACCAAACATGATGTATCACTTCATGGAGGCAGGCTGGAGAAACTTTGGGTAAAACTCCTGAGAATTCAAATGTCAAAGATCAATGAACTATGCCAAAAATTAGTTAAAAATTGCCCCCAACGTGATAATTTTCAAAATACATCCAAATCCAATGGAGCAATACCAACCAAACATGGTGCAAAGATGAATCACTACCAGACTGATGACATTTTTGGTGAAATTTCTCAAAGGTTAGGGATCAAAGGTCAATGAACTTTGACAAAAATTGGCTAAAAATTGCCTCCAAATAGATATTTTTCACATTGAATCCAATACTAATGATTCAATTCAAACCAAACATAGTACAGAGATGTATCACTTCATGGAGGTAGACTGTGAAGTTTGGGTAAAATTCCTGAAAGGTCAAAGGTCAATGAACTTCACCAAAAATTGGCTAATTTTAAACAAACTTGATACAAGGATGGATTAAGACAGACTGGTTAGATTGGAAGTCAAAGAAGTAAGAGGTCAAAAGTCAATGAACATTGCCAAACTTAGCTAAACTTGAAAAAAGCAGAATGTGCTATTTTCATTTCACATTGGAGCAATGGTACATTGCCCACCAAACATACACATTTTCTTAGAATAGCAAAGAGGCGGAGGCATATTTATCGACTGTGTGGCAGTCGAATTGCTCTAGTTTTCTGCTAACATTTAGATGTTCATTTTCTACTGGTGTTATTAACCTGTTACTCGTGGATAGATTGTTGAGCTTGGTGAACCCTGGTCTAGTTACAATCTCCAAATTTCCCATGGAACCGCAGTAACCAAAGGGCTGTGCTTAATTGTACCCTATATGGTATCGTAAGTCTATTCATAGCCTGTCGTCTAATGTCTGTAAAACAGATTATGCTGGAGTCGCGCTGCTTAGTATATGAGTGGTGGAAAGCCAGCATGCATATATGTAAAGAATGGGTTACGATGTCATTGCACCTGTGATATAACCAAGAAAAAGTGTTTTTCGAGATAACTGGAGAAACATACCACCATTAACAGTCATTACTTAATTCCTATATATTTCACGGGATTTTTTTTTTCTTTAGAGGATGTTGTTTCTTCCTGTGATAGTTACACAATGTTATGTTTTACACCTGCATAAAGTGAGCACTTCTTCTAACCCTATTCAATTTAAATGATATTGATGGCTAATGCACATGAGACCTGCAATTGACCTTTTTGAATATTTGGATTGAAAATATCATGAATTGTGTTCATCAGTTTACAGTTGGGCCTGAGATCAATGTCACAGCTGATTGCAATCAGACAGCAGTCAATGTATGGAGCTGATTGCATTTGATTGCAATTACTGTGCAGTTGATCTCAGGCTCTACTGTAGTTTGTAATGCCCAATATGTAATGTCTACACTTATTCCCCCACACAGCTATATTGTCTTCAATATCTTTCCGACCATTGCGGACATCGTCATTGCAGTGGTGTATTTCATCAGCGCATTCAACGCCTGGTTTGGGCTTATCGTGTTTGTGGCTATGACTCTGTATGTCAGTAAGTCCTCATTTTGTATGTTTTGCTTTTTCACCTGGTTATTTCCCTCTCTTCCATGTTAATTTGCTATCACTCTTTCCGCCTTTTTCTCTTTGTTTGTCTCACCTCTTTTTATGGCTCCGCCAAGAAGTGACCGGAGGCATTATTCTTAACTTGAAGCTTATTAAGATTCTTTAAGTTCCTCCTTCTTTCTCTTCTCTCTCTTCTTTTTCTTATCTTCTCATTTGCATTTTTATTGTCAGTACCCTTATAGTTGCAAAAATCTCTGTAGACTTTCATGTACATGTAGCACTTTTTTTATGCCTCCGCCACGAAGTGGCCGGAGGCATTATGTTTTTCGGGTTGTCCGTCCGTCCGTCCGTCCCGAATCCGTTTAGGCAATATCTTGAGAACCGTCCAGCAGATTTGCTTCAAACTTGCTTCATGTATGTATTGCATAAAACTAATGAAGTGTGTAAAATTGGGGTCAAATCTGATTGAGGTCAAAGGTCAAAGGTCAATGAACTTTGTAAAAATTGCCCCAAAATGACCTTTTCCACAATAAATCCAAATCCAAGGATGCAATTGTCATTAAACATGGTACAAATATGGATCACTACTTGGGGATAGACTGGTGACATTTTTGGTAAAATTCCTGAAAGGTCAGAGGTCAAAGGTCAATGAAATTTGTGAAAATTTGCCAAAAATTGACCTTTTTCACAGTAAATCCAAATCCAAGGATGCAATTTCCATTAAACATGGTACAAAGATAGATCACTACTAGTGGATAGACTGGTGATATTTTTGGTAAAATTCCTGAAAGTTCAGAAGTCAAAGGTTAATGAACTTTGCCAAAATTGGCTAGAAATTGCCCCAAACTTTAAATTTTTCACAATAAATCCAAATCCAATGGTGCAATTCCAACCAAACATAGTGAAACGATGGATCACTACTTGGGGGTAGACTGGTGACATTGTTGGTGAAATTCCTGGAAGGTCAGAGGTCAAAGGTCAATGAACTTTGCAAAAATTGATATTTTTCACAATAATTCCAAATCCAAATCCAATGTCACAATTCTAACTAAACATGGTACAGAGATGTATCACTTCATGGAGGTAGACTGGTGAAAGTTTAGTTAAAACTCCTGAGAGTTCAAAGGTCAAAGGTCCAGGAATTTTGCCAAATTTTTTTTTTTTTTTTCTGGTTTTTTTTACAAACAAAGTCCTCATAGGAAAATAAAGTCAATACAGCATTAGTGACTACTCTATAGAAAGACTGTATATTTTGATTCCATTGATCAGTGTATCTCATTAAAACCTGCATTGATATCACCTGTATGTAAAGACCACCTGATTATAAAGACTGCACCTCTTGTCTACCTCTGGTGATCTTTATTAATTATTATATACCTTATTTCGATAATCCTGTTACCTGATTGGTTGACGGGCATGAGCAAGATTGATCATCCGAGCAATAGTGAGCTTCTTTTACTCTCTCCCTCGCAAACAATTGAAATATTTGTAGTCATGTTTAACCAATCAATGAACTGGAATATATTAATGAGGGTTGTAGTATTGATTATTATTACTATTTATTTCCTCTGCAGTTGCGACTATTGCAGTGACTGAGTGGAGGACCAAGTATCGCCGTGCGATGAACCTGGCTGACAACAGAATGAAACAAAAGGCAGTGGATTCCTTGCTCAATTTTGAAACCGTGAGTGTAGTCTGTAGTTTGGTTTGTATGTCACTCTTAATGCCTGGGTAATACCATTTGACTGAAAAGCGTTCTGGGGTGTACCATTAGGGGCCGGCATCACTTACCCATTTTCCAGTGTAAGCTAGTCAGTCTGCTTCAGCATGGTTTTCACCCTGCTCTTAAGAGAGTTGTGAAGTGAGGTCATAAACATGCATGCGTTCAGCCTCCTATACATACGACCTCTATTAACTATCCCATCCAAGGCAGTAATGGAGCAATAATGCGTTAAATGCTGACTCTTTCAATACACTAGCCTAGGTACTAGGCTGCTAGTTGCATGGACAAAACCAGTCTGTTGAAAACTAAGTCTGGTAAAACAGACTACGCCCTAATTACATCATGGCTCGTCCGGCTAGAGGAGCGAGCGGCATAGCGCTTGGGGCATAGTCTCTGTTACCAGACATAGTTGTTAACTGACTGGGTTTTGTCCATGCACCTCACAGCCTTGTACATAGGCTATAAATATACGTAAACTGATTCTGCCTGGTGACACTGCTATCAAGTGCATCGCTGTTGCATTTTGCTATTGGTATGTTTGTGTTTGTAAGAGTCAAGATACATTTTTTTCCCAATAGATGAATTGCCCGACATATAACAATGATTTACAAATACATGCATATTTCAGTTGTGTGCAACACAGGGGAAAATGTAAACATGATCTATATTTAGTGCTGCATGCCTATCATCTTATGCCCACAGTTCTGGAACCTAATGTAAAGTTACACAGAGCATAAAACAGTATGTGACTTTTTACCTCCTACCCCTCACACAGACGCACACACCCACACACTGTGTACTGTGCCCTGTAGCCTACAACCTTGGCCCTTTACCTGCACAAAATGAAAGCAAAAGTTTACTAAAGACCATTGAATGCTGCTCACAAACTCAAACAATGGTCCTCCCAGGCAAACAGGTAGACAATAGACCAGTCTCACAATAGGCCTTTTGAAGGTCAAACCACCCTCTGAACCTATGAATTGAAAATCCTGTTCTTTCAGAAGATTCCAGAACTACTTGAGGTTGATTGCACAAAAAAAAATTTGGCTTCCAACTAACGTACATAGTACACATGAATAAGTATTTATCACAGTGTCCACCGAACAGACATTAGAATTTTTTTTTTATGTGGGTTTCCATGGAGATGGTGTCCTGTTATTACATTGTCTATAAAGACCACCAGTCTGTGTAAACCATCTAACTAGATTTATTTCAATATTGACTGTTGTATAGATAAGATGTTGTGATTCTTATTTCACACACTCCAAATGCATACATCGCAGAATGTGCTCCATTACATCACGTATCACATTTATGTGCAACTGAAAATATCGTGGGCCCCGTAACACAAAGGTTTGCTATCAAATGCACATTTGAAAGACGAATTCTGATTGGTTACTGGTCGGTCTTTTGAGCAAGAAGCACATGCAACAATGATGTTAATTGGCCATTGCCATTTTGTGATTGACTGCAAATCCTTTGTGTTACGGGGCACTGGTATCTTCATTCTTCTGGATAAACTAAATAAAAAGTCAGATATTGGGAGTAAAAAACTTACAAATTGTGCATATTTATTGAATGTATTGGATTAATTATTGCAGGTGAAGTACTACAACAACGAGCCATTCGAGGTTCTCCAGTATACAGATGCCATCAAAGATTATCAGGTAATTAGGCCTTGATGTTTTGTTTATTCATGTCTCCATTTGTTTGTTCTCTTTTGACTGAATTGTTCTTCAAAAAGAAATTATTCATTCAATTTACTATAACATGTAAAGTTTGAAGGCTCCTACTTTTCATATAGCCCATCACTTTAATTTTCCATACAGCTGTATCTTGTATATTGCGCAGTGGTTTAATTAACTTATTTTTAAAGCTGCAATACTATAAAGACCAATATTTTTGCAGATGACCTTGTCAAAGTAATTCCCCAAGTTGTTCTTTTCATGGTTGATTTTGTGGCATCTTCCATGATACATTGCCCATAACCTGGGCCTGTCACTTACTCCACTAGTTTACACACAGAACTGGGAGAAAACGTCCATCTATTTACACTCTATGTGTATAGCTACATATATGCTATTACTGTACTTGTAAACTATGGCATAATGTGTAAACTCATGGGCCCAAATAATCCTGCCATGAGAGAAATTGTCTTTGTTGTAATTTTACTCTCCATAGTGATAAGATTGATTTATCTCTCCATTAGAAAATGAATAAATAAAGAAAAACAGTGCTTTTTGTGGGGTTATTTACCATAATTTTGGTTTATTTTTGTCAAATGCTGCTTTGATCACAGGTACATTTTCTCATTAGTTGTCATGTTAATTTGGTTTTTTTCAAATATATAAGTATATTTGGACAATCGCGTATAAATTGTGCACACACAGAAATAGAAGATATGCAGTGTTGTAACAGTAAGCATTAGGTACTAGTATATGAACTGATTTATTCACCACAAGATATATCGGCTTATGGGCAATAATTGAGTGACGATAAGGCAATATCGTGCAGCACTAGTCCCCAGTAGGACAGACGTTCATTCAAAGAAATTGTCCTTGTATCTACTCCTGTACAGACTAGTGAGTGGACGTCAACCGCATCTCTGTCCCTGCTGAACTCATCCCAGAATCTGATCATCAACGCTGGGCTGCTGGTTGGCTGCATGTTGTGTGCTCACATCGTGTACGAGGGCGACTTAACGGTGAGCGAGAATGCTCAAATTCTCCACACCCACATGTAGGGTACAATTGTCCCATGATGCACTGCACAGCAGCATCTGGGATTTTTTGGCCATCATGTCTCCTGCACTAGCACAAGAAACTGGAGTCAGAAATCACTGTGATTAAAATCCAATTTGGCTGCATAGTGTATCAGGAAACAACTTTTCTTAAAGGTGATATTCATAGAAAATCCAAAAATATGAAGATATTCATCTACAGAAAGCTTATGAGCCATACAATGAGCTCGGATGACATTCAAACAATATATCACTTTCCAAAAAGTGAAATTAGGGTGAAAACAATCACCGTATTCTCGGGGACAAATTTGCCCTACTGTCATCCGAAACGGCCTTTAGGTCTGACGTAAGAAAAGGGAGGCGTTATTGTGCATCAAACATGCCAATCCGCAGCTTCTTTTCCGCCAGAAGCATCATGCATTGTTAATGAAACTGTGATGGCAGTTGCTAGTGGATTAACAGGTGTGATACACAATGGTCATTGTGAAGCGTATCCCGGCTGTGACGTACACCCAACACCACTTTCCCTGAGACGATTTCATAGGTCAGGAAGAGAGTCAATATAGTAAAATTTGACTTTCATTAAACACAAAACTGAACACTTTCATGGCATGTTAGCTGCATGAATTGCTTTAATAACTCATTCAATTATAAAATAAACTATATTTATTTGATTTTATTTCCTATGAATATCACCTTTAAAAGGTGGTAACTAGCGTAAACTTGGCACCCTACACACATGCGTATGTTCATTGTTGAACCTTTTTGAAGTGTACACGAAGTGTACATCAAGTGTATTTCTCTCCTTTTTCGCCACAAAATTTGCTCTAAAAGGTGGTCTTAATCTACAAATACTTTGTAAATTTTGGCCGTAATTTTTGCAAACACAGACAGCTACCTTTAACTCTTCATGTTCCAGATCATATAGTGTACTGTAAGATTGATGTGCATGATTAATACCTGTATTATAGTGGAATCATATCAGTTTAAGGCAGACAATAACAGGAAGTTTGAACATGCTTCAACAGGCAGGGGACTACGTGCTATTCTCATCATACATCATGCAGCTCTACAGCCCACTCAACTTCTTTGGCACATACTACAGGTAGGGAGGAGAATCTCATTAATGGAAGCAGGCTAACATGTACATGTAGCACCGTTTATATCCCCTGTAATTTACAAAAACCACTACCGAAGTGACTCTTACTCACTTTAACAGATTTCTCTGTCACATTGTTGGAACCAGATGAGGGTTGAGCAGCTTAAAGCTCAAGAAAACATCATCTTAACTTATGAAATAAAGAAAAAAGTAATTTATGTTACAGATTTGCTTGAACATTGTTTATGTTGTTAACGGTACCTCGGGCAAATGATGAGGGATACCACAGCAAACATTTGTAGCAGCAGGTCTGACAATGCTCTAAAATGGTCCTTGAGGAATGGTGCCTGCTTTGGGGCATTCTGACTACAATCAGTCAATTTATTGAAACCAAGAGCAACATGTCCTTTCAAGAGGTACACTACAGCTCAAAGGAATTGGCACGGGTAAAGGGAAAGGGAAGAAAGGGAAGGAGCCGCAGTTTTGAACCGTGGTATATTCTGTCCAGTTCAGCATGAAACATGATGCTTTCTAGGCTAAATCATCGTGTTTCATGCTGAACTGAACAAAATATACCGTGGTTTAAAACTGTGGCTCCTTCCCTTTCTTCCCTTTCCCTTTACCCGTGCCAATTCCTTTGAGCTGTAGTGTACTGCTTCACGAAAGCATACCCTGCTTTATATTTCTTGCTTATTTCTGACTCTGTTCTCTAAATACCTCTTTTCAGATTGATTCACAAAGAAAAAAAAAAACAGTCCTTTTCATGCCTATATGTGTGTCTCTCATAATGAGAGACTTACATTGGCTACCTATTCATTCTTGCATTTCATTCAAAATGTTGTTGTTGGTATACAAGTGTTTTTACAATTTTGTGCCATCTTATGTGATTGAGTTGTTAAAACAGTATACACGTAGTTTACTAACACTGCCTCAACCTTGTGGAACAATCTTCCGGAACACATAAAAAAACATTGATTCAATTAATAAATTTAAGATTGCCATACCAGTATGTATGTATTTTATCTTATTCTTCTTTCTCTACAGCCCATAGGGACATGTTGAATCACTTTGTGTTATGGGCTGACGTGTATAAGAATCGCTAATTTTAATTGTGAGCTATACTGTGAAACTCTGCTCCTCTAGTTTCCCATTCAATACCTGATAGTGCTATCTGCTCATATGTGTCATTTACACATGTACGTCCACCTGTTTTCTTTTCAGGATGATCCAGCAAGCCTTCATTGATATGGAGAATATGATTGATCTCCTGGAAGAGAAACAAGATGTAAGTCTTGGTCTTATTTGATTCTTGAAGACGTGTTTGAAGTAGTATTCATGTTGGAGTGTAACAACATACTCCCATAGCTATTGAAACAATCAGTGGTTGGGGGGGGGGGGGGGGGGTTATGATGTATTTGCTGGGAACTACTTTCAAACCTGGCATCATGAAACAAACTCACCGAATCATGCTGTTCAATGATACTGTATTAGAAATGGTAAAAGTCAACCTTCAATTTTTGTCCACATTAAGGTGAAACAATGTCAAATTATTGGAAGTGAAGTGACTTCACTTCCGGTAGAGGTTAGATGGGTCATATCCCTGAAAAAAGCAGCCAAGAATTTGGAGGTGAATATTTTTACCTTTATTCTTGCATTTGGATCCAAAGTTTAATTCATGTCGTCGTTTTTGATTTTGCCTTTCTTGAACACAGATTGTAGATGATCCCAATGCGAAAGCTCTGATTGTGAAGCAGGGCAAGTTGGAGTTTGACAATGTCAGTTTCTACTACAGTCCACAGTAAGTATCAGAGCATTGACTAGCTTTGTTTCCAGGCTGTTACACATTTCTAATCCAATCAAACAAAAACAACAACAACAGGACTGACAGGACTAGCCTAGTCCCTTTGCTAGTTCTTCTCCTGCTCACATGGAAAAAAAGGAAGAAATATTGAGAACAGTAAAGAAATAAAGTGACCAGTTTTGTGAGTACTGATTCTGTACTGTCCTGGTGAACAATTCGGAATACGCAGTAGAAATGAACAACAACTCAGAAGATAAACTCAACATCCAATCATGCCAGATATCAGCCATATCTTCATGCTGTAGCAGTAAGCTTGGAATATTTAGTTATCTTAACTAATGATTGAATATGTTGCCCGTCACACTAGCACTATTAAACCATGTGAATTCTTACAGAGCTTTCCATTCCAGATGAATGTAGTGACATAATGTATCTGAGACTTTTTCATACCCTTTATTATTTCATCTCATATACTTGCAGATGTAAGTTGTATTATTGTATATGGTGTATGTCTATCTGTTTTTAACTTGTAAATTGTCACATTGTAGCGGTATGGCTGCGAAGATGATTTCAATTAACCTTGAAATGTATTGAATTGAATGACATCTGCATGAAGACATAAAGTCATATGCACAGTTTATTCATGTATTTTAATTCATACTCTGCTCTTGCAAAGGTATTTAATATTCCTTCACTTGTTTGTGGTACAGGAAACCCATCCTTCGCAACGTCTCCTTCACAGTTGAGCCAGGCCAAGTTGTTGCAATAGTAAGTTGTACAAACTTTTTAGTAGTAGATTTATAGGGTGTCCACACACACAAAATTCATTATATAGCTGTATGACAAAATTCTGTGTGTGGACGCTGATACGATACGTTGCATAACAAAACGTCATAGACAGACACATGGGTCTGGGCATCATTTTGAAGTAGAACGGTATAAAGAATCACGCTTAAAGGGTTACTAAATTAGAAAAATAAGTTCCCACTAATCTATGTAAAATTATCCACAGAAAATGAATTTCACATTTGTTTGACGCAGTAAAGTCTCATTTTGATGAAAATTTGAAAAAACACACACATCCAGTGACGTCAGAAAGTCAAAATGCCAAAAATGCCAACGGTGTGTACGGAAGTCAACAATAGACCATTTTCGTAATGTATTCACAACTTTCCCCCTAACTGCGTAGTAACGTGTTATTGCATTCACCTGTATCTTGTCATTCATATTCGATGGATGGAATGCACTTTGAATCTATTAGTTGTTCCTACTCGGACAAACCTCGGACAAGCTTTGGGGTTCCCATGGGTAACGTATTGTTTGAATGGCGTGATTAAAATATTTTATTCACGCTGTTGGCATTTATGGCATTTTGACTTTTCTAACGTCACTGGAGGTGTGCGTTTTTTCAATTTTTTTTATCAAAATAAGACTGTATTGCGGCAAACAAATGTGAAATTCCTTTTCTAGTGGCTAATTTTACATAGATTAGTGGGAACCTATTTTTCTAATTTAGTAACCCTTTAATCATGGTGCACTGTGTGTGTGGACATAACCTTCCCAGAGTCATGTCTGCCATCCTATCAGTTGCACATAGCAATGCGGGAGGTGAGAGAATATTTAGTCTTGTTTGTAAGAACTCCGCAGAGTTTCACCCAAGTCTTGACACACATACATTGTCAGATTTCCTCACACATTATACAGCTGTGCTGAGAAAAAAAGTTGTCACCAGGCCCAGTTCAATGAAAAACTTCTTGAGGAGTGCAAGGAGGTTGCCTCTACATACAACAAAAATCTCTCCAGCCAGGACTAAATGTGTGAACAGACAGAATGACTGTACATTACCTATTTGTAAATAAACTATAGAGATAACAGCGTGAGAAATGCATTTCTGCATTGGAAGAATGTCGAACATGGCTGTAAGTTTTGTGTTTGATGCATTCCTTTTTTTTGATCATGATGGTTCCTGTTTTGGGTTGCTCAAGGTTGGCAGCTCTCCAGTATAAATAGGGAGCTTTAGATTTCTTATCTATGACACAGAATTTTCTGAGTTGGGGAAATCAGCCTGACTGCGCATGCATGAGGTAGTCCATCCTGCATCACCTATCATTTCACAATTATTCTCAGGCAATTTTATGTCTTAGCAAAATTCACGGACTGGCAAATGATGGCGCTATTTTACTTTCATTGCTCTGTGAAGTTGCATCGTTGCAACATAGAAAAATCTTAAGTAAGATTATTCAAGACCCGGCCTGAGGAGGAGAATGCAGCGGAAAGAGAGAGAGGATTCTCGGTCATGGGGTTGGTTGTGAAAAATAAAACTCCCTTGTATCGAATGTGTTCTTTATAATGCCATTGCTCTCCAGGTTGGTCCCTCGGGAGCAGGCAAGAGTACCATTATCCGGCTCCTCTTCCGCTTCTACGAAGTCCAGGGTGGAGCGATCAAGATGGACGGGCAGGACATCACTAAGGTAGGGCTGGTAGGGGTAGTTTCTTGTTGACTAGCAACCGACTGGCCAATGAAAACAACGTATGTGATGTAATAATCCACTGTGCAATTGAATGCCGCACTAACGGAGTTTACATCACATTGTTAGCGGAAATGAAAATTTTCTTTGCTGTTTCTTTTATTTGACTGTGTAGTGCAGACCCTATTCGGACTTGGTGATGGTGGGGGGGGGGGGGGGGGGATTTTGAAATCCACAAATGGCTTGGAACCTCTGCGGATAATGACATGTCTTTTCATGACTTTCTCTATTGAAGTGTGTTATAACTTTTGAGACCAAGTTTGGAAAAATTAAATACCTATGAAGATTTATGAAGACCACATTTTTTTGTTTCCCTTGAGCCGTTTGTGTATCACTGAAAAATGTATCAAAATAACCTGTATGTACAGACCACCAGTCCAGCTGTTAAGGACCAAATGTTAGGTCTCCCTTTTGGGGGCTAACGTCTTTATATACAGGGCTCACTGGACTACGAACAATAAAAAAAAAAAATATCTTTAAATACTGGAATTTACTCTCAACAGGTTGACCAGCGCTCCTTGAGGAAAGTGATTGGAGTTGTCCCACAAGACACAGTGTTATTCAATAACAGCATAAGGTGAGTCTGGCCAGCATAGATTCATGTATGGATGCAAAAAACACATTTCTAAAACAGTCTCATTTTCCAACTTTGGGAAAATGTTCAGTATTCATAAAGATCCTGGTGTTATATCTGTTTGTCCTTGAAATATTATAACATTGTATATATATATTTGTAAATTTCAGAACAAGATTCCTGCATTTGATCTCTTTAAAACCTATTTGAAAAATAAGAAAGATGTAGAACACAGAATTTCCAAAAAGAAAGTGGATGGAGATTTGAAATATCCTTTTTTTTTCTATTGCCCTAACTATTTGCTTATTCATTTACCCTGATTTTTTTATGCTGCACCTTAATACCGTACATTGGTGTGCTTAATTTTGTTTTTGTTTTTATTGTAATTACCTGCTGCTTTTTCTTGATTTTGTTACCATGCATATTATACCTAATACATACTAAATTATAAAATACATACTAAATTATGTTATTTATTTTTTTTTTATTGTAATTTACTTGGACTTTTTCTTCATTTTGTTACCATGGGTATTATACCTAATAAAAACTTGATTGTATTGAAATAAAAAAGTGTGTGTCTTGTTTGGCTGGCAGGTATAACATCCGCTATGGCAAGACGGAATGCTCCATTGAGATTGAGATTGAGATTGAGATTGAGATTGTATTGAAATAAAAAAAGTGTGTGTCTTGTTTGGCTGGCAGGTATAACATCCGCTATGGCAAGACAGAATGCTCCATTGAGATTGAGATTGAGATTGTATTGAAATAAAAAAAGTGTGTGTCTTGTTTGGCTGCCAGGTATAACATCCGGTATGGTAAGACGGAATGCTCCATTGAGGAGGTCGATGAGGCTGCCAGGGCAGCAGACATTCACACCCGCATCCAATCCTTCCCTGAAGGTGGGTACAGTCTCGTAAAAACTCTCCACAAAAAATATTTTCTCTACAAAGGAAGTGTGTTTATTGCTTACATTTATTGTACCTTACCACAAAGATATTATTTCTATAAATCAATTGTTCATTTTTATTTTTAGTTGTTTACATTTATTGTACCTCAATGTTTGCATTGTCTTTTTTTGTCTTTTTAGTGGAAAAAATATAATTGAATCTTGAAAAATATTTTTATGAATGAATTGTGTTTATTATGTTTTGTTTTGGTTTGAAATAGGTACATGTAAATGGGTCTGTCTTCAGTAAAGGGATATTTTTTGGCACAATTGAATCATTTGAAATTATGATCACCTTGCACCACCAAAATATGACAGAGTGTTGAATTAATTTCCTTCAAAATAACTTCAGCTAAAATCCTGCTCTGAATGTTCATTTATTATATATTTCTAAACTAAGCCTGTACAAATTTGCCATATCACGTTGGTAACGGGACAGACGAGTGTGCTACAAACTCGTCTGTCCCGTTACCAACGTGCTATAGCAAATTTGTACAGGGCAAATTTTCTGAAGCGTACAAAACCTTGTAAAGTGCAAATCAATACATTTCTTTGATGTTTTTTTTTAATATTGGCTGGTTTATTTAAGGGACGAAAAAAATAAATAATTAGAATTTAAAAGATTTATGCAAATGTTACAGTAAATGTAGCAGAAATGTACCCCATTACTATAGACTGTAGACAGGCCCAAATAGCAAATACAGCATTGCACTGATGCACAAAGAACTCTATACCGAAAGTACTGTGCTATTTCAAACAAAGACATTAAAATCCTTATCTCTTGCAGGGTATGATACTGTGGTTGGAGAGCGAGGGTTGAAGCTGAGTGGGGGAGAGAAGCAGAGAGTGGCCATCGCAAGGACAATCCTGAAGGCTCCTGACTTTGTTCTGCTTGATGAGGTGAGAATGGGAACAGATAATTGACTTTTGTGTTGTGCCAAAAACAGAGTATTTAATGATCGTGATCAGGATCATGTAAGAATACTTTATTCTTATTGTAACAATAATAATTTATCACAATGGTAATAATCCTTCCTGCTTTTTTCCAGACAGTACAACTTTACTGTTCAAATCCCCCATCCACTAAGATGATAAGTTTGAACAAACAAATTAACCGTGCATATTCTTGATTTTTTTCTTTTCAAGTCTGTCGTATCTTTCGACACATTAAAAAAGAATAAAGAGACACACAAAAATTATTCTGCTGTTTGAAATACTGTGTGTAACAGAATGTTAATTAATAAATTTTAATTTTATAGATATTTTTGTAAAAAAATAAGAAATAACAAATAATTTGGCTCTAAATTTGTATTAACTGAGTTGGATAAAATTATCAATGATGTAGGAGTGATTGATACTCATATTTGAACAATTCCAAATGAAAAACCTGAATTGTCAAAAGAGAGAAATATGTAAGAATTTTACAATACAATAAAACAACAGAAGTAGAAGAAATCTGCACACTTCTTTTGCTTCAAAAACATGAAGAAATCATCACCTGACAATATGAAAACGGCAAACCTCATATTTTGTTTATCGTAGACATGCAGGTAGGTTTTTGTTTCAACGTTTCTGCCAATTTTCATGATTTTTTGGCCCCCCTGTCTGATCTTCCATCTATCACCTTTTTTCCTCTTGAGAGTTCCCCTTCTTCCTACCTAGGGTAAGAACGAACTGTCATTATTGATGAGCAATAGACCATTTTCATTATGAATGCAAATATTATTCATGTCTGTCATTCTAACAATGCATCAGTGATCTCCAAGCTTATCTGAGGCTTGTAGTAGCAACATTTAATACATTCAGAGTGTGTTCCACCCATTGAAACAGAATCACCAAATACAGGTGAATGGAGAAACGGAGAAAGTTGTGGATACATTATGAAGCAGCGTATTGCAAATCTCTACGTACAATGTGTTGTTGCTTTTGTGCAGGCGACCTCCGCGTTGGATACCAAGACCGAGCGCAACATCCAGGCCTCCCTGGCCAACATCTGTCAGGGCAGGACAACCATCGTTGTAGCTCACAGGCTGTCCACCATCATCAACGCTGACCAGATCCTAGTGCTACAGGAAGGGGTGGTCGTAGAGAGGGGAAGGTACGTTTCTCCTTAAAAGGGAAGTCAATCCTGACCTTAAATGAAAGCACCATTTTTGTGATGGTTTGAAGAAAATCTGTCAAAGGTTTAGAAAATTATGATTTCTCAAAGTTTTAGTTTTGTGTTGTCACGTGCGAGGTGCTCTCCCATATGTTATGTCCTGTATGATTCCATAAATTGTCTTTTTGTTTATTTTCCTTTGAATTGTTTCTGTCTTGTGTCCAAGCACTAGTTTTGACTGCATGTCTGAATATATCTTGTCTCTGTGACAGACATGATGAGCTCCTACAGGCTGAAGGGATCTATGCAGACATGTGGCAACAACAGCTCCAGACAGACGAGGAAGGGGCCAATGGGACGAACGGAAAGACAGACGAACCAGCCGAACCAGACGCATAGAGGAACTCTGTCCCACCCATAAAAGTAGTGTCAATGGAGCAGACACACAGGCGGGCAAATGTGGGCCCCACTGCATAAACTTTACCATTGATGGTAACTCTGCTACCAATGGCAACTTCTGTGGAACCCTTGAGTTTCATTGGATGTTTAGTGGTGTTACCATAGAAGTTACCATTGATGGCAGAGTTACCATTGATGGTAAGTTTTATGTAACAGGGTCTTGATACGTAAGCAGGTCATGCCTTGCCCTGACAAAAAGGAGCCAATTGGAACAGACGCAAAGGCGGGCGAACCTGAGGCAAGTACAGACTAGGCCTCACCCATGTTTGTAGCACCGCATCGTGCTACCTGCCTGGCAACACGATCAAAGCCCACTCAGCACTCAGCACTAATGTTCTGGTTTCACACACATTTTATTTACCACATTTTGGTGATGTATAAACTTGATTGATTTCTTTCAGTATATTTGGCAACTTTTACAATGCAGTCATCATGCACAGTGCACAATGGAATGTTGAGAACGTTCCTGGCAGTCACCTGTATAGTTACCATTACAACGTGTGCAATCATGGCTATTGTATAGTGTGGGTGTACATGTTATATCTGTTATAGTATGGAATCCAACACGATATTTATACGGTTCGTTAACCATTAATTCCCTTAATATGCACACTGTTCTGTATGACTACTTTGTTGAGGTGATGATACCTGAGTAAACTAACAAATACCATGGAAACTGCTACTGCAAACCACCTAATGCTAGCGATACTAATTCAAGTGCAACTAAAATAAGGTGTCAATGTGGTGTTGATTGTTGAGTACTATATACATGTAAGCTGTTATTTTTGAGAGGGTTTTATTTTCACGAAGTTCGCGAATCGTTGTCGGGTCGTGAATTTAACTACACGTTATTATATTGTGACATAATCTTGATCACTAAGCGCATGCACGACACCCTGCTGCGTGCGTACGTAGTACCAGCAGGTGTATGCGGTTGTGTGCTTTGCTACATGTACATCTAGCTTGCTTAGCATGCCATGCCGCACACAATTGAGCATCGCAATGTGCAAGTTAAGTCATATGTATATAGCAGGCCTGGGAGCAGTGCATGCATTATATAGCGCTGGGTGTCATTAGCTGTGTGCTTCCTTCTATAAAGATAGTTATGTGTGATATGCTTTTTATTGTAAATTACATACATGTAGTTCATTTATCATTGTGTTGCTAGTTATTCAGTTATTCAGTGAGTGTGAGTTTGTCAGTGGAAGCCTTATGATTTTGAGTGCTGAGCTGTCTTACTAAGACAATTTGTAGTCTTGTACAATAAGATAGAAACGGTGTTCTGCTCAATGAAAAGATGAAAAGGTCTATATTTTGTAAATTTTGCAGTGACAACACCCAGTGTCAAACACATTTATTCATGTTGTTTGTATGAAAGCATGTACAATTATATGTTATGAATGTTACATGCAGTAACAAAAGCAAAAAAAAAAAGGTGAATGGCTCCATATTATGAAAACATAAGTGGTTGCATGATTTCTATGATTTATTTGATTTTTGCAATCAGAAAATATAGTAAAATACAAATGAAATGTTATTATGTTCTATGTATGCAAAAATGAATGTGTTGATGTATCATATGATTTTTTTTGCAATCAACAAAATAATAGTGATATTGTACTCGTACTCGTATTGTACTTGTAGGTTTATGTTTTATCCATGTGTAGAGTGTGGTAGTGTGTAGGATTAAAATGTTTGACCCTCTTCACATAGACCTGGTTTGCTGCCACCGCTCCCCATTAACGCTCTGTGTGTGACGTGCAACTGTTGTTTTGCAATTTATACACACAATACCTCAAGGAGGAGCACTTTATCTGGCACACAAAGGCACTATGTAAGTTCCTCTACTTCAATGAGGCAGTGAATCATTGAGCTGTTCGTATGTTCAAATTCAAGTTTAGTTTTATTAAATTAAAAATATAAAATAAATGCCATTCACATTGAATTAAAATCAGGAGTTGATGGACGTCTCCAAGAAAAAGCACGAGGCCTGTAAAGTTAGGATGCACCCTAGCAGAATGATGAAAACATTAAGTGGACAATACATTTCAAATGGTTTATAGATATGACAGATTGTCATAGAAAAATTGAATTGGATTGATATTGAATAATGTAGAAATCAAACAACTGAAACAAGAGAAAACAAAAATAACATACACCAAAGCACACACACACACACACACACACATACACACACATATACACACACACACATACATAAACACACACACACACACATACACACACACATATACACACACACATACACACACACACATACACACACACACACACACACACACACACACACACACATACACACACACACACACTCTTGACCTGTTGCAATAGCAAGACATTAGTAACAATTGTCAGGATATCAGTGGTAGCTGCAGATCACTTCCATTTGAACCTCCCTTCAATTCCTAGAAACTCATATGTCTCTCTAGAAAAGTTTATGAGAAGGACGGGTATTTAAAGAAGAGGTCAGGGTAGATGGATATATATATTATATCATTATTTATATCAAGATGGATGGATGTTATGTATGACTTGTGTAGTGGTGTGTTCATATACTGTATGTCCCATAGCAGACTGGTTCAAAATGTATAACTATAGTTGTACAAATTAGATCGTTTGACCTATTAAAATGGCCTGAAATCAATTTTTATAATAGACTCTTGAGTATCCTAATAGATTTGAAAGTATTTGATATTGAAGAGCTGTGACGAAATGACGGTGCAAAACGTGTACTTTGACTTTTAGTTTTACATTCTTCCCCTAGAATTTAGATGTGAAGTGACAAAATGAAAAATTTGTGAATGAATTTAACACAGCCTCATTGAACTTCTGTGTACATGTAAATGTGAATGTGAAACTCAAATGATATAGTTTGCTGAACTTTAAAAAATAATGCAACTCTTTCCTTCTTTCTTTGAATATCATCCTTTATGTTTTTACAATTTTTAATGATTTGGAATCACTTGTATTGCCTATGTCAGCATTATATTTTTTGGTAGATGAGTTGTAAGAACCAGTACAGTGATTTAGTTATTTCTGTGTGACTATGTTTTTGGTGTGAAAGTATTAAATTTGTAGACTTCTGTGCCACCCAAACCGTAGTGTATGGCAACCAACAAGACTGTGTTGTTGCAAGCTGCCTTTGCTAAGATTGTCTTTCAGAATGTAATTTAATGATGAAGATGATGTTGGTGATAATGATAATAGATGGTATGAAGGAAATGGAGGAGATAGAGAGATAGAAGAAGGAGTCGATAATAAGTTAATGTTATTTTTTTCCCTCTTTTTCAATGTACATGTACTCATATAGAGTACCAAAGTGTGACGTCATTTGAGCATTATATTCAAGACAACTGGTTGTAAACAGTACGGGTAGAGCAAGCAGCGGTGATCACAATGGGGACTGTAATTGGGAATGCCGGATACTAGCCAGATAGACAATATTGGACCGCTAAACCTCTCACTGGAGTGAGTTTGTTTAGAGCCAATTGTCTTGACATCATGCTGATATGACGACATCACTTCGATACTCTACAGAATTCAAACATGGAAGCTTACTTGTCTTCTTCAAAATTATTAAAGCACACTTTTACTTGGTCATGATCAGCACCTCGACTATCATAGAATGGTAAAGGGAACCAAATCACAGCTTCACATGATGCAATCCCACTGCTTGGTCAATATCCATTTCTAGTGATGCTCACTGAATGATGCATGAGGTATGTCTGACATTTCATTAATTACATGACATGTAATTACAAACATATATTTACTTAAAATGGATATGGGTCTGTCTACCATAAAGGGATATTTTTTGGCACAACTGAATCGTTTGAAATTATGACCACTTTGCACCACCAAAGTATGGCAGAGTACTGAATTAATTTCCTCAAAAAAATAACTTCAGCTAAAATCCTGATCTGAATGTTCATTATTATATATTTTTAAACTAAGCCTGCACACATCTGCCATATCACAGTGGTAACGAGACAGACGAGTGTGTTACAAACTTGTCTGTTCTGTTACAAACATGCTGTGGCAAATTTGTTCAGGGCAAATTTTCTGAAGCAAACAAAACCTTGTAAGTGCAAATCAATACATTTCTTTGATATTTCATTATTATTGGCTGGTTTATTTAAGAGACAAAAAAAGTGGAATTGAAGAGATTTATGCAATTGTTACAGTAAATGTAACAGAAATGTACCCATTAATGTAGACAGGCCCATATCACTGTTTAAATGCAATTGCTCTTGTGCATAAGGTGCAGTAATTTGTGTGATATACATGTAATAAATCATTTGGCACCTTGTTCTCCATACCGTACAGACTGGCTGATTGAGTTTTTGTAATTGTCATTTCAAATGTAATTTGATTGTGGAGGTGGATTTAAAATGTATTCAGGTCATTAAATTCTGACTAAAGCTTACTTTGTCTTTGGTGCTGTTGTTATATTTTGGGTCACTATGATGTAGGTAAGTTACATGTAGTTACATAATTTCTTTGGATTCCTCTCAATCCATCTCTTACTAACATGTTGATACTTCTCAACTTATTACACATCTCCGTGTTGTACCAATATTTGTCTGGTAATATGCGTACTGAAAACACCTTCCTACTGAATAGAGAATCGACTGATAAGCTACATGTATTACACTGCAATGACAGACACAAAACAAAACAAAAGGAACCCAGTTGTTGTTTTTGCATGTTCTTCCCTTGTAACCTGAGCTTTTATTTATATATGTACATTCAGACATATACATTTAATGTTGTTAGTCAGGTTCTCATTTTAGAACACAAAATTTCAAACTGAGCCATAACACAAGTTCTTGCAAAGTGGGAAACAAAAGCAATATGCAAAAAAAAGAGTTGTGAACAAATCAATGTGTAATGAATGAACCATTGAAAACAAAGTGAATGCTACCAGGAACATAGGCTAGCAACCTCAAACCATATTCATTTTGTCAGTCCAAACAATGAAATAAGTTTCAAGTCACTCACAAAATGTTGCAAATAATCAAAACATTCTTACATATCTGAAACAACATGTAGCCCACATGAAATTCAAAGGTACTGTATCAACAAGTGACTTTTCTTTGCAAATCTCATCATTGGAAAATGAGTCTTGACATACCCTTCATGCATTTGTTAACTATGACGTGATTGGACATTTTTAGTAAACTACACTCCAGTACATATTGTGAGGTTATCAAGAATGCTGATTTTTTTTTTACAGCGTTCTTGATAACCTCAAAATGAAGAGTGCATTTTTTGTGTTTTCTGTAAAGATCCTCCTTAAAATATCGACTCTTTCTTCATTGCAGGATATTTTGCTTGGCCGGGGTATGTATAATATCAAATTGACTATTATAAACATATGAAGAAAAATACATCGATGCAAGATTATTCTACAGCATACTCCACATATTAAACATGTTTACATTCATACTTCATAATCTTTATCTCATAATTTTTGTCATATTTTATACAGTTTACACACTATAAATATGCTTATTTACAACGATACAATAAAATAATTGTATCTTACAAGACCACACTTGTAAGACAATAATAAACAAAGGGGAAAAGCTGGTAGATAATTTACTCCATACTTCTATCCAGGGATTTTCCATGGATTCTCTTCTTTTTTCTTAATTCCTTGAGAATATAGGCTATAGAGACTGTATTCCCTATGAAAATTCATATTACTAATGAGTCTGCCTTCATTGGCAAGAAAGTGATAAAACAGTATAAACACTCGACAAACATGGTGCTCCAAGCACGAAGAATACATGAAAGTAGTTAACTAGATATGTGTTCAAGGAACTATCAAACTCAGAACCAAAGTAGAAAAAAACAAAGGGGAAATATATGTTGAGACCGGTCCCTGACGCCAAGAAAGAACTGGATAAGTTTCTTCCGAGCAAATCTAGTAATGGAAGATCAGACCCTGATGATTTGTTGATTTTATAAGAGCAAGTTGAGATTTAGAATAGTGTTGCAAAGCTCGAAACAGTCCAGAATTTCCTTTGAAATGAAATTGCTACGCATGAACTGCATTGCCAATTTGATGTGTCCCAGTGATGTACCGTATTGCCTTTGGAGATAATGGAAACTCTGCAGAATACCTTGAATGCAGGCCACTCATTCTGATGACCAATCTGGTCCTCCAAGTTTTCTGACTTAACTCAAAAGAACGGTTGTCAACCATTTTATTCCTCTTAAACACTGGTCCCACTCATAATGTTAGTCTGCAGTACATGTATATACTACAGACTAACATTGCAGGACTTCTTGAATTATAATCACAATGCACATGATTTTACACAGTGGAGCTTTCTTTATAGGAAAAGGCTTTGGTGTTTCTTGCAATAGGTGGCTATTATAATATACTGTATATGCCATATATTTCGCGAGTGTAATTTTTTGCGAATCAGGACTTCTCCACAATTTCGAGAGTAGTTAAATTTTGCAATTGTGTGCTTGTGCATGTCGTATTCATGTTTTCGCGTGCTGTTAAATTCACGAATAGCATCCGACTTGCGAAATTTGCGAAAATAAAAACCACGCGAAATATGTGGCGTATACAGTAGTATACTTCCAGACCTGATCCAAACTCTAGTCCGTAATCACACTAACAAGTTATGAAACTGCAATGAACAATCATCATCTGTATGATAAGAAGAATCCGATAAGCACATCTTTGCATAGAGTTATGAAAATGGAGTAGGTGAAATATGTAGAATGTGTGATAGTTGACAGTTAGATCAAATTCTATGAAGAAAATAATTTTGTTCCCACAGCGAGGTGAGACCTTTAGATCATACTAGATTGCAGGCACAAACACTCATCAGTTGGTAAGTGAGTCTACATCAATGGGTCTGAAGTGTAGAGACTAGTTTGTTTATGATCCCGGCCTCATTGGGATACGAGCAGCAAGTCTTACCGCTAGTTTGGAAATAATGTCACAATGGAGTCTACGCTGGCAGACCAATGCTACACATTGATAAACTTAAGTAGCGCCCTCTCGAGTCCAAATTGATGCAATTACCCTTCACAGAAGAAGCTAGGCATCTTTCAATCTCTAACAGAACATTACAAATTCGAAATAAGCAAGCTTTACACCACGTGACAGTGTCAAGCTAAACTCTTCCTTCGTTGATAAAAACATAAATAATTCCTTATTACCCCGTAAGGTTTGGGAGAAAATGTGTTCACTTTTACAAAGCAAGCACAGTTTTAAGTCCTCCCTTCTCCTTCCTTTTGCATGTGTCCTCGTCCGAGTTTAGTGGGCCTGACACCCGCAAGGGCTATCGCCTCCTTTGCGACGACTGCGTGGATTGAAACCGGAACCACCAAAGTGTCATGGGAAGGTTTTTGCACCCCATGTATGTCACGCGGAGTTCGTGGGGGGTCAGGAAGGGGAGCATATCACAGGGGGCGCCAAACAAGGTGGTGTTGGCCGCGTTGTGCGAGTTCTCATACAGAATGGGCGTAGATGACAGGCTGTCCTCGTAACTCTACAAAGGAATGCACACAATTGACACAATTTATGATATATATTTTGAATATATTCTAAATATTCACAGGATTATTACAAGACTAATAATGAATGGAATATCGCGAAATCTGCTCCAAATAATTTGACATCCTTTGATTTTATGATGTGTCAGTTTCAGCTTGATTGGAGTGAAATTATGTTTTTCTTTCCAAAAGCGTCAAAAGGTTTTTTTAAACAACTAATATCATTATTACTACCTAATACTTCTAATCATACTACTAAACATTACAACAAAAACTACATCTTACTTCAACGTATGCTCTTACTGTTATCACTTCTGATACTAGCTATTGTACAGTTTCAGGATATGTCATCAATTATTATTTGTGTCATAATCCGTGGAATATCTAATGATATTTTCACTTTTGCATGAATTTTGACTTTAAAATGTGTGTGTATCAGATAATTTATTCAGAACAAAACAATATGTTCACCTGAACTCTGTACAATGGGTGACTGTAATTTGTAATAAGTCAATGGGCTTTCTTTCCTGGTTTAGTACTAAGAAAGTTCAAGCACAAAAATGCCTCGAGAAAGCTTGAAATCTTACTCTGTGTATGTCGCCAACACACATGGTCGTGTGATTAGAATTCACCCAGTTATTTGTCAGCTCGCTGTTCCAGGAATACTCCAGACTCCCCCCGCTAGTGAACACCACCACATTGGAATGACGTGTGCCTGCCGGGTCCGTCTGAAGGGCGTCTACCAGCCGACCGGAATAGCTTTGGTCTGCAATGATGTAGATGTGTTGGGCGTTGCAGTCGGCAATGTCCTCAAGAAACTCTGAGATTTTGTACTGCTCATTTTCGTCAGCCTTTTTGAGAAATGAAACATTGGGGATGAGGGGAAAATTGATTTAGTTTATAATGGTGGTACAGTTGTATATGAAAACAAATCGTATTACATGAGATCAAATCTGAAAACTGGGTGGGGTAGGTGGGAGTACATAGTGTATTTAGTCCAATTTTGATTCCGGGATAATTTCAGATACCCTTTATATTTGATAGAATTGACTAATTAGAACACAGCAGATCAGTTGGGATGGATATAAATTAGACTTAAAATTACTTCGTCCTCAGGGCCCTGTTGCATAAAATTTACCAGTAATGGTTACTGTCATCCATGGTAACTACCATGGTAACATGACTCAACAGCCAATTGAATTCAAGATTTCCGTAGAAGTTGCCATTGGTAGCAGTTATATAGTTATATAGGTTTTCAATTATTACAACTGACCGTCAATGGTAACTGCCATGGCAATAGGGGCAAATGTAAACTCTCATTGGCTGTTGCCATGGTAGTTACCATTGGTGATAAGGTTACAATAATCGAAAACCTATCTGCAACATAGGCCTAACCCAGAAATAAGTTAGAATGATAAAATAAGAAGCAGAAAAAATCTAAGTAGCAGGGCAAATAAGGTTTGAGTAAATTCGGAAAACTAATAAGAAAGTGAAGAATGAGATGTGTCTACTTCTGTAAAAAAAATAACTGATTTTGGGACTGGTATACCAATCTAAATGCAGGAAGTGAGGGTGAGGGGTGATGTATTTATTTCTGCATATTGACACCTATGGTAGTCCTACGAGTGGAAACTTTTATTGTAGAGCTGCTAGTAACTATGGTCCTGGAAGAGTGTCAACCTATAACGTGCCACTTGCAGCTTATATCACCATTAATACACATAAATCACATAGAGCAGCATGTTGCATGGAACACAAAGGCTTAATGTGAGCTTAACATTTTGGTGTGAATTGGACTTACTATGCCATCTTGGTTGGCATCCCACAGCAGCATGGTGCCGTCAGCCAGAGTGGGGCTGTTCAGATAGATGACCAGGCTCTCCACGCAGTGCCTCGTCCTACACAAGGTGCTGAGGTGGTTCTGGACGACCATCTTGTGCGTCGCTGGATAGGCATGCCTAGACCCCTCCTCATCAATGTCATCTGGAGGTGGGCAAGCAGACCATTTACTTACTGACTTATTGACTTTCTAATTCATTTCCAAGCACAATTATATCCTGCACAGCACTCCTTCCAATCGACGTAGAACCATTCTTGTGTAATATGGAGTATATTTTGTGTCACAATCACCTCAATATATTTTGTCATTATTAGTATATATGGCAACTGCACCCCCCCCCCTAACCAGACCCAGTCCTGTATCCAGTACATTCCCTTATCATCAATGAAGGCCTTAATAATATCTTTTGTCATAATTTGCATATACTGCATATGCCCCCCCCCCCCTCCTCCACTCACACTACCCAGACACATTACCCAGTACATTCCCCCTATCAGCAAAAAAGGCCTTTCATATCCTAAAATTTCTCTTGCATATGGATTTCATGCCACAATTACTTTAATATCGCTTGTCCTTATTCAGCACCTGCCCCCCCCCCCCCCACAACCCTCCTCCCCAAACTAGACACACCCCTGTCAATATCTTACCCAGTACATTCCCCGTATCAGCGAAGAAGGTCTTGATGTTTGGTCTCCTGAAACCATTCTTGCGGAGGACCGAGTACATCTCCCGTGCATTGTCTGCATGCGACTCCAAACTGACCAGTCGGTTCCAGCCACCCGATAGGATGACCGCCTGGTCACACGTCTCGTAAAACTTACACCGAGCCTTCACCTGAAGGGAAGGAAAGGTGAAAGAAACACAATATTTGAGACTGGTACTCTTTTTGTAGGATATAGAAAAAAAACATAGTTTGTTGCAAAACTTACTCTTATTTTGACAGAGCGGGGTTGGTGAGAAACGCGAAAGAAACAAAATATTAGAGACGGATACTCTATTTTGTGTGATATAGAATAAACAAAGTTTGTTTCAAATCTTACAATTATGTTCAGCACAATTCTCCTCTCTTTCCTCCTCTGTATAACTACTTTTTGACTAGTTAACAACTTCATCATCACCCTCTGCTTTTTTCCATTTCATATCATCTAGTTTTGCTTCAATAAATGAAAACTAAAGTTCACGACAGTTTTCTGTAAATGTTATAAAATAAAATGAAAATCCATCTCTATTCTTAAAAAAAGCCTTTCCCCTTTTTACCACACAAATATTTCATATATCAAGAATGCACTATGGAGTTACCGAAAGTTATACTGTTTTCTAATAAAGATTGAACTTCACATTTTGTCCAAAGAGTTATAATACTACATAAACATGTTAAACTCATATTTCTCCTGAGACACTGGATGTTTTACCTAAACATAATGTTTCTGCTGTTTTTTCTGGTTATTCTATTCGCTCAATGAACATGCTGAATACATCTGAGGCTTTGAATGTATATGTGCCAAATGTAAAAGTGAAAGTGGCAAACATATATTAGTCATAGTTCTCCAAATCTAATGGGATTGCATCCATCTAGTTACATTGAGAGCCAATAAGCACTACCTTCAGAGACGGCAATTCACATCTGCGCGTGTTTTTGTTGAGCTCGCAATTGACGGAATAGTTGGCTGGCTGGTACCTATAGGTGGGGCAAGCTCCAAATCCCAGAACGGTATCATCCCGGCATGCCAGCTGTTGTTCCCGAGCCTGCTTTGGGGAAGGGGAGGCAAGAGGGAGAGAGGGGGCAGAGAGAGCGGGGAGAGAGAGATGGGAGGGAGGAGGGGGTGGAAGGTGAAGGAGCGGGGAGGGTTGGGGGAGATCGAGAAGGGAGGGAGTGCGAGGGGGAAGAGAGGAGGGGGCGGGAGAGTTGGTAAGATCGACAAGGGAAGGGGGAGAAAAGAAAAGGGAACGAGGGGAGGAGAGTGGGAAGGGGGTTGCAGGGAGAGAGAGAGGGAGGGAGAGAGAGGGAGGGAGAGAGAGAGAGAGAGAGAGAGAGAGAGGAAGAGGGGAAGAAAAAAACAACCAGAAAGGAAGAGATCAAAACACAAGTTCAATCGAACATCCTTGATCATGATTGAATTAGAAAACAGAAATACTTCCTGATGATTAACACCTCATATTTACAACTGTTAAACAAAGATCAATACTACTAATATAATTACTTCCTTGTTCCTGTCTAGTATTGTCATGATCATTCATACATCATTAGCTGATAAAAAGCAAATAAATGGAACACCAGCACGTAGATGATGTGTCCAACTTTATTTATAACTAAGAGATGATGTCCTAAACCGCCACGAGACATTATTCATATCAAACATGTCAAATGAGATAATACATGTATGCGGGCACACCGCAGACACACAGAACCATTTGATGTGGTAGTGGTAGTGGTGTGTGTGTGTGTGTGTGTGTGCGTGTATGTGCGTGTGTGTGTGTGTGTGTGTGTGTTTGTGTGTGTGTGTTTGTGGGGGGGGGGGGGGAGAAGGGGATTTTTTTCAGGGTCATTTCCCATTATTTCATAGGCGACTACAAAGCGGGTTTTTTTTTCATTACTTTTCCAATCTAAGCTTCGGTCTTCCGCCCTTGTTCTAAATTACGTTCCCAACACGAGAATATAAGTGTGCGTGCATGATTGAAACCTCTTCCTAAAGTTGCGAGCGAAATTGTGAATTACGTCTGAATAATTGAAGTAGTTCGATCGGAACATCCAAAGGGCCTTTCCGCTCCCCGTAAACACTTCCCTCGACGGCAAGGCGGGGACATCAAAGGAGATGAGAAAATGTTTCATTGAGGCATAAAATTACGAGGTTTTCATAAGATATGTACATACAAAACGATGTATCGTTTGAGCCCGCTGAAGTTATATCCTCGTTATTTTAACTAGGCAGCAAACAGGTTTTCCCAATGACACGCTATTAGGAAATCGATACATAACTGCATAACAATGTTTGATTTCTTCCGAAAGCGGTAACTTTAAATGAAGAGGGAGAATGAGAGAGCTACAGGAAGAGGGTTTGGAAGACAAAAAGAGGGGCAAGGACATAAAGATAGAAAGAGAAATAGAGTTTGTGAGGGGAGGGGGTACACAGAATAGAAACTAGTCCAAACGTTTTAATTTCACAGTTGATCGAGTCTACATCCGATTTCTAGAAACATTTTACTGTTCAGTGGAAGTGTTTTTACCGGAGATACTCATCAAAACGAAGCCAATTTGATTAAGGGTTGACTCCAACTTTTGAAAAGCGCTTCAATAAAAAATACAATAAACAAAATAAACAAGGACGCTAATAAAATGCTACGACGCATTTGAAACAGAGAGTATATCGTTCTGGTTTTCTTTCCTTCCACTCGTTTCTTTTTGGAAGGAGGGGAGGGGAGAAAGAGACAACATTTTGTTTCTGGCGAGGACTTCACAAAGGAAATAAAAGACTCCGGATTGAAAAAAAACCCGGCCCGTTTTATGTAGCGGTCATAACAGACTTTAAATAGAGGAGGCTAAACGACTGCATTCTTCACACCCTTTAAAATGCGTCGAGCGCGAACGCAGACTTGACAATAGCTGTATGTAGAGCCGGGCTATTGGTATAGAGCGACTTCAAAGACAGCGCCGCACAAGTCAGCGGTTCTTTTCCTTTGATCTACGCTCACCGCTGTTTTGTTACCTCGCTTTCCTCCCCTGCTATTTAAGCTGGCCTTTCTTTATACAATATCCATGCCCAATTGATTCAGAAGAATAGGGAATTGCATTACGACTATTCACTCGCAAAAAGGCGAACAGAAAAAAAATCTGAGCAACCCAGAGAGCAAGACTTGCTGCCTATTATATTGCCGATTGTCTGGCGAACAACGGGCGAAGAAAAGGCACAGATATCGGTGAGTATTGCTACATTTGAGCTGTTTATTCGCCGATTCTTGTGTCTCCCTTCAGGCCGAGTCAAGAGCGAGAACCCAAAGCGCATGAAAAATCCACCGAAGCATTTGAAACAGCGGTCCGCAAACAGCCACATTTCTCCCAACTAATACTAAGCGTGTCTACGTTTGCGATCATTGTATGAAGCAGTATGTGAGAGATGGAACATTAGAATTGTTTATAACATATTTCATAACCATCAAAGTTTAATCAACATTACTTCAAATCATCCAAAATTGTGTCAACATGTTAAGGAATAGAGCATCATTTGCCTGTAACCGTTAAACAGTTTAAATCATTTGAGGGGGAAAAACGCACTTATGTTAAGTGTTGCAACACCGGAAACCTTTCTGGAGGCCCCGATTTAAATCATTTCGAAATTACAAACAGGATGATAGAGATTTTGACTTATGGTATGGTATGGTCATCTATTGCAATACAAATAAATACTTCTTTGTGCTTCTCATGATTAGTTTGTAGCACTATTCAACGCACTATGATCTTGTAGATTTATCATGTTTTCAATAAAAATCGCATTTCTGAAACGAAATGCTTCTACTAGGGACACTGAGCTAACCACGAGCAACACTCACTCCCGCGAACATGCATTCTACTCCCACATGAGCCGATATGATCAGGTGTGGCACACTAGTGTCTTATATGTTTGTTTGTACACCAGGGTGAGACACCCAGGCCCCGTGACTTACTAGAAGAATTGGTTTGTTTACAAACACAAATATTTCACGCGCAAGCGGTCCCCGTTTATTGCTAATTCATGACAAAGTTCTAAGAACCCTTTATCACCACGTGTTAAAAATCTAGGAGGTGCCGTCCTTTTCATCTGCGCTTCCAAAACAAATCTTGTTAAGAGGTACGTCATAAAGCCTGGTCAATCTTTAGCCGGTATTTCACTGGTTCTAATCACGTGTGCAGCATAACGGTCGTGACTCAGCTAAGCGTTAGAAAGAACCTGGAACACTTAATCGAGATAGTGCCTTCATTAAATGAACAAAACCATGAAAGGCTATTATCTTCTTCAAGGCGCGAAGCTATTTAGATCCAATGTTTTGCGATTTCAATAAAACGCGCGCTTGAAAAGGTCGTCGCGGATTACCCAGAAATGACCACCCGTCCTTGTGCACGGGGGCTGGAGTACGTGGATATCTAGTTTGCTAGCAAATTTTATGCGTTCATTCCAAAGTATTAGATAGTAAACCACTCTTTACAGTTTGTACGTACAATTGTAAATAAAGCTTTTAACGGACTGCATCACGAAACAAATTTGAAAAGAAAAACAAAAAGCCGTCCTATAAAAATTCGGATTCGTTCACCGGTTCTCTGAAGTACTAAATCGGGTTTAGCTGCGAGAAAACCATTGTCAATACAACAGGAAACAACCTCCTCTGGAATAAATCTATACCAGCGAACTCATCAAGTTTATATTTCCTTTCCTGTTAACACTACAGTTGCGCCCAGCGCATTCTTCTCACCATATATGAGGTTGGTTTAATACGATAGAAAACACCGATATTCACCAAATTCGATCTCTAATATATGCACATGTACATTGCAACACGTTGAAATCCAATTAAATTAATACAAGAATGACATAATTCTTTAACTCTTTGTATACAAGAAATAATGAGCGCTAAGGGATTTTCGTGTATTACTTGTGTAAGAATGCAGCATGTGGCGCTTAAAGATTTTGACACATGTACATTAATCATACACATATTATTTCACTGGCGTAGAAATGATTTCAACGAATTACTAGAAACGGGCAGAAAACCATGGAAACAGGGATGGCCGGGGTAAGAAAATTGGATCAGAGACTCGCTAAAGAAAGTGAAATCAAACGACCAAAATATAGATATCAAAAGAACGACTAGACAGTAAAATTATAAATAAGGACGATATAGGCCTTCAATCGGATCCGGAAGTGATGTAAGATACTGTTTAAGGTACAAGAGGCATTTGACATACGCACAGACAGATATAAACATTAAAATACCAACCTCGTCGGATGGAATGTAGACATGGGGTAGGAAGTTGATGTCGCACCGTCGTCGTCCACTTCGTGGCCAAAGTCGATTTCGACATCGCTGCTTCTCGGCAAGTTGAAGACACTCACCGCTGGCTAGAGCGAGAAATAAAAGGAGAACATTTTCATTTCAGTTTAGTTTGATTTAATTTCACACAGACAGTATATACTTTAATGACAATGATACATCAATATAAAGAGTTCTCGGATTGCTACGACTGCGACTCTGACTGTTACTGTTCTTGTGACTGTGCCTGTGCCCGTGATTGTGACTGTGACCGTGACTGTGACTGTGGCTGTGACTGTGCCTGTAGCTGTGACTGTGACTGTGCCTGTAGCTGTGACTGTGACCGTGGCTGTGTCTGTGGCTGTGAATGTGGCTGTGACCGTGGCTGTGAATGTGGCTGTGACCGTGACTGTGACTGTGTGTGTGCTGTGCCTGTGACTGAGACTCTCAGCTGCACTTCCACCTGGAGGTTACGATAGGACATGAATATTCCATGTCCCAGTAGCAGCAATCAAAACCTCTTTACTATCGCATTGCGTACTGCAAATATGACCCCATCACCGAGATTACCGTCAAACACCGAACCCAAAAGATGAACAATTAAAATTCCCCTTTTTAAAATGAGAATTACCAATACAAACGATTTATACCCGTCACAGCGATAGCCATGTGAATAATAGAGAATATTATTTAGTTTCAACTTATAGGCTTATATCATATTGGAATATGAAAGTATTTTCGTAACATATGCAAGTCACATGAACAATGCATGTCAGCCAGTCGTGACAATGAACGATGTTAGCGGGTTAATCTTACATAAATAACTAAGCACTGTAGTGTTTTTGCATATCACCATTTAAACCTAACAATGCCTATAGATGTTGTAGAGGTGTGATGAATATTCATCTTAAGTTTTCACCATTAAACCATATTACATAATCATAACGGCATTCGTTTAATTTTACAACACCAATCATCATCATCAAGTGTCGTCTTCGACTCAGTGGTTGGCCACCATGGCTCTCCACCTCGGACGGGTTTTCTGCAGCTCTCTTTGTTTCAGCGTAAGAATCATTGCCCTAGCATATATATAAAGATCTACAAAATCAACTGTAATCGATATCAATCGTAACTCTGGCCATTAGAGATAGACAGGGGATTGGACTTGCAATCAATTCAGATCAACTCTTTATTGTAAAACGGGGGCCCACGTCAATGAAATCGGAGTCTGTAAATAATTGCACTGTTCGAACTGGGCCATCTGTGGGGCGGGTGCACATGGTAGCGAGTGGGAAAAGATTTATGTTTGTGGGGGAATATCAATTTATTTTTTATACGAAGATTCGCGTCGGTGTCATACCAGCGATGCCACCGACAGGAATATCGCAAAGAAACAAAGTCAGATGCCGACATCTTAAAGAAAAGCGAATCATTATCTCGTTCCGCGGGCAAATGGAAAGGGAAATGGAAGGATGAAATATATACGACGTCGATCGCCGGCACAGCATACCATACGAAGCGGGTCAGTGAAAGAAATTACATTATTTGCAGGCGCTTATCCCTTCTTACGCCAAATAGTTGTTTTTAGAGGGTTTGTATGTACACGCGTATTGTACAGAACGAATTAATTATGTGAATGGAAATCAAATCACCTTGCAACTACAATCATATTGCTGAGATGCCTTCAAATGGTACAAATGTCACTACAATTTTGTACCACACCTAATAAGGTATTGCAGCGCCGCATGAAACGTCGTGATCTTTTTAAATTCCTCATTGACCATACATTGCGAGACAAACGATTATCCCTAGTGGTACATATATCGTTACAGACTTAACCTATATGCTATTCAGACAAAATGATAACAGTTCAGCATTTAAATGGTCATCTACCATATCTATGTCAGTGGAGGATCCAGGCGGGCTCGCAGGACGCGCTCCCTACAATGAGGTATATTCTGGAGAATCACACAATGAACATAAATGAAAGCATCCCAGGAAATTTTAGTCTGCACCCCTTTTTCCTTTCGTAATTGTAAGATTACTTTGTTATTCCGTTCGTGAGGACCCCCCCCCCCCCCCACCCCATCCCAGTCACAATTTCTGCTTCTCAGATATCCCTATTATGCAACCAACATGTCAGATTATCAGCGTTAAAGGCACGGGTCTGTATCATGACGAAATGTGGACTGAAAAGAATCAGTATTGCACTAGAGGTTATAAATGGAAATTGTCATGATTGCGCTTATCTTGAACCCGGGATCTTGGCAAAAATAGTTCTATATATAAATACATCAATGTAAACAACATATTTATACTTGTTGTTGACGGGAATATGTTGTCGCAGATTAAACCATAACATTGAATGAATACACATTGTAGGCTAAAGATCATATTCGGATTTATTTCTAAAAGTGGAATAATCAATTTATGGGAGTTCGAGTCAGAAGTCTGTGTATTTATAGATGTAGTATTTTTCACCACGCGGAGAGTACAATAACAAAACCTATGTTATTACAGGTTAAGTGGAGAGAGTTGGCATGCCATTATGGCATGATTAATGGGTATCTTCGGCAACAATGACTGGGTATCTCATAAACGCACGCGCCCTGAGAGCATCAACATGATTGCGACGATCAACATCAATAGCTTCATTGTCCTTGAGATATTATCGGAGATGTGATTTTCAGTTATTGCAAAAGATTGTGAGTCACCACGTTTTGGAACCGCTTGTACCTCCCAGTAATTCGGCATCGAATGATGTTTAGCAGTTATTATGTGCAAATGTGTGGCTGGCAAAGTCGAAATAGTTAATCATATGTCCTTTGATCAACATCGAATTGAATAAAAGGACCCTTTAATAAACTGCTATCTCATGAAATGACTTATCAGTTTGATAACGAATAGAACTGTTACGCAGTGATTATGATTATGATTATGATTATGGTTCGACTCCTTCTTTTCCAGTTCACAGTACACGAGTTGTTGGTATCATTCTGAGGGATTCATTCCAATTTCCCAAGAACTTACACAAAATCACGGCTGGCTGTCATACTTAATGGCTACTTAATCAAAAGGCACAATATCAGTTTGCTTTGTGATGTTTGAAATCGCATCGATGAGTGGTTAAGCATTGAAAGAAGAATATGAGATTCTGGATTGCGTTAATTCAGAGGTCCTTTAATGAAAGACTATGAACTATAAACTAGATTGCACGTATACGACATATTCGATGCATGGTTGCATCTCTGGCTGCATGTAACGCCACTAACGTGCATAGAACGGCTATTCAACATGCTAAACAGCAAAACTCTCCATCTTCTGAAAATGGTAACTATCTTGACAGAATAGTGCCTTGCCGCACGTTTTTTGTGTACCGAAGTGCAAACACCTGTATGACATACGACGATTCCTTTACAGGGCATATACTGTACTGGGAAGACAAAAAGCCTTCAAAAGGTGACCGTGAGCACTTTTCTTGCCAATGGCTTTATATTCATATATTGTCCATTTTAAAAACTTGCTGAAATTTATTTGTCCTCAAATGATCCACATTTGGACTAATAAGTGATTAAATCACAAATCCTGAAAAAGTTCGAATATGTGATTTAATCACCTTTTAAGGCTTTTTTTGTCTTCCCAGTACAGTATATTCCCTTTATATGTTGCTCGTACATGGTACAACATTATGTATGAATGAATGTCATTGGACCCGAAGCTTCAGAGTGGAACATAATAAAAGCTCGGTTCTTTACGAGGAGCGTGAGGGTATGGCAAAAATGCGAACTGCTGTTCGAGCATCACAATCACGCCCATCCCGCCCATGACCGACGTTAGATTCTGATGACGAGGGACAGACATGACAGTGGGTAGTCTAGGTTCAGACCGTGGGACATCCTTCTCTCTTTCTTATACTGCATGCTATCTTAAGTTAGTATGACCATGGATCTTATCACGAAGGTCCATGGGGCAGGGGTGTTTTGGGTTCTGGGGATAACGGTCAAGACATGTAAGAACCCCCCCCCCCCCCCCCATCCCACCTCATTGGCGATCCATGTAACCTAACGAATGATGCACGAGGTCTGTTGGTACCGTACCCACATCGTGAAAGCCAATTTTCCACCGCACGGGATTTTGTGAGCATTATTGTCCCCTGGCCACATTAAAGAGTTAAAAGGCACACTCTCAAACATATTTTTCAGAGAGAAAGATTACAAGGGCGTTAATCTTTCCGGTGTTTGGTCTTGCTACCGGTTATGTAGGATGATCGAGATAAATTCGGTATCTCCGCTACAATGACGACAATTCTCCTCTCGCATATCGTGATAAAGTTATCGTTTCCCTTTCCGTAGCGTTCCATTGCTAAATGGAACTGCCTGGGATGATAAGGAAATATCTGTATGATTAACTGCACGTTGGGTCGCACGATGTGGGAAATCGAACGTAGTCAACTTAATCATGATCCTCGTAGCATATTTACAACGTGATTAATCATTTTGATGAATTTTGCATTATCCCACTGGATAAACCCAAAGCTATGCTTACGATTTTCATGAAATTTTTGATGAATTTTTCATACCATTGTAGTAGCATAAAACAAAATAACTGCTCATCTGAATTGCAGTATTTGTAAAACAGATAGTAGGAACATACACTGTAGTTGCGATATTAATTTCTGCTCGAAGCATACAATATTATTGTATTCATGCGTTCTGTGTTCAGAAAGTGCAGTCCAGAAAGGGAAGATCACACAATGTGCACGATGTGCGTTGTTACATAACGGAGTGATGTTCAAGCAGGAACACGTCAGGCATACCAAATGAGAGTTACATCCTCTGAATGTACAATCATCGTCGGAGAAACCTTAGGAAATGCCCCCCCCCCCCCCCCCCCCAGATTGTAATTTCGTGCGTTGCCAGCAAATCGCCCCTATGAGAAAGTCTACTGCTCTATTCTCGTTGGGCTACTCTCAGGGCAAGTGGCCTACCAAGCCATGCCAGCCGTAAAGAGTCAACTTCGTGAGATCCAGGCCCGCTGTTTGAGTTTATTTCTCTAGCCGAATGGGGGTCAAGAGGACTCAATTGAACCGTTTCTATGTCAAGGGCCGATTCGGCTGAATAAAACTCCACAGTCTCCCCAGCCACGGACGCCGATGTGTATATTTACTGCAATGTTTACCGATCAAATATGGTTTTGAAGCACATCAATATCATTTCAATCTTTGCTTCTCTTTTCTCTCAATCTCCCTTTCTCTCTCCCCTCCCTCTCTCCCTTTCTTGTCCATTTTCTCTCCCACTTTCTGACACTTGTCGCAGGAAGTCTTGGAGTACACGGTGGTTTAGGTAAGTATCTAACACACACTACATTGACCTTTCCCGTCTTGCCCGCTGAAATAGGACATAATCCTTTTAAAAGATATCGTCCACAAGAAATCATACTCGAATGTAATATGACCCGTCGGTGTCATATTACTTCATGTCAGGGAAAAAATACACCAGGGCTCGGGGCAATTTCGCCCCCGAAATGCTTCATAGAGCCCTGTAAAATGTTTAAAGAACCCCCCAAATTCCCACAGACACAATGTAAAATTGTAGCCAAATCGGCCAATGTGCTCAAAAAGTAGCCCCCGAAAATGTTGAACTATTTTTTCCCTACATCCTGTGCCACTGCACTTGATGAAATATACAATAATAGTAGTCATACACCCAGACCGCATTGATTATCTTTCTTACCTCTTTAATTAGGCCCTTGAATGCCAGGCAAATGGCTGCTTTAAAGCTGTTGTGTATAATTATTGCACAGCATTCATGTCTCAATTACGCATATTGAGTGAGACGAGGCCTGCGCGAAAAGCATGAACATGAAAAGAACTTTCGGAACAGAGAACAAGAAAGATGAAGCTCAAAAGTGAAGAGTCCATGAGCAGGGTGAAAGACAAATGATTCGTAGCATGGTTTAATGACATGCAACACGTTCAAATTCATTCGTCATTAACAGACCCAAATAAGGATGGCAAGGAACAGAGAACGTGATGGATGTGCGGAATAAACAGCGCATGAATGAAATTCCACACTCACGATTAACTTCACAACCTCTGTTCGAAAAGCTGTGCCATCAGTTCGACGCCAATGTCATAATTACGGACAAATTATATTGATGAGCGTCATTTTAATAAATCCGAGATATTCGCGGTACATCAAAGGTGCGGTGGTACCCGGTCTTAGCTAAACACCTGGTACCATTCCTTCAGTCGGCCACGTCAAAGAAGCAGGATAATACAGACATCGGAACGAGCCCGACTAATGCACGGTAATCCTAGACGGATTTAGGTCTACCTGTTTAATAAAAAAACGTGGATATATTTGGGGCGATTGAGCGGGATGGACATTAAATTAAGCTTGTTCAGCGGTCATAATAGATCCACACACAGCATTATGTAAATACCAGCATGTGGTGCGAGGTAATATTGGCGAAGCTTATTCTAATGAATACACGTCAGCATTACGTGTTATAAACAGAATATATGATTGGCGAGCATCAATGGAAAAGGAGCCGCGTTGTCTGCAAATAATACTAGCCGTGCTTGTGCATACTCGGCACGTTCTGTGTGATGTCTTCGTGGATAAAGGAACTGGTGTGATCATGGGTGGAAAAATCTTCACCATATTCATACATGGGCGGACATGATGTCATAAGCACTTCAAGGCAAAACCAGGCGCTCATATGGCTGCTGAGACGGATACCTGTTACATGACGTCATTGAACATGATGACGTTTGATTCTTTAAATGAACCACCGACAGGACAGATTCATTTCTCTTATTATGAAAAACGCATTACCAATAAAGACAGAATAAACAAATGTGTGTGTATTTTATCATAATCGCGTTCAGTTGACTGTCGGTGTTGACGAAGTAATATAATGGCGATGAGGTTACTAGAAGAAAACTCTCGCGGATAAGCATGGTGAGGGTATAGCGGATATTGTATCTTTCCCTTTTTCTTTGACCCACTACCTCTTTTGCAGTGGGATGAAAACATGTGCCATGTAATTACAGTATTATATTGTTTCAAAATATTTCACGCACCCTACGCTTGGTGTGTTTGGAAAAGTCGTGCATCATATTATTGAATTTCACCTCTTAAGGACATCAGATATTGGTTCCGCTTGTCTTGCTTGTAGTTAACTATATTCTGTGGATAAACCTGTTGATAACACGCGACGATTTCAATCTTAACTTCGGCGTTTGATATCGTGTCACAGGTGTGACTCTTAATCCTTATAATCAGCTCAGACCGTATGCGTAAAGGATGATCCCTTTTTTGTATTTCGCCGACGTTTGTGTTACAATCTAGTTGTCAAAACAGAACTGGTGGACATCTATAAGCTATCACGTGGAAACCATGTACGAGTCTGCAAGAAGAACACACATCGGACCAACGACACAACCACGGAGATGGAAATCTGTACAACTAGATAAACAGGAATACACGTGTATTATTCTCATTCCGAGCCTAGGGGCAATCTAGTTCGTATCTCCCGTACGTCCATTCATAATCGTTCTTTCGACACGGAATGATATTCATCAAAACTGCCATAAATCATAAGAACGAGTGTGAAAAATTAGCGTCCTTCTGTAGTGAACGGATCAGAGATATCTCGCTGCATATCAATGCGTAGGTGTTAAACTGTTTGCACGACACACTATAGAGGTGCGAGACAATGCCCCAGTTCAAACACGGGATGTTGCTAACTAAAGCAGCTCTATAGTATATTGACAAAGGGCGCTAGTATCTCCTGTGTTGGGAAAGAAAGTAATGTTTCGTAAATATCCCATAAGACACGCCAGTTCTGAACTACGAACCACAGCTTTTCCACTATATGACTATATAACTTCCAATTTAATTTACTTCGTGAATATTTCCAAAAGACACCAAAGTACTTAAATATGAGCCAGAATTTTCCCGCCGTGAAGGTACTCATTTATCGTTATTAGTATCCGCAAAGTTCTTCGCTCAAATCACGAACCCTTTGCTCAAATCCAAAGAGACCAACGTTCTGACAATAAGAAAGAAACACTGTACTTGTTACTGGATTAACCTCGTGATTATCCCAACGTTTGTCGTTCAAATAAAAATACATCAACATTCAGAAAGATGAAATAGAGTTTTCCTACTTGACTAACTTAAATATCCCAAAGTTTTCGTTGCGATCACAAGAAACAAAAGTTCTGACCTTGGCAACGCACTTCGTCCCACCATGCTGATCGAATACCCATTACCCAATGTACGAGAATCTCACATTTGTCACATTAAAGAGATACTAGGCTTGCCTCATTTTTCTTTGGTTAGATCATGGTTAGATCAAGTTGAGCGTTTTTCATTCAAATGAAATCAATCTTTCTAGAGAAAAAGTTGAATCCGACTATTATTCGCATTTGGTAGTACGGGAAGGGTGCCCCAGGAAGAACTGCATGGCTCTCTGCCACAATGCCCTTGCGAACTACAACCGTGGTATTATCATGGAGCCAGCTCTGCGGTATTATCTAACAAGGCGGCGTGTTCCTTACTTCAGGGTGCAATTAAGCGCTTTGGATGAAGAAATCATTCATTGAGCCCCAAGGAACTACATGGTATACTCCCAGAAGGCGCTTGCTTTGTACGGTGACTAGCCTTCGCGCCCGCTGGAACTGCTCTTGAAATCCACCCTAATCGCCTCTGTTTGGATAAAGTTCCCGCTCCCTAATATTCAGTTCGGCTATCTGGTATCCACAAAAGCACCGCGCTTGGAATTAGATACATGACAAGTATCACCATACCCATATCACACACAAGGTGCACACAAAGTGTCGAACCTTTGCCAACAACTGTGAGTTAAATAAGACTCTTCGTCTCTCTTTTCAATTATTTTTGCACCTCGACATATAGCAATATTTCCCTCTTGATAAAAAGAAGGACGTTGGACCTTATGGTGAAAGGGCGCAGCGAGAGTGAGAGGGAGTGAGGAAGGGAGAGAGAGAGAGAGAGAGGGTGAGGGAGAGGCGGGACTGAGTAGAGATGGATGAAAAGTTTCTTCGGCTTGAAAGTTGCGGCAAAGCCTTTTAGAAGTCACCTTACACCAATGGGAGCCGGTGTGACCCAGGGCTGACCCAGGGTTTTACCTGATATCCAGACATGCAATTAGGCCAATTATCAGGGTACGCCTCTAGGGACCCTCGCTCAACCCAGGCCCATTCTATGCGCACACAAGGAGCCAGCGAAAACCGAGGTAAACCCCCAAATTATAAAGAAAAAAAGGAGTCTCTCCGGTAAAACCCACACCAAACTTTAGCCAACAAATGTGCCGAGGGAACATGGGGGACAGAGAATGGAGACAGCACAGAGGTGGGAGAAAACAGTTCAAATGGTAGCGCTTGGTAAACACAGCCGCATATCGGCACGATGTTGGTTTCTCAGATTTTCTCTAATAATACCGTATATCAACAAATGGCGAAGACTCCTTCATCTTGCTTTGGCATTTGAATCCCCCGGAGAGAAGGCCGGGTTTAGGGGTAATTTTACGGCACATTAGGCCATATATATCTCCGCTCCCTCTATAACATCGCCGGCATTCCTCTTTTCCGTGCTCAGAACATTCGTGCGGGTAGATCAGCGTGATAGCCCAGGTGACAGAACGACACAAGAGTGTCTTCCCGTTCTTGAAGGAACCGAAACAGATCTTGGCATAACTATTAAGAATCAATTCAGTTCACAGAATATCAACTAAAGTCAACACGTGAGCTATCATAAGCAGGGAGAAACAAGTCAGTTACGCTGCTCATAAGTCCACCTGGGACTTATGTCTTTCTACGGTCGAAAATTACCTGAAATGTGTATCGGCACAGCTGTGTCCGCAATGTCAGAATCTTGTGTTTGGGGACACCACTGCATATATGCACTAATATGCATAGAGATGCCGCAGTGTGGCCGATATCAACAGTCAAAATAATTTACCATGTTTATTTGAGGTAGACATACCATTTCGAGAACTATGAACTGTCCTCAACCTACAGTAATACATGCCGGTCCTACATATATCTGACGTATGGCATTAACCGTTACCATGGTTATTGGTATGTGTCTGTTAAAGAAAATCGGCCCATCAGGGAAGACATGCATGGGAAAGCTACCCACTACTTATGACAGAAACACCTGGGAATAATTTGAGGCACAAACTAATCAGTGAATGCGTTGTTTTGATCAGCTGCTGCTTGGGATAGGTTTATCTAGGTGCCATAGCCTGTGGCGTAGGTGACCTGAAGTGCCACAACTTTCTGTCCTGATGTATGTGGATATGACGAATGCTCCCACTGCTTCCAGAGGCCTGAAGAGTGCCAAGAATTTCACCGGCATTCAACATTGCCCATTCCAATAAAATCACATTGTATACCTACATGACATTCGATGTGATGAATGCAGACATATTTTAAGATTTTCCATAAAAACGGAAAGCATTATCATTACCATAAGAGAAGTCCGTTCCTGGAAATTGCGTGTTGTTAACCCTCCCCCTTGCCAACACCCTGCGACACCCCCCCCCCCCCCTCCCCCCGACCCCACCCCCTTCCCTTAAGCCCTACTTAACAAAAATCTTTCCTCTAGCACAAACATCGATGCTAAAAGGACCGAGAAGTCGGGCTTGACATCAGCGTGATCAGGAGGTGTATTTCATCTTCCAAGAGCATGATTATTCCCTCGACTGTTGCGAGATGGGAGCGATGAGAAAAGTCTGGCTTGCTGGCCTAGACCGTTTACATCATAATCCTCGTTAAACCCACGCCGTTACTTCTGAAGACACCGACAAACCAAGGCAACTACCATTATATACGGTCAGGGGCGTAGGCGACTTGCGATAGCATTTCGAGAAAGTATGGAAGTTTTCATTTTTGTCTTGCATACCGTCACATATATACAAATGCAAAGGAAGAAATGGTTATATGACGTCACGATCACGGATACAGAGCGGAGTAGGCAGACATGCCATGTATTTGGGGAAAATGCCGTTGCCATAGTTTCCACATAACTTGACATGCTTCCGCTGAGCACGTACGAGTGCAAAGTGCGACAGCATTGCGAAGAAATGTCATCCATGCCATGCACACAGAAGCGTCTCCATGTTGCCGCGTTACTTATACCCCATTGAGATTAGGATTATAAAACAAATACTACTACATATATGTATGAACGCGTTGCGTGCATTCGATCTTTGGCGAATTACATTCCTGCATGCCATATTTATCCTAAATTAACTGTCACCATTAATATATATTTTCTGGAAAAGTAATCTAATGGGTCAGCATTTTTATTAACATACAGACAAGATTGTCAGACTTACGAGAACAACACGTTCAGACATGGCAGTATGTACACGTAGGCCTAACAGTACAAGAATTTGATACTATCCATAATCTAAACCTAAGTACTAGTAGAATTACACTTAAGAAGGGTATTACGGTAGTAGAAGAAGCAGCAAAAATACATTTAAAAGTAACAGCAATATCATTAGTAGGAGAGGTATTCATTCACAGTAGTAATAGAAGTAGCAGTAGTATAACTAGTTGTGGTAGCAGTAGAAGTATTCGTAGGAGCACAAGTATTAATAGTAGTAGTAGTAGTCGTCGTAGTGGCAGAAGTAGTAGCAGTAGTAGTAATAGATAAAAGTAGTCATCGTAGTAGACGTAGAGGTAGAAGTCATAGTGGCAGTAGTAGTAATAAGCTAACAATGCAGTAGTATAACCAGGTGGGCCAATATATAGTTGTAGGTCTGCAAAAATCATATAGATATATGTGTATCTTGAGTTAAGGCGTACCGGTTTTTTCAGTTTTGCTATATCGTTACAACTTCCTCACATTGCCCTATCCACTGATGCTGATTTAGTCTATGATGATGATTTCTCATTTTAAAGGATGATGTTTCTCGGCCAAATGGGTGTTGTTTGAATGTGAATCTTTAATGTGACCTTGTTTGGACGCTAATACAGGGACAACGAGACCTACGTCCCGTGGTCACGTGACTTTCGATAAACGAGCATCCTCATTGGTATCACCCTGCGATGATAACACGGTGGTTTCCATGACAGCACTTCCAGCGATAGGCTGGGTTTGAGAATATGCAGATATGTGTCAAAGTTATGCAGGTCATTGACCTTTCAATCGTACAATGTGATGAGTTAGTTGGCTTCTGTCTGGGGTAAAGGGTGAATGAGAAGGGGGGGGGGGTGGTCGGGGACGTGGGGGTCCAAACTAAACAAATGTAGAGATTTTGACGAACAGTGTAATGCACTCGCATGGCACGACTTTAGCACGATGGTTTACATTGGTCTTACGATTTACAAAGAACCGTGCATGTTGCCATAAGCATTTGTGTATGATTTATCATCTACATGTACGTTCAATAATTATACCTCATACAGACATGGGGAATGGGGGCGGGGGGGGGGGGGGGGGGTATCACAGGTTGAATAGATCGTCTGCGCTCTTTAGCCGGGGTAAGCATGTACTGCCGCTGGTGTCACATGCTTACGAGGTCATGACTCAAAATAATGATCCCTGGCTATTTCCCGTAGAACGAGGTGAACGACATAATCACGGTTGTATTCATGTCGTCAGCAATGAATAATCGATATGTCTGGGATGGTATGTTCATCATAGCCACATTTAGTAAGAACGCAACGATGTTGGGACACGCAGCAATATGAATCATAGACTGGCATATTCACAACATGAACAACTGATGATGAAATATTTTGGTTTCGTATTGTAGCTCCGTGATTTAACTTCTGTTCTGCGCCCCCCCCCCCCCCCCCCCTAGCCCGGCAATCACACACACTCATACACACGTTTTCTCTCTGAAAACATGCACATGGGTCGGTAATTAAGTCTGAACTGTTTGCAAATGAGACTAGTCACATTATTTCACCACATTACCACACTGTCCTTGCAGATCACCCTCTTTCGCTGTGCACACTAGACATTGAAACACTAACCGTGTGTATTATGAAGCTTACAATGAACGTTGTGATGGCAACACCAATGGGAATATCATAATGTGTATGTATATATCTTTTAAACCAACAGTTCAACCTGTTGGTCCAACCCTGCACATCGTGTTCCTTTTTTTGAATTTTGAACAGAAAACAAGTAGACACACTGTGTCTAAACATAGGCCTGATAATTGTTGGACATGTCAGAAATCCTGCCTGAAACCTGGAGGCACAAATGATATTACTAAATCAATTGAGCCTACATGCTTTTCAATGAGATAATGAAACGTTCTACTATAATAAATGTGACTCACCCATATATTTTCCACCTCTCTCTCGACACAATTCATGATCTACGTCAAAATCAATAAAGAAGATAAACACAAGATGCCCAAAGCTGGCTTGGGGGTACGGGTCTATTGCGAGCACCACGTTGTGAGTACCACTACCGCTGAGCCCTCCGTCCGGCAGCACTGCCGTATAGCCATCCAGCCGCGGTGGGGTAACGTACAAGTTCATTTCCGACTGCGGCCGCTGAACCAGTTCCAAACATTCGCGTTCGCCTATGAATGGGACTACGAGAAGGCTGCAGTCCAATGTTCTCGGGATATCCATAGCCGCGACGGCCCAGCGGTGAAGTTGGGCATCGCCTACCACTTGTTGCCCGAAGTTCGAAAGCATGTCCGTGCGATATGTGTTACTCACTAGAGTCGACGAGAATTGTAAAAAGCAACAGAGCATGTGGATGACTGGTATGTGTGTCCTGTAGGCTATGTGAAGGTCTAAAATCCCCATCTTCGAATATGTTTGTTATTCTCCTACCACTCGCATTCGATTGTAAAGAACTCCACCACCAGCTTGATACTTCACAGGCGCATCACCCGAGCTCGCGACGTTACCCGATTTGTGCCAATTAAAGTTATGTTTTCAAATCAGTGTCACCAGAATTTTCCTAATGTTGCAATCGGCATTTGCTAGTGCAACATAGTTGATTTTCCATCGTGAATAAATTCTGACATATAAATTTTCCTCTCTGCGTTTGAACAACAGATATGATTTTAAAAGTCACGTGTGTTGCACAATTCTCTCTGAATTAAAACTGCTGCTCAAGAGAAACTGTTGCTGGGGTTGGCATCAAAAACAGTAGCATAAAGGCAACGCACTGGCCCAGATCTTGGCACGCCATTCGATGCAAATAACTCTCAAGAGGATATTAATCTCATCTCGTTCACCTTACCCAGCAAAAAATAAATACCAGCTCAACTTCAGACGAAACTTGCCGCGCAACTGGCTCGCTTTGACGATCACAAGTGCTCGTTTTAGTTCCCAAGTCGGTTCTAGCGTCCGCAGGGAGATGCAGGAGTATTTAGATTCCTTGGAGTTAACACGGACTATCAATGGGGCGTCGTAACACGGGAGAAGTCGTAGCGCGAGACTCCTGCAAAGATGAGACTGTTTCTATAAAAGCCGCGTGAAAGACGAGCGAGAATAGCGAGCGGAAAATCCAGTCCCGAAATAATAAATGCCGCGATGAATAAATGAAACTGTCGATTACGCGCGATAGGAGGATCGCTGCTCGTTGTCGGCGAGATCAAACAATTCGTTTTAATGTCCGTGAAAACAAACATAAACCCCGAACGTTCTATCTCACCCACTCTTTGCCGCGTTTCAAAGCGACCGAATAGTAAACGCCCGCAGTCATTATAAACCGACCCGGCGCGCTTCCGACCAATCACAGGTGCCCGCTCACTATCTCATTACCATATCAAATGTTTTTTAGAGCGACTCCCGCAGAGAGAAGCCAATGAGATTGGGCGTTAGATCTCAACACGCGCTGAGTTTTTCAGCATCAATCTTGATTTCTGTGCCTCACGACTCACCAAACTCCATCCCACCCTATCCCATCTCAAACCCCACCCTACCACCCCCACCTCCCATCTCAAAAGTCAAACCTATACTCCCGTACAACCAACACAATTTCGATCCGCTTTGCCTTCATGATCTGGATGTGTTGTCACTATTGAGAATGATGAGCAGCATCAACGGCAGCTTGCTCATTGCTGTCTTGTTTTTGTGAAATTGGTTTTCACGACTTGAGTACATCGTAAATTGATCGGAGAGTTGAAACAACGCTGTGCAGGTTATCTATTAAATTCGTCAACATAATAAGTGTGATATAAAAGGTATTTTAGACCTACACTACAGTTTGCAGTGATAACACAACTCTGTGAACAAAATGAAAATATTGTTCCAGGATAACCGTACCAGACTCTACGCAAGGATAAGAAGAAAGTTAAAAAAAAAAAATGAAATCAATTAATTTGAGACATACGTCAACACCAGAAGTAAGATTCCGATATAGCAGTGTCAGAAAATATTATGTTCGACAACAAACGATAACAAAATCCTGAATTCAAGTTAATATACTAAATCTAATCTCCCGTAAACATGGTAAATGAAGGATATTTGAGCGGCAGTAATAGTCATGGGTAAGTGAAAAATGTAACAACCACGTGAAAAATTGGGCAGAAGTAGAAATGTAATAATGTTCATTGACACACAACACCACTAATGCTTTTGACTGAACAGACATTTCGTGTTGTGCAAAAAAAGCGCGAAAAACTGCGAATGATTCCGCAGAATGACTAGCTGACATGGGCATGTGGGACGGGGAAGAAGGGGGTGAATGTGAGGGATGGGATGGGGTGGATGATAGGTAGCAGTATAGCTGGGAGAGCGACAATTTGAATACCTATGTCATATAAAGTTATTTGTTGCGTTGAAGCCTGGATTTTCCTACAAAAAACAAACGATTGTACAAAATATAGAATCTATTCGCAGTTTAGAGTTATCATAATTTTCATTTCCATGTTTACATCCACTCAAATCCGTGCCATAAGTTAATCATCAGTATATTATTTTATAATTATTATCATTATCATTATCATTTGTATTGCTATCATTATTATAAAAATCATTATCATCATTATTATTAGTTGTAGTAGTAGTAGTAGTAGTAGTAGTAGTAGTAGTAGTAGTAGAAGTAACAGTAGAAGATGTTGTAACATAATTACTATAAGTATACTATAGCAATGATAGAAATACATGAACTAATGGAAGTAACAGTGTTAACAGTAGAAGCCGAAGTGAAAGTATTTAAGTAGTAAGAGCAGTAAGAAGAATCTTGAGCACCACCGTAACAAAGATACAAACGTAAATAAAAGTAAACCGTTTCGTGACATGCGGATGCCAGATCGTACCACACTTTCTACGAACATCTGAGCAAATTATTATGTTAAGAAAGCCACGCTCAAGAGCTGTAAGATACACCAGCTCATATTCGGGGTCAAAGGTCAAGGTCAGGAAGAGAAAAGTCGCGATCGGTGAGTCGGTAGACGTCAAAGAAGATATTCTATTCTTAGAGTATGGAAGAGAGGTGAAGACCATCGCAATCCATCACGCATACTAATGGTCCAAACTTGAACGTCTCAAACGTCACGTGCGCTCTAGGCTTGGCCTCTAGAAAGCAAAAGTATTCAATAAAAGGGTTTGGCTGCAGTAGACTAATCATTCTCAAGTTCCTCTCCGTCTTGAACTGAAAACAGGGGAGAATGATACAGTGACTAGTCTTACAGTACTACACTCGATTTTCGACTTTGAATTAGAAATGGCCAACATCACGGAAGACAGGCTATGTGCACTCCGATAGGTTGGGGGAGACATGGATCGAGGGGGTGGGAAAGGGCTGGGGGTTGGGGGGGGGGGGGGTAAAGTGTGAAAGTGAGGGGGGAAGGTGATGGGGGGGGGGGGGTGGGGGATCCAGTTTCTCCGAGTGAAGGAGGCGGATGTGTGTGTTTATGTGTGTGTGTGTGTGTGTGTGTGTGGGGGGGGGGGTGATATAGAGAAAGTGAGAGGAAAGGGGAGGGGCACTTCCCAGAAACAAACAATGCTGCTAGGTGGGGTATGTGTGCTGATGTGTATTAGTGATACATGTTTGCATGAGTAATGCTCAAGTACACATAATGTGCGTCTAACAGCGGCGTGCTCCATACAAAGTGTTAAACCAAAACCACATGCTAGTATATCAAAACCGAACACCTCATCCGGTGTTGTATACGGCAAACATATAGGAGAATGACGATCATATCAAGTTGAAAAAAAAAAAAATCTTTCCCACAACCTCGTCGAAAGCACGGGTTCTGTGCGTATCCATGTTTTTTTTTTTATGTGATAGGTTACAACTCGACAATTACAAATTACTCATTTTCTCGCCTCAATAGATTGTAAGAATACCACGAATTTGTCGAGAATAAAATGTCCCAAAGTTTTTTTTTTTTTTTTTTTTTTGACGCTGGCAAGCTGCGCACCTCCAATGAACAGAGAATTGATTAAGGGGGGAAATACGGCAACTATAGCGATCCTTCATTCTATTGAAGACACGTCGTTTGTTCAGGGGATGATTTTTGTTCCAATCTGTGAAGAGCGGCATTCCTAGCGCACCTACCCGTGACCCCACCATACAGGCGAGAGTTGGAGAGACAAAAGCCGCCTTTGATTCAGCAGTTCAGATTTTGACGGCATTCATTCCTCTATGTTGAAATACATAAGGGCGAGCACTGATGCCAATTCGGGCTTTTTATGGCATTTGATATGGGGTGATTAATGTTGCACCTTTACACACATTATCTGAGTGCGGTCATGTTTATGCTCGCGATATTAAGGAGCCATTGTCCGTCGTAATTGGAATGGAAATTCACTTTAGTGCGTTCTGGAAGTCTTCTGAAAATCGGACAATATCATAATGAATGAATGTGACGATTGAACAATAGAGTACTTACAAAACTGGGCTGTTTTTTTTTTTTACTTAACTGTGAATGTGTTATGCGTCAGTTGTGCATTTATTGGGGTGGTATGATCGAATATAAATGATCATTCAGACAGCACCTTGTGTGGCGAATTTCTTGTTCAATTTCTTCTTCCGGTGAGTTTAATGAAACATGAACACGTACATTGAATGTCACCTCTAAAATTAATTGTGTGTTAGTTACGTAGAGTAATTAATTGAACTGCACACTTCCTGGTAAAAACCAGAGTCATGTGATTCGCGGTAGATCACATATTAATCATCTGAAACCTATCTTCTCGGATATTTACTGACATTTCCAAAATACATAATTGGCAAGGTGTGTGTGTGTGTGTGTGTGTGTGTGTGTGTGTGAGAGAGAGAGAGAGAGAGAGAGAGAGAGAGAGAGAGAGAGATAGAAAAGAGTGTTTGTTTGTGTGTGTGTTTGTGTGTGTGAACTGGAATAGGGGGGGGGGGGGGGAGGGGTTGCTCACATTTCAGAGAACAAGGAGTATTGTCCAAAATTATCTTTGCCTCCCCCCCCCCCCCCCCGTTACCTAAAAAAAAGGGCCCCTGTTGTGTGCAGCGTTTGAACCTCTTGTTTTATGTGCAATTCAACACTATATCATATTAATTATATTATATTAATAGTTAACAGGACAACTGTACAATTGTGTATGGTGGCTGTGGTGGTGGTGGTGGTGGTGGTGGTGGTGGTGGTGGTGTTGGTGTGAGTGTATGGGGGAGGGTCACGTTAGTCTGCAGGCACATACTTCATTGTGACCCCGGTTGTGACCAAATGGCGTTAGGAGGGGCAAGAACAGACATATTTGATGAAGTTTATATGCCTGTCAGCTAGGTGTACATTGAATGGCAGCTGCATTGATGTGGATAAATGAAGAGGGTACAGGTGCCGTACTCGCTATAAAATTCAAGAAAACCGGTGGTGGATGAGTCTAACTCGCGCCGCCGCGGCAAATTTAGATTGCTGAGCTAGAAGAACCTGCTATGCATGCTGACCACTGAACTAAAGTTCAGTGATGCTGACTGCGAGCTGCATGCACGAGTTTACAATAAGGTTTAGGGTTAGGGTTAGAGTCAGGGTTAGATTTAGGGCTCAAATTCATAAAATTAGTGAGATACCAACGTGCATTAGCACCTTAGGCCTAATGGCGTAGGATGCGTACGTGTGCGCTGACGAGTTGGACACATTCACTACCGGTTTTCTTGAATTTTATCGCGCAAATGGCAGAACTGTAGTCTGTAGTGTAAAATAAAAATATGCGCGTACAGAACATGACATGAGAGGGTGCTTAGTCCAAGTGTCCAGACGTAGTTGCGATTGCAGTGATTAGTGAATGTGTCCATGTATACCGTGTGTCCACAAAACTCGAACCTATTTGCCTAATTGCTTGTCATGCCTTCGTATCAACCACATATCGCTGGTATTTCAACCACGACAAATCTGTATGAAAATCACTCGGCATCTCTCGCCAAATGTCTTGGTTATAAAGCGATCAAGTCCGTCTTTCCTACGTTTGGGGCTTATTTTAGGGTAGAGGAGGAGAGAGGGCGACACAGAGAGGGGAAATATTGAGGAAGGGGGAGAGAGAGGGGGTGGATAGAGAGAAAGAGAGGGAGAGAGAGAGAGAGAGAGAGAGAAGCTCTTGTAACTTGACCCCGGAGAGCTATGCACATATTTTGATTGGGCATGACAGAGATATGGCGCTCTTGTGACCACAGCGAGGAGGGCAGATTTTGAGGAGGAGGAGGGTGTGGAAAGGACAGGCAGACCAATGGGTTTGTACGAGATAGAGAGGAGGCTGTATTTAAAGTGTCAAACAACTACTCATTATGGAACGCAAATGCCAAAAGAAACTTTATATATCATTCATCCAAACGAGTAACACGATATACGAGCTTCAAGAGACGCCATACATTCTTATCATTGCATATCAGGTAAAAGTAATGTCTAATACAAATTTCTTCGAAACAGGTTTCGCGACGGTTCATCAATCATTTTTTTTTGTAATAATCCTTGGAATATCTAATGGGATTTCACTTTCGGACAAATTTGGAATTAAAAATGTGTGTGTATGAGATAATTAATTCAGAACACAACAATGACCACTATGCATCACACATGCCGACCCGCAACTTCTTTTCTGCCAGAAGCATCATGCATTATTTAATGACACTGTGATGGCAGTTGCTGGTGGATTAACAGGTGTAATACACAATGGTCATTGTTGTGTTCTGAATTGAAAATCTCACACACACACATTTTGAGGTGCAAATTTGTCCCAAAGTGAAAATCTCATTAAATATTCCAAGGATTATTACTAGAAAAGTACTAGTATTCAATGAAATGTCACAAAACCTGTTTCTTTTTCAAAAGTGTCAACAGTTGTTTTAAACACCTACATGTCGTAGAATGCATCTAGTCCCTGGACTAATTGAACGCGTGCACTATGATGCGGACAATAGCGGACAGCAGTTTCGGTCTTTAGGCTGTAATAAGTAGGTCCAAAACCTCCTAGAAATCTAGCTATCACTTTTATTCCTCTTAAAGTCAGTTTCCAGTTCTGGAAATGGAAGGGAAATTCTTATACAGTATCTTCTTCCATTTTCTGTGGATTTGACACTCACACACACATACACACACAGAAACACATACACAGATACACACACTTACCTGTAAGATGGCTACCCTCTCTTTGACATGTTTAAATCTTAACAGGGATTCTCTGTTCAATGTGGGTAATCATTATTGGGTAAAATATTTCCGAATATCATGGTAGGATCTAGTTGGACATAATTTGCCAGCCCTCTTCGGCCAGTTAAAGTACATATTTTCCATTGGTCTCAATTGACTGAATACATAATATTGTTTTCAATGTGTTTAAATAATTGCAAATCTTTACAGGTATTGGATGGGATGATAAACGGACAGATTAGGACCATGTCGATAAACAAACCTGGCTTACCATGATTGAATCTCGTCTCTTCACTACGTGTGCATGAGTTCATCCGCCATAGTTTGTCTTTCGTAACCGCAAATAGAAGGATAAAGTTCCCAATCATGTTAATTGTATCTTTAGCCCAATGTTCATTGATATGACTGAGGGGATGTCTGAATTATTCAAAGATATCCCCGTATCCACATTTCATTGTATCCATACCCCCTTCCTTGGAAAACGGTATTTCTGAACCTCTACAGTGTATAGCATGTGAGACAGATTCCTCTGACATTGCCTAGAGTAGGATGGTTGACGGGGTACGAGAGAGAATCCATATTTCGTTTTAACCATACCCCCTTCATTCCTTCTTTGGAAAATGGTACTTCTAAACCTCTGCATCGTAAAGCTCGTGAGACAGATTCCTCTGGCATTGTCTAGAGTTATCGAAAGGATGGTTGACAGGGTACGAGAGAGAATCCATTTTTCGTTTTAACCATACCCCCTTCATTCCTTCCTTGGAAAATGATAGTTCTCAACCTCTGCATCGTATAGCACGTGAGACAGATTCGTCTGGGGTCACCGGAAGGACGTTCGGCACGGTACTAGAAAGAATGATGATGAGCAAAAGATGGTCAAATTACCACGAAATGGTCTCCATCTGCAATCAGGCGAACGAGCGTGATGAGTGTGGTGATGGTTGTGATATTTAAGCACATCCCAACCGAGACGCGGATGTTTATCCAATAGCTACGCTTCATACATCCGTGGTTTATCTGTCTGTTTCCGTGTCGTCTCCATGGAGCCACCGTCTCTGTCTTCCGTTTTTCCACCCCCCCCCCTTCCTCCTCCTCCTCCTCCTCCTTCTTCTTCTTCTTCTTCTTTTTCTTCTTCCTCTTCTTCTTCTTCTTCTTCTTCTTCTTCTTCTTTACTCTCTTTCTTCTTCATCATCTTCCTTTTGTCGTTTTCTTTTTCTCTTTATCCCCTCCTTTTCATTCCCCATTTCTCCTGTTTGTTCCTTTATTTTTATTTTCTTCTCTGACTTGCTGTTAATCTTGTATCTTTTGTGTTTTCTTCTTTTCTTCTCCTCTTCTTCCTCCTCCTTTTCTTATATTTATTTCTTTCTATATTTGTCTTTTCTCCAATATTATATTAACTACATATCCCCGTTTGTGTCATTTTTATATCATTTGTTTTTTTCGTTTTAGCTTCGTTATATCCTTTTCTATCAATATTATATCTTATTTCTACCATTCCGTTTATATGTGAACTCTCTATTTGTTCACCGACTTATTGCCAGGTTTCGGAAGTACAAGTCCAGACGAAAAACTTGAACATACACAACTCTTCACCGGGCATGCCGGGGGAGGGAGAACCGGGGAGTGGGTGTGGCTGGGGGCGGTAATATAGTGACATTCTTACACCCCTCTTTCATTGAACATTTTGGATCCCTCACACGCATCAATTGCTTGAGCACGTCGGGGGAAAGTAGATAATTTCAGTACAGAGAAAACAACTCACACATTCAATATACTGCGCAAATGAGCTATGTTTGTTTGGCTCATTCTATCATCACTACCAATTAAAGAGTTTGTTCATGAAATTCGCGGAAGTTGGTCAACGACAAAAAAGTACACTTCGGCGAACTTTCCATTTTCTTTCATCGGGCGCTGCACGCGTCGTTGACATGATGTGGAGACAGGAACTCGTATAGCTTAGGCTGTGTTATTCGAAGTAATAAATATGAAAGATGCTTGGGTTTCTTCATTCATTCGTGCACACTACGCATACTAGGGATTTGACTAGTCTTCACCTGAATGAATACCCCTCATTCAAAGTTGAAAATCTTAAAATATCCGAAGGGATTTGACAACTTTAAATAACCGCAGGGCGATCGAGTGCCAGACGCCAGGACCGGTTGTCAGTACCGGTCGTGGTACCGGAATCACCGGCGGGCTCTTGAAATAGTTTATACACGATCTGCAGAGTTCTCACTGCACTGGATTCTTGGGATTTATCGCGTCATTTCTGATTACTGATTCTGTAAGGATGCATCTATCCCTCAACGTTCATGAGGGAAATATTTCCACGAAATTCACGGTTAGCTCAGAACTAGAGGTTTCATCTCGTATTATAAATGTACACGCTATTTTAAAGTCTTCGATGATGTCTTCAAATTCATCATGTTCATGACTCAATAAACAATATCACATGACATCGGGGTCATATCTCTTATTTCAGGCGTAGCGAAGGCGGAGGTCATCAACAAGGTATATTAATGCTTCATCAATAAAATATATATAATGAAGATTATTTGTGATGTGTGCGGTAGTAAAGAACCGGAAGAAGACCCTGTCACAGTAAAGCATTCTACAAAGAAATTTATATATAAAATGACATTTCAACGTCACTATTGCGTCATAGGTAACGTCACATGGCGTTTATGTCGTCCTTACGACGTCTTTCATGCGCCTAACAGAAAGTTCCCCCAAGCAATCAATTCAGCATGAGCAGTGTTAAGGGAGTCTCCCTTGCGAGTCCATTGCGATCCAATGAAGTTTGCGAGGACGGCGCTGTCATCATGGTTATGTGGAGCTTATGGTGTTATCGCAATATCACCGACCATTTTGCGACCATGTTGGGCATGGCCATGTAAAGGAGTCGTAACAGTAAAGGCCATGACGTCCATCTAGCGATCCGCGGAGTACTGCGACCGAGGCGTTGTTGTTGCGTGTTAGTCGTCCGATGGGATGCTGTATCATCATATTGTGCCAGAAATCCCCTGTGACGGGGACGTTTACCTCTTGAAGTGTTTTCGCACAAACAATACATGTAAAGTCCATACACCAACAGTTTGTCTGGCACACAAAGGGTTAAATAGCGTAGATCGCCATGAGAGCTCCTTGCGATCACCAATATGTGACAGGGCCCTTATAAAGTCGACTCCGAGACAAGGGCATCAACGTGGACCTCAAGAACATCAATAGCTCAAGGGACTGGAAACAAAATATATGATGGGGGTTAGAATAAACAGACATGGACAACCTCCCCCCTTGTCTATATATAAGCCACGCGTTCACCTCAACATCATCTCTAATTTGCTATATATTTTGTTCTCACCGTCACAAATATGTGGGAAGGGAAGGTCATTGCCTAGGAAAGATCACGTACTTGGGAGATACATATCTTATAGGACATTCCTCCTGAGTCATCGTGGATTCTGCTGAGAACTTTCTAAAGTGTCATGAATGAAATGTGAGCGATATTCCCAGTATGAGCAGGACGACAGTCTTACCCTAGGATCTGAGTTAGTAGCTCCACGTTCTCACGCAGCCTAGGTCTAGGCTGTATTATGCATGGACGTAAGTGAGTCTTGAAACAACTAAGTCTGGCAATATAAGACTAAGCCATCTTCACTTCCTGCCCTCTCCTCGTGCAAGAAAGAGAGCTTAGACTTTATTTCAATACTTAGTAATGTCCATGCAGCCCACAACCTAAAAACTAATCTACGTCTCACGAATTGTACCATTCCACTTAAAAAAAATATATATATTATTCTCTCTATGGAAGCACAACATTCTGAGAAACAATCGCTATTTGGGGGCTGTAAATTGGCAACACACTTAGAAGGTTGTGACGTCACTGTCTCACTCTCTTGCTATCCGGTTGCATGACTTCATATCCAAAATTATCAAGCTCTGGGCGGGGAAACTCTCACTTTCATATTACAATATCTGCATCGGCCTATGATGATGATACTCTGATGTGTGATTTACAGCTTGCTTCTGTTATCCCATTGTCGTCAGCTTATCCAGTCAAATTCTTGTATAGGAATGTCGTCATTGTGGTAAGGCGTCTATTTATAACAACATTGGTGATTGGTGACGTCAATGAAATTATGAGGTCATATAAACATCCACTCACTCACTGTTTCGACTCCTTTTGGTCGCATTTAAATTGCAATACGCAACAATTACATTTTAGGATGAACATCTACTTAAATGCTTGTGTTTTCTTTTACTAGACAATGCACCAGCAACATTCTATCTACCATTTCTATTACATGTACTTGCAATCGTAGATCTGATCTATCAAGTAACGTAAAGATGAAGGTAACTGAAGTTAAAAGAGCGCACAGGATCCTAACTCCTTTGCGGACGTGAAGAGATTCAAACTCATGTTTTTTTTTTTTTTTTTTTTTTTTTTTTTTTTTTTTTTTTTTTTTGAGGGGGGGGGGGGGGGGGTAGACTAAAACCGTCGTTACCACTTAACAGTGTTCTTGGCAGAGGTGTGAAGGCGGTACACTTCAAAGGGCCCTTCCTGCATCCATCAATATTCCCCCTGAAACCTCTCAACCTCTCGCACTCTACCCCACCACACCCTCTCAATTAACGGCCAGCTCCCCCGAGCATCCCGAGAGGGCGCGGTACCAGGTATAGGGTGCGCACCTCCGTTGACCCTGACTTCCGGGATGGCTAAAACATGCCGCAAGTGTCACTCGAAATGATACCAAACGCGCGCTCGACCTGGCACAAGGCATGCCCCGCGACTTCCCAATTGGGGCTACCCCATTTCGCGATTCTCAGCATAAATATCTCCCGGCCCTCCCCCGCCTCCACTCACATACGCACCTCTCCCCCACCGACCATACTCCTAACCCTACTTCAAATCACATAAAAGACACTTGAGCCAGACAAATGCATTCATGGTGGAAACAATACACAGATGACACACCAAGAGTTAATAAGGCATTATCTCAAAAAATTCCTCGACGGCCTTTGGTACGCTATCTAGATTTGTTTTTTATTCTTTCATTATTGTTTGTTTGTGTTTGAGGTGTATGTATGTGTGAGTGAGGGGGGGGGGGGAGGGGGTGTAGCAGCCGTTGTTACTTTTGGTTAAGTTTCACCATATTATTTAATTTTTCTCCTTCCCAGCAGCATCCAATCATGGACTTTGCGATCACATGATTTGTCTCCCTTGCCTATATTGGACCAAATGTGAATAATAGATAACACCTCCTACATCTTTAGATAAGTATGTTAATGTGTGTTTGTTCCTGTATTAATAACCTAAATCACTTTTAATTGTTTCATTATCCTAATTATACATGTCACAAAGATATATTTTTTTTTGTCTTACATCAATTCTTAGCACTAAAAATGTCTGATATTAGAAATGATAATTGCGACTTTAAAGAGTTGTTGACGTATGAAGAAAGTGGAATAGTTGTCCACCATTGTTTTCTAACCAAGCATACGAATCTTGTGAAGGCTTTTGGATCCTGACTTGCCAAGATTCGATGTGTCAATCTGTGACAATACCGATAAGTTTATTTTAGGGGCAACTTTTCGGAAATCCAGGACATTGCATGAGGGTCACAAAATTTCGGTATGACAACGCTTGCTCATTGCGTTCAACTTCGACACAATATAAGGCGAGAGAGAAGCTTAGTCTAATCGGGATCTGCCTTTGTGAAAATCTTGCGGCAAGATAAGAAAAAAGATAACATATCTGGTTATGCCTAAGCTGTGGCACATGCGTAGTATTATCATTGAACATGATGGACAATCGAAGGTGCTTACCATAATTTGGTGACGGGAGTGTGATGGTAAGATAGTCATGATACATGATATCAGATAAAGTGATACGAGACATACTAGAGGAAGACGCATGTTAGTCATGCAATGTCCTTTGATTAAAATGTAGCACGACTCTAGAAGAACGTGTATTACACAAGCGAGGGAGGATAATTTAATATTGCAAACAAGATAGACATTGCATTCCCAAATCAGTAAGTCAGAGTTGTATATTTTATATATTAACATCTGCATAAATTGTATCGATAAATTTCAAAAGACCTACAATGAAAGATTAACTTTGAATACCTCAAACGGTACTTTCAAGAAAGAATGTAACTCTCAATGAACCTAAATATATCGTTACTGGCTGGATTTACATATGGCCCTCTTGAAAAGACGAGAGGCGATTTTGTCTGGCTATATGGCTGTCTGTTCATCATGTCTCCCAAAGCCATTTATAAACAGAGTTTGGCCAACTCGGGTTCATTCGGTTACAATATGGCGCGTATTCCTTTGTTATTCGCTTGCCCAACAAAGCAACACGCGCCATGTTGTGACCTATTGAAACAAAGTTGGCCAAACTCTCTCTGATGTCTCCTAGCCCATTGCTGCCCCTCTTGCTGAGAACGGAGAGGAAAACTAACCACGTGGTGCCACCGACAGAGGGCGGCCTACCATGTCTGCATGTATGTAAAGCGTACGTAAAGCCCCCGTCACGCACAAGGCTGAAGACCGATCTGGCCGGCGACATGCGACACCGAAGCTCGTCGCCAGATGCCGCAAAAAGTTGTTTGTCAGTTTTCGGCCAGTGGTTGTTTAACTCCTTGTGTTCCAGACAAAGTCTCTCCCTATCCGTGTTGTGTGTATTGTACAAAATGTTCGATGACGCATACGGGATTAAAGGGAGTATACTGTACTGGGAAGACAAAAAGGCCTTCAAAAGGTGATTGTGAGCAATCTTCTTCCCAATGGTCTTAAATTCATGAATTGTCCATTTTAGAAACTTGCTGAAAGTTATTTGCCATAAAACTGGAGTTATTAGTGATTTAATCACAAATCCTCAAATTGTTCGGGCCGAACATTTTGAGGATTTGTGATTAAATCACTAATTATTCCAAATGTGGATTATATCAGAGCAAATAACTTTCAGCAAGTTTCTAAAATGGACAATACACCTATTCACAGTTATGCTTTCTCAGGATGTCGAGTGATATTTTTTTCGGCACGAGGTATATACATGTTTTGGCACAAATTAAATGTGGTATGAAGTTATGCCAAAGTTATTCAGTGGTCATGGTGGTGCCGGCAGATATCATATACAAGTGCCGATGTCTCTACAGTATGAAGACGTGCTAACAAAATCGGTTGGAATGGAAAATAAAATATTCCTCAAGATATACGTAGATGAGTAAATAATGAATAATCATTTTTATTTCACACATTTAATATTTTGACTACCATTTAATCAACATGTCGCATTGGCTTTTTTCCACTACAGAATCAACTTCGTCCCGACCTCAGACTACGGGTCATTGATTCCATTATAACGCCCTCTAGCTATAAGATTGCTGCTCCCCTTCTCGCTTTTTCTTGCCGACAAGCCCAATGTGGCGAAACCCAAGCCGATGACAAAGCTGCCGCAAAGCTAATAAGACCCGACATGAAATGGCTGGGCGAAATGATACCCAAATCACTCTCGTGCCAAATAAATGTTATATAAATTAAAAAAAGAGAAAGTGCGAGAGAGTAAGAGTGAGTCAGAATGAGGGTGAGAAAGAGAAAGAGAGAGAGAGAGAGACAGAGAGACGGGGGGGGGGGGGGTATACAAAAGAACAAATCACGAAGTGAAACTAATACACATACAAAAACAAAACAAGAAACATTTGTTGACGTCGAATATTTAGTGAAAATTGTTACAGTCAATAAGTTTATGATTGAAAAGAAGAATTTGAATTCCATCTAAATTCATATTTTATTCCATTTCATTTCAGACCCAAGGAATGCACATATCCTGTACATATGTCATGCACTCATAATTATTATTGGTTAAACAGTGCGTATTAATGGATGAATTGTGCGTAAATGGAACGGCTATAAAAGGCTCTCTCTCTCTCTCTCTCTCTCTCTCTCTCTCTCTCTTTCTCTCTTTCTCCCTCCCTCCTCTCCCCCCCCCTATCTCTCTCATTCTCTCTTTATCTCTCTCTCTCTCTCTCTCTCTCTCTCTACCTACATGCGCATCTGTCGTTCCTGATCTCTATGTCTTACTTTCAAGAGACCGACATTATAACATTCGCTAAAGAAAATTTCAACATTTAACCATTGTCTTTATATCCGACAAACCCATAGGCTATAACTTTCTGCAATTGGTTAATATTTTGCATATTAACTGGCAATACTTTAACTATGTTAATAGAGGTAGAGATTACCCAAGTAGACATATTTTCAATATATTCCCAAAGCATGGATGCATTTATCATTCCAATTTTCCAGAATAATCACAGCACTCTAAACATGCTAAATAATATGATTGTGCACGAAATGCGTCATACGTGTTTGATGTCTATTGATACTGTTTCTGTTTTGTTGAAAACAGGAGGGTGAAGCACGCCTTTAACGTGTTCAAGGATGTATATATAGTAAGTAACTCGGGAGCGAGCGAGCGGTGTACCCGTGTGAGCCGCCCGGCCGGTCCGGGGGACCACCCCTGCCCCCTTCTGGGGTCCTAATCGTCGGCACACGGCGGCGGCTTTTGTCGGCCACGGCCTCAAAAAGCGCCTTGCGCCTGCACCATGCGGCGCCTTGGCTGCGGCCGAAATGAAACTGTAACAAGAATGGGAGACGTCGCCGAATGGGTACTGGGGTCCGGGCAGATATGGCCAAGTTGTTCCCATTCTTTAAGCCTTATTATGATAATGTTGTTTATCTATCTAGACAATAGTCATTAATATCTATCTACCTATCTTTATATCTCTGCCTATATCTATATATCTATACATTTTTATTTGTTATATGTTTATATATATATATATATATATATATATACATTTATATATATATATATATATATTTTTATGAAAGAAATGTATGAAGAGAACAATGGTAGGCGTAGCTTAAATCAAGGTTCCCCAGAGCCTATTAACCAATTCCATATATATATATATATATATATATATATATATATATATATATATATCCTCTCTCTCTCTCTCTCTCTCTCTCTCTCTCTCTATATATATATATATATGACTGTATCGCTCCAATTTTTTTATTCCGTCCATGTACTTCTCTTTTTTGAATACATTTCAATATTTATACAGGAAATGTTATACATTGAAACACACAATTGTTAAACGAACATAACACAAACGCACACATTATTATACTGTTCATCGGCTGTTCGACCCATCAATTGCAAATATGATGGATGTCGTTCATTTGATTAATGTCTATGGTCATTTTAGGCAACACATATTTATTACACCCATCTTTACAAAGCAGTATGTTGAGGTCTGTCAGTGCCAGTGTCAGAATAAAACATATTTGAACCAAATTACATGGATAGACATATCAAGACTGTAGGTAGCAGAATCAAATAAACACAACAAAAAAGTAAGTCCCCCCTCCCTAAGCAAAATAAAATAATTTTTGATCGAAAAGGTTATGAGCAATACAATTTGGCAGGAATGTTCGTTAACTTATTGACTAACTTTCGTATTAAAATCGCATTACTCCACCCAGTCATGCATGAGGGAGCACACATTAAATGAAAAATTGTCACTTTTCAAAAGTCACAAGGGTAATTTTGAGATTCTGTCAGATGAATTTTTAATGAATTCCATTTCTGGTGCATAATTTATGTCCTTTCATTGTTTATCATCCATCTTTGGATGCACTAACACCTATCCCGACACTTAATCCATTGTTCTGGTTGAGTGAGCACCGTTTAAAAAATACTCATCCCTCTGGAGTTTGAAACTTTTAAAAACCCTTTATTTTTGTGAAAAAACACTGCAGATATTTTGGCAAAGATGTAAGATGACATATTATTTGAACATGAGAAGTCATTTTCGTGTCATAGTTGAGTGAATACACTATAAAAAAATTGCACAAGAAATGCCAAAATGTACTGTTAAAACGGCATAAACAATCACCCTTGTGACTTTTGAAAAGTGACAATTTTGCCTTTAATGTGTGCTCACTAAAGCATGACTGATTGGATTGTTGTGATTTTCACACAGAAATTAGTCAATAAGTTAAGAAAGAATCCTGCCAAATTATTTTGCTCAAAACCTTTTCGATGAAAAGTTATGATATTTTGCTTAGGGGGGGGGGGGGGACTTACTTTTTTGTTGTGTTTAGTTGCAACGATATATCAGTGAGAATTCGACATGGTTTGAATTTGCCCCCTCTTTGACTATTGATTTTTTTTTTAAATGATATGTATTTGTGTGTCTCGTTTCCTGTCGTAAATTATGCGCTGTAACATATTAGATAGAAGAGGTAACCAGGCCACTACCCTACAATTGATTGGATTCATATATGCACCCAGCGTATGCCGTCTATTTTATGTTATACCCTTACACCATGCTGAGCACTTCTATGTTTTTTCTTAAACAAAAGAAGATTTTTTTTCATTTTTTTTTCATTGATTCTTCTTTTTCCAATTCCAAGAAAGCCCCCCCCCCCCTTCACTCTGCCATGAAGCCAGGCACATTCCCGATTTTTTTCCATATTTCATAAACAATCATAAACTTGCAATACTTGAATAGTTACCACCACCTTGGAAAAAAAATCATTACCATTCAAGTAATGCAAACACAAACCATAAACGAGTGCAAAAACAAATACAGCGGCCGGCCGTGCAGGAATGACTTCCTCTCAGAAGACGAATCCGAGATGGAAATGTCATTCACAACGTCGTGCCTGGCTTAGGACTGGTTCTAGGTGGTGGAGTGCATGGGAGCTACCGGTTGGGAACGACCATGTCTGATAACATATACTACACGCTCTCCCATGTTGCTGATCACCTCACATCTTTGCTTCCAGACTCGGTTGTGTCCGTGCACTCAACAGCCTAGAACCTATAGGCTACGTCATGCCAGGAGTCTCCGTCCATCTAATTGTGAAGTTATGCCCACATGTGAAAGGGCCCGTGTCGGAGGAAGGCAAAGCGGTACAGAAAATACTGTCAAATTCTCTGACAGACGGATCGAATCAGCGTGAGAGGAGCGCATGGATCTTTAGCCCGTCATACTGAATTTGGGAGGAAATTTCTTGAGTTGACATGACGCAGTATTACCGCGATCATTATGGGACTCATGTTTATGATGCTGGAGTAGTAGAACTCAGAGATTAGACCCCCCCCCCTCCCTCTCCTTTCATTCCTCCCCTCACCCAGAATACACCCTCCCTACCTCGTTGTTACAGTGACTTTGATAAGCACTTATTGACTTTATTTTTTTTTAAGAGTTCATTGCGCAGGCACCCTCTTGCCGCCCCTTCTTATTTGGTACAAAACAAAGACACAGATACACGTATACAAAAACATACCCCTCCCCCCCCCACACACATATACACACACATACAAACACACACACATATACACACATACATACACACACACAAATATAGGTCATGTGATCATGGTGGCGGCACAAAAAGTGGTGTCTTAATATTGATATCGGTGAGCAGATAAAGGAGCGATCGTTGATTTGGGATAAGCACCCCCCCCCCCCCTTCCGCTCTACTCCGCCGCCCTACCCCATAAACGCGTTAGTGGTTCTACGATTGTTCATGGTGTCGTCTTTGCTGGGGGAGGGGGAGTCGGGGTTGGCGGTGGGCGGGTTGGAAATACCTTTTTTTCTCATCATGACTTATCACAGTATCATTGCACGTAGGGGCAAACGCCCAGTGGGTAAGTGCTGGCAAGTTCAGAAATCACCCCTTCTCACCCCCTCCCTTTCACACACACACACACACACACACACACACACACACACACACACACACACACACACACACACACACACACACTGCGGACTTTACCGAGCAAAACCACTCACATCCCAAATATAAACCTCCTTTCCTAGAAGGGCACTAGCTTGATTTCGGGTTGACAGCGTCTCACATTTAATTTCGGTAATCGAACCAATATGTTTACGAGGAGCACAATTTGTAAATGAACTATACCGTTTAAAAAACAAAAAAAAATAGCAAAAAAAAACACACACATAAAAGATAATGATAACAGATAATGAAAGATAAACACCACCAAATAACAATGCTTTTATATGATGATTCTGCTATTTGGATAATGACTATAATTTTCTCATAAATCGACAGTTGCATCACATTTCAATCACCACCCAACCCTATTAGCCAACATCAATGTCCTTGCTCACACACTTACAATATTAAGTGTTGACTGCGTAATTAACATATAATTATTTATGGCGTTTATGTAACTTACATAATCAAAAATTCATGTGCATGAGGAATGTACATATTACTTATTCTACCTTAAGTCCTCATTACAACTTTATATGTATTCGTTAGGTTTGCGACGTGACAGCAAAAATCTCACGTAGACACAATGTCTACATGATATGTATGTATATGTATATCCATGATATCAATACAGATATGGATATATGTTATGTCCGTGTATATCAAATGTCACGAATTTACGTCTTACAAGCCTAATGAATTTAATTTAAAGCCATCAGGAGATTTCTCTTTCCTTACTCAGGAATCCTGTTCCCAATTCTTCACCACCGGCTTCATTAAATTTGCAGGCCTTGATAGGACTTCTACATAATATTTCTTTGCAGGAGAGAACAATCAGCGGTGCCTGTGATGTCTGTCTTCTGATGTCCCTTTCTCTTCCCGACAGGAGTCATTTCCTCAGCCCCTTGTGACGGGCGTCGGCCCGGACCGGGGGAGTCACAGCGGTGCGTTCTGGCCCCTGCTGCTGCTCGCCTCCTTGATCAAACACCGCGCAGTCAACAGAAGTGGCTCTCTCCATATACACACGCACAAACATAGACAAAGAATACCGGGAAACGAGAGAGAGAGAGAGAGAGAGAGAGAGAGAGAGAGAGAGAGAGAGAGAGAGAAAGGGAGAGCATCCAGGTCGGTGTAACGAAAGTTAAGGCTCACAAATGTCGGCTTCTTTATCGGCGGGCTTTTATGCTATTAGAAAAGCTGATATTAATTATTACTCAATGCGGCTGCGAAGCGGTAAGTTTTGAATTAGTTTGGAAATTAGCTTCCGACCTTCATGCTCCAGTTTACATTTATAAGTGCAACACCGGAAATGCTTACAAGAAGAAGGGAGTGAAGGGGAAGGGGACGAGGGAGAATGAGAAGGGGAAAGGTAGAAAGAGACAGAGAGAGAGCGAGAGAGGGGGGGGGGGGATGAGACAGAAAGCGTCAGGAATGCTGACATTTCAACGTTTGCAAGACAAAAAATGGAAGTCTAGACCGTCATTAGGATAAATAATTTCTTTTCGGTTTTCTGATAAAAGCATCCTCAGAACAAATATCCTTTAGTGTCTAGTATATCAATAAAAATATAAAAAGGTTATGGTTATGTTCTCTGAAAGCATTCAAAATATGCTATAAACAATTACAGTCTATATAAACTGTACCGTGAAAAGGAACATTATTGTTAACTTAAAACTTGTAAAAAAACAAACGTTATAGAAGAAAAAGATATTTGTAACCAGATCCACGGGGGAGATTACTCTAAAAGTATTTTGAACTATGCATCACATGATATTTATTACATATGGTGATTTTCAGTAGTCTTCGCAAAATAACCTCCGGTTAAATAAAGATGTTCGTGCTGTGCAGAGGCATACTAGATACTAGCCGTATTTCTAGGTTGTTTTACATGTTCAAATCCACATAACCACAATAATTTCTGAGGTCCTTTTCTCCCAGTCCGTATATCATCAGTGATCATATTTGGACGAGCTGGAGAAGAGGTAAAGAGTGATACGGCAACTGCAGCCAGACATGTTAATTCTTGAAGTCTGGATTAGAAATTATAAAGGATCCTGGAAGTGAGTTTAGCAAGATACGAAGACGAATCTGTGTCACATCAATTGTGTTTCTGTGTCAATGGCTTTCTGGAAGGAGCGTCACGAGGAAACTTTTTGCGGCACGGAACACAGGGATAAGTGGCTCGGCATATTTCTATGATCAAACTGAGTATACAAATAATGAACATCATTTCGTATACGAGAGTAATTGTGTTTCTGTACCAATACCTTTCTAAATCTGGCTGGAAGTTCATTGAAGGGTTGGATAAAAAGTAAGTTAATAAAGAAGACCAGTTTGTTCGAGAATCACCGCTTTTCTTTGTCGGTGCCGTTCAGGATTAAAAGAATTAGATGATGACATTTATTTATGGTTTAGGAAACAGACATAAAAGAGGAACAACAATTTTTGGAATACATTTACAAAGGTCACGCAGCAACGTTACGGTATTTTTTTTTCGTTCGCATTAATATTTTTGTGTGAATATATCGTTTGAACTGGGGCAGCAATGGACAGATGTAAGACAACGAGGACACATTATTTTTGCAAACCAGACCCCAGAAATACAAGGAAGATTGACCAAATTACATTTACATCGATATGTCCAATGTCTACTTCTCTGGCGACATAGCTCGTGTTGTTCACTTTTGTCTAAAGGCACCGAATTTAGGAGGCATGTAGAATGATATATTTGACGTAAATTTGGATATTGAGCCATCTCAAATTTTGCCCAAGAGAGCCATGGCAGCCATTGACTATTTTAAAGATAATATTTGAATGGGATATATTTACACTCACCACATAGGGTTTCGTATCAAAGATGATTAAATTTAATTTTTACCTGAAAATATACTTTTAATTTATATAGCACTAGACCAATAACGCACTGAGAGGCAAAATGCACACCACCCTTGTATTTTGCTGACTGTTGAAAAAAGCAACAAGAACAAACCCATTGATTGGAAGGTAACTAGAGTATTAATCCCTAATCAATAATTGGTAGAAAGTGTATGTATAAATTGTGTTTGAAGTGGCAAACACTGTAAAGCATCCGATAAGAAAACAAAAAGAGACGAAGAAAGTACATTCATAAATTAAAATAGCCCCATTTGTTAAGCCCAAATAAACGATTTACTGACAATTTTTGACTTGGTAGTAAACCCCCAAAGTTGTTTTACACGGGGTGCAGTACACGAGATAGGCTCACAATAGCAACCACGAGATGGCGCTGTTCTACCTCGAAAACGAGCTAGTTACGATATGTGAATTATCTATAAAAATCCTTCAAGATGGCATAAATTTCAAATCCGATATTTTTCGCTCTATTTGATATTAATGTTTGAAAATGCTAAATCACCGCATCAGCATGTCGTATCTTTTTTGCGAAGTAAATCACAGGTGCTTGGCATAGACCATTTTCGTATATGGTAATGTATGAAAATGTTTTGCACGTCGTTTAAATAATACGTGACTTATAACAGTGAAGCTTGTCCGTGGCTTGTCCGAGAAGCAACACCTTATATATTCAGAGTTGATTCCGCCCATTGAAACTGAATCACGAAATGCAGATGAATGTAATAACGTGCTACTACAGACAGTTCGAGGGAAATTAATTTCATGAATACATTAGGAAAAGAGATTGTTGGGCAATTCAGTGGAATTCATTAATAGATCGAAAGAGGGCGCTCGTCACTGTGAGGCATTGGTGTAAGATAAAGTACATGACAAGGTTTCAAGTTATCGTTGTACTCGTTTAGCCATAGAATATCGAAATGTGACGACATTTGAGTGAATTGTCAAGTCAACTGGTTCTTAACAATGCGGGTAGCGCAAGCAGCGGTGATCACAGCGGGGACTCTAATTGGGAGTGCCCTACACTAGCCCACTTTAACCTCTTAACAGTCATGGTGCTTACTTGTGTACTTTTGTTTTCAACTATTTGTCATGACAACATGCTCATATGACGACACCATTTCGGTACTCTATCATGTCTATTATTGCTTTGTTTTGGAATGATTGAAGAAGTGCGTTTAGTATACTGATGACTGCATGTCAAATTCATGCATCATTCTCCCTTGTAAGTTGTTGTGATCGTTTCGTTTATTGTTTGTTTATCCATCAATTGTGAAGTACTGAGTAGAACAGAAACTTGGATCAGATGAGAATTAGCGTTCCGGTGAAGCATTTAAGCGTTCATTCTTGCCTTTCAAGTGGTTCCAACTAACTTTAACTGACTTTAGATTACACAATTGGGTGAAGTACGCAGGAGTCTGTTCAATTATTGAATAGCTAGAGGGCTCGAAATCGAAGTCGAGATCGATATTTGGCGGCAGTCCATGCAGCTATTCGAGATCCTGGTCGACATTAACAGCACGACCAGGCCAAAAGAGAGGACAACCCGAGACATTTAACTCTCGATATACCATCAGTGTATATTTGTCACCAGTAATCCACATGATAACCCATAAAGCACCATTGTATCTGCTACGTGATAGCCCTGATAGCCCCATATCTACAACAATCAATTTTCTTGACTGTGGGACTGGGGGAATTAACGATGTAAGCTTCACAATGTCTACTCCTCAAGCGTCGTTAGTGCATACGTGTGTACCAGTTTCGCTAGCCTAGGCTGTAGCCGCATTTTTTCATCCCGAATTCGTGTACACAGCGCGCGACGGAACTCAGCGCAACGATTCGAGTCAGTGATCGCGCGATCGATGAGAATAATCTTCTCTGGACTGGTAATTCTCGGCGATCGGGCGGTCACTCGAATCGTTGCGCTGACTTCCGTCGCGCGCCGTGTACACGAATTCGGGATAATCAAATAAATTTATGCATTTCTTGTGCGCTGGAAATCAAGTATGATTTCCAATTTTGCTCAACTATTGAGCTGAAATAAGTTGAATATCTGTGCAATACTTTTGTGCTCGATATCCAAATAATTCTTGCAATAGCCTTGCGTTCGAAATCAATAAGTATCAAGAATTTATTTCATGATATCTAGAATTATATTTTTTGATATCAATAATCCGGTTTCATGATATCAAGAAATAGGAATAAATGTAATTAAACGGCTTGCCATACGCGCGCTGTGTACACGAATTCGGGATGGTAAAATGCGGCTAGAATCTAGACTACATTTCCCGTGGCCTTGAACCTGTGCTGTGGGGTATGTTTCGTTTATGTCTAATGCACATGTTTAACCATGGCGCTATTAGGAGCACCGTGGTGTAAATACCACTTCCTGTAGAAACATAAACAGGTCACCTTTTTTTTTTACAAAGAAATTTTAGGCATACACCCTTACTACTGGGTGTATGCCTAAAATTTCTTTGTAAATTGAAATTACCCCAGAAAACCTTTTCACCAAGGTCACCTTTTGTTTTTCATCCATCATTTCCATTGCGAAGAAAGAGGAAAGAATAAATTGTATTTAGTTTGATCTCCATACTGAGTTAAAATGTCAGCAATGCATGATGAATACAAGAATTGAGGTTTTTTGTTTTAACCTCATAAGAGAATTGTACTTTCCTGTGTGAGCCGATGGCATGTAAGAACCCATTGCACACACCTGTATGTATTTATCATGCTTATATATTTAGAGGATATTGATATCATTAGCATAAAGTATATGCAAATAAACAAAAGACGTACCTACCAAATCATGCTAACATTAATGGTAATATTAATACATTCATATTCTTTCGGTATTATTGGTCTCATTGGCATGAAGTACAATTGTGCCATTTCATAAAGGCTTACTTAATCACACTAATAAACAATATTTAATTGAACAAACAATGGTTCAAATGAAAAAGGAAACAATATCTGAATGATACGATTACACATTTTTGCAATGACCGATGTAATCTAATATCAAGTTAGACATTTTTACGCATCTGAATTAAGTAAAATGCACACTTCATTGCTTTGCAAATATTCTAAGGGAGCTACTGCTAAATGTTCTCGCACAGGCAAGTATAGACCAGGGACAGGAAGTGTGCAGGCATGCAGCCGTTTGGTTCTTGATACCTTAACAAGCAATCAATTTATGCGAAGATAATCAAGATTAAACCAACAAATTCAGTGTCCTTGTTCACATACTGACCTGCGCAGTGTCAACACAAAACTCTTTAAGTACATTTTAAAACACATTTGTGCAATTGACGTCACTATCACAAAACTGCATATTTAAGTCCAAAGGTATGGTAGATTGGCGAAGCGGCAATTGCAGAAGACTGCACGGGGCTAATGCCATTGATTGAAGTTAAATATTAAAGCAAATCCCGCTTCACCTACACATCACGTGACCCCTCTTTTTGCACGAGGCACTCTATTGTTTCAAAAGTATGGATCCGCTACTGTGAGATCGACGAGCACTCATCATGTTGATTTCTGATTATTTCTGATTTCTGATTCAGACAGTGTATGTGTTCGTACGGTAAGTTATGAAGGAGCATCGCTAGTATTCGAGTGACGTTTTCCTGTTCTCCCACTCTGCACCATACTACTCCAGGAGTTTTTACATGTAAGTTTATCGATTTTTCTCACCAGATACCTTACTATTCTTAAATGTTATGTAAAGAGCGAAGTTTTACTATGAAGTAATTAACTTTAGTAGTTATGATTACCGCAGCAGTAATCATGGGTAGACCCATTCATTTCGCTGTTACCACATGTCCCATTCTCGTTTGATTTGAGGACCACGGGTATGCATCGTCTCAAAAAGACATGTATTATTTTTTTTTTCAAATCTAACGAAGACTTGTAAGTCCTGATCATGAAAGAACGCTTGTGCCATGATTGCGGGTATCGTTATATATAATACGGGAGCATGATGCTAATTAACCCTGTGCGTGCCAGAGACAGTACTGCCCTATGGGATTTGTGTGTATTCGTGGTAAAATAGCCAACATGTGGCACAGTAAGGGTTTAACGAGTTAAAAAAAATCGTTATTCCGGAGATTGGTTTTTCCGTAGGTTTTTCTTTAATCCGAAGGTTCATTATTCCGAGGGTTTGTTCTTTCTGAATGTTCTTTATTCCGAATGTTTTTTTCTCTGAAGGCTCGTTATATCCAAGGTTCGTTAATCTGACAATTCATTAATCCTAACATTCGTTATTCCGAAGCTTCTTTATTCAAAAGGTTCGTGATTCAAAACATACAAATTTCGTATGAATGAGGCTCGTTTTAATTAAAAAATAATCATGGTTCGTTTATCTGAATATAATTTTGCTGCACTAATCTAGAAATTCGCTATTTTAACGAATCGGACTTTCGGCCTGAGCAGACGCGACTTTTTATTACACGCCAAAAAAAAAGAAAAGAAAAGAAAAAAAGTGCCGTGTCAGACGAGACTTCCAGGGTCGAACCATTTTATTTGCCGGGGCAGATTCAGCTGTTTATTTACACATTGCAATGTCACTGTTATAGGCATGAGGAATTCATCTCCCCCCTTTTGCTTTAACAATCGAGTTTTTGCCAGCGTATTGACTAATTTTCATTTTAAGAAAATCCTAAAATACTAGTTTGTCATTTAAGTCACCCTACCAGTCCTTTATAATACATTCACTGCCAGAAATAATTCCGTCTATATACCAAATCTTTATCTGAGCACAATCTATTATTACATTTCCAATACGATTTACCATTGTAATTTTTCCCTTTCTTCGCAAGTTTTAACTGTAAATTAATACCCGAGTGATCAGGAGTTATCGATGGTAAAATTTCACAAGTGCCCACAAATATCTCTGCTGCATGAAAGTGTATTGTTTCCTGCCTGTTTTTTCCCCTTCATATATCCGACAAATCATGTTTCTTAAGAATCAGGTCCAAACTATTTGAAACCTAGTCTTTGAGGAAGTTTTTGGCCCCATCATGCCCATGTAATCCAAGAACTCATTTAAAATTGCATTAACATCTCCAAAAATAAAGAATAATTACCAGAGTGAAGATCTGAGATACATATATCTATCTTTTCCTACCTCCTGTTGGAAAATAAAGATTACCTCATAACAAAAAGGAATCCAATATACCCCCCTTTAAGAAACATGTAACGACCTTCATTATCTAATTCGATAAAGTCAATTTTGGTGTCGGTGCCCGGGGCTTTTAACAGACGAACGCCTGTACTGTGACTTGAGCAGTGGCTGAAAAACATTTCACCTCCCCAGTCTTGCTTCCATATATCTTCAATATCTAGTGAGCAATATGTTTCCTGTAACATTACTATGTTTCCTCTTTAACTTCTAGCCCATTCAAAATTATATTCCTTTTATTCCTTCCCATAATCCCTCTAACGTTAATAGAAATCGATGTTAATTCCGCCATTTAGTGGAAAGAAATGTCCAAAAACGTTAACATCTATACTTGATATATATGGCCACTGTAATTCTTACATTAAAGCAGCGCGGAGCGGATTTAGGTACATCTGTGCGGCGAGCCGAAATCAACACACCGCCTGAAACATTCACCACATCCTCAAGACACACACACACACACACACACACAACATCACAATCTTATCCGTGTTAACGTCGAATTTACCTAATCATTAACCTTACTTCATCCTACCCGCCCTCCCCTGTACTGCAACCTAAGTTGTCCCATCAATATAAATGAAGGGAATCTAGTGCCCATCTTCCATAACCTACCCCGTGATCATTTGGTGATAGCACGACAAAAAACATAAAAAAACTAGTAGTTTAATCAATAGCCCACTATTATCCATTGCAATATGGACGAATTAAGAGCGACTGATGCGAAACTCCATTGGGAAATTATTGTCATTTTTGAAAATATCAGAATACACCGGAAGCTCCAAATTAGTGCTGAACATTAATTAAGACATTAGAAGGAATATTTCAATTGAATTCTTTATTCATTTAACAAACAAAATTAAACAACTTTCATGAACAATGAATATAAGAACATATAAATATGTTCTTGATAACAACAATAATGATCGAGGACAATAACAGTTTTTATGGTGAAAAGCTAACAAAATAACAAAGATGTACCATACAAATTGAACCTGATTAATACACAACATTATTAAAGACTGATAATCGGATTGTCAAGCCTTGAACTCGGAATGACCTGTCTTGCGATCAACCAAAATAAGAAAGCTCGTCAATTAAAAAAAAATCACATGTGACAAACAACGTCATGCACGAGTCTCCACCGGAACTCTTTCAAGGCTTTCACAAATCAATGCTCACACTACTAAATACAAAGACGAGTGCATTAATACCCGATTGGTATTACAATGATAAAATTTCAAAAAAAAAAAAAGATGATAACATAGAACCTCACAGGTGTATATATGTATATATATATATCCAACGGTCAACCTCCACGGAGCAACCATAAAATGTTTTATTCTGATACAATGATCAAGGCCTGTGCGTATAAAACGGAGAAAAGTTTTAAGATCTCCTAATCTCTTGACATGCACCCTCCTACCCCACCCCTTCCCTACACACAGACATTAAAAAAAAAATCATCATTACGGATCATCATTGTATCAAGTCAAGTGGAATTACAAACATAAATATTTTTTTATTATTTCCCCCGCAAAATCTGCAATGTCCTTTTCACTCTTTAAATAATCTATAATAGAATCTTTGTTATTATCAAAAAAGGGCAATTGTTCCTTTAGTTTACAGGTATTTTTTATTTACACAAGCACACCATTTTCGTTACACTGTCAGTAAATATTTCAGTGCATAATTATTTGAACCTCTAAAACCAAATAATGCATCTTATTGTGTAAACATTATTCCTTTTTTGGGTTCTAGTGTATATCCAGTGTTCCAGCATATCCCAGATATGTTTGGCATGCGTTCAATCACATATTACAATGACAGATAACTATTTCACTCTGTTCATTTCAAAATGTAAATTCTTTTCTTACGACTAAATTCATTTTAAACAGTAAAACGTGCGTATATGATGTGCGTTGCAATACCTTAAATTCGAACCATCGTAAGCCCAAATCAATCATGGGGTAAGGGCCGGGGGGGGGGGGGGGAGCGATATATTACCGCAACAATTATATATTTTCTCTTAGGTACATTGATTTTATCAAAAAGTGACTAAAAATATAATCCGTATATCCCAAATCATCACTCACAATAGAATCATAGCTACCCTGTATGAGTAAACCAACTCCTCCCTGTTTTTTTTGTGTTTTTTTTTATAAGCTAAACGATAATGTTTGAGTTACTTTATGTAATGGTATGAGAATATGTTTTTTAATGAAAATGTAAACCTCTTCTGAATAATGTGTACTACCAAATATCTCTTTCGGGGCACGACACAGTCGGTTTTAAATGCCTGTTTATTTTTACAACTAAAGGTAGCCCGTCCCTTTTGCAGACCTAATTCTGAAAGTTCCCTGACTTTGTCATCATTTAAGAAAGAGTGGCTATATAACCTTTCCCTGGAATCGACAAAGCGTAATATTCAGTTTTGAGGAAATAATATCCGATAATTGATCGAGCTTTCTTCTTTCGTACTACGAAAATAGTCGTAATTTCAAAACGTCAACGGTCGGCAATCAATTGAAATCAAATCCCACTGTTACATTTTCATTTATTGTACGGGAGTTAAAGTACCTCTGACCTTAAAATTTCACAGTTGGTATCCCAAAGACACGAGCTAAATATATGCACACTTTCATGAAGTTTGCAGATGTTTGTAAAAGGTATCTTTAAACACACACAATCCCCAGAGAGCAGCATTCTATCTGGCACACAAATGGTTAAGGCTCGCTACCCAGGTAGGGATCATTTTCACTATTGAGAAAGGACCGCATGATCGTCATTGTTATCAAAGCAAATAGAAATAGATAATTCGCTTGATTTTCCTCCATTGTACTATTTCAGTTATGAGAGTTATGACTGTCAATGTATTACTTATGCCATTGTTTACTGTATTCATGTTTGTAACTTTATGCCCGAAAGCAAATTTTGTTTATTTTTATACATGACAATAAATTATCTTGAATCTTGAATCTTCTGGAATCTTCCATTGATGTTTGAGGGAGCGCTGTTAATTTTGGGTATATCATATTATCCATGCTCGTCAGAGCAGTCCTAACCTACTTTGACAAAAGGATGCAAGTGAAAAATCATTTAAAGTTTTGTTATTGGTACACTTAGATTGAACCCAGCATTCCCTTTATATTTTGGAAATGAAATATTCATCTTGGAGCGAGATATTCAAATCTAACTTATATATTCTTAGAAGTTACTCTGACTGAATGAAACACAGGACTCCAACTCCAAACTCCAACTGATCTTTGTTCAGGGATACCACAATATAATAAGTAGTGCATCGATGATTGGATTATGTAACATATGCCTGGGGTGAGAGAGGGTGTTACAGGTGCAAAGCAGATAACATATCAGATGGGGGTGAGTATAGATAACAATCCCATAATCCTCCGGCCGTGTAAATGGGAATTCATGGGAACAGAAAACATCTGGATTATACGTATACATTGTACAGTACTAGTTATACAAACACAATGCTAATATGATGTTGTGCTGCACTGACACCATTGTAAGTGACAAATACATTTAGCTCATGTACAAGAAAAATATCCTTTGTCATGTTTGTTAGTCGCTTCATTTTGTCAAAGTAGGGCAGAATCGATCAACATGTGTATTTTCTCAAAATCTTGACTAGAAGTTCCCGAAGTTCCAACGAGGGAATATCACTTCATCGCCACAATGACTCAGACTGAAGCTCGCTATTTTGGGGCCTGGGACTATGTCGTCTTCGGCGTCATGCTCGGCCTTTCGGCAGCGATCGGCATCTACTCGGCAGTCAGCGGAGGCCGCCAGCGAACGGCCGACGAGTTCTTCCTCGGCAACCGAAAGATGAGCGTCTTCCCGGTTGCGATGTCCGTCGTGATCAGTTTCATCTCTGCGATCTCCGTGATCGGCACGCCGGGAGAGATCTACATGATGGACACGATGTTTGCTTGGTCAATCGTGAGCTATATACTGGCTAATATTCTGATATGTCGCCTCTTCCTTCCCATCCTCTTCAAGCTGAGAATCACGAGTGTCTATCAGGTACACTGACAAAACTAAACATAAAAAAATAGTAAGTCCCCCGCTAAGAAAAATAACATAGCTTTTTATTAAAAAAGTTTAGGGCAAAATAATCTGGCAGGATTGTTTCTTAACTTATTGCCTAACTTCCTTGTGAAAATCACATTAATCCAATCAGGTATTCATGCATGAGAAGACAAATTTTAAAAGTAACAATGTCACTTTTCAAAAGTCACAGGGATAATAGTTTGTGCCGTTTTAACAGTAACTTTTGGCATTCCTCGTGCGATTTTTAAAGTGTATTCACTCAACCATGACACGAAAATTACTTCTTACGTTTACATAACAAGTCATGCTACATCTTTGTCAAAATATCAAGTTTTATTTTTAAACAAAAATAGAGTTTTTTTTAGAAGTTTCACACCAAAGAGGGATGAGCATTTGTTAAACGGTGCTCACTCACCCAGAACAATAGAGGCGTAGGTGCATCGAGAGATGGATGTTAAACAATGAAAGGACATCAATTATGCACCAGAAATGGAATTGGTTAATCATATAACGATATATACGTTTCTGTCCTCATGAATATTCTGTGTAGTATACTGTATACATATATTCAACAACCTTATGTATTCTTATATTTTGCGAACTATATATATATGTAATGAAAATTCGCATTTGTTTAGTGTTAGTGACATATGATGAGATAAGAATGAGAAGAAATACAGTAATTCTCACTTTTGAAGAGCAATACCGATGTAATGAGAGAGCCCCCCAATGTATCATATAAGATATACGAGCAAATCAAGTTAATACTATTTTATCAGAGGATAATGTTCACATGATCGTGCAAATTCCATCATTGTATCAATAATTGGTATTTTCTACACATCGAAGGAACCGTTTCTTCCTAGTCCTTTTAATATTCCGTGTACATAATTTTTGCGATATATGACGCGTTGTCGTCCCCTCCCCCTATTCCTCTCTCTTCCAGTCTTGCAGATGACATCATTGGCACAAATTGTAATTCAATCATCTCGCCGATTTTAACTTCATTTGCTGTTCTTCCTATGTAGTTTATAACTGTTTATACAAACATTTGCTTTATATCTATCATTTTGAGGCTATATTACATTAATCTTTATCACGATTTACTGTTCCCTCTATCTCTTTCTGTATTTGCCCCCTCTCCGTTCCTTTCTCTTACCCTCATACCCCCATTCCATGTTCTTTCCTTCCGTCTCTGAATTCCCTTCCCCCTCTCTCCATTACAGTATTTAGAAATGCGCTTCAATAGAAGTGTCCGGACATGCTGCACAGTCATATTTTCCATCCAAACGGTAAGAATACAAAACCAGACGAGGATTCCTTTACACTATCATACCGTTTATGTAACAGACAGCTAAACATATCCATGTTATCATGGATCTACATCGTGGCGCTCATTGTTTCCTGTTTTTGAAACTACGTTTTAATGCTTCAATTTATGTCTTCAACCACCATATCCCCCGTCACGGAAACTACTATATAGCGAGGTACTTGAAAAAAACCAACAACCATGGATTTATCTATATCATAGTCCCCTTTGCCGTCCTTGCACTAACAGGAAACGTTGACCTAGCTGTAACGCATCTGCTCTAACCTCAGAAATAAATGTAGGTTGTCATGATAAAACAGAAAATCAATATAGTAATGCCCATGGATTGACGCTGGATTGCCGAAAGGAGATTTACCACTATTTCGCAGCGGGCTCAATCTTCATCTGCACTTTGTGTTCATAAAAATCAAGGTCTATTTACATTCCAAGATGGGCATAGTGCTAAATACATTTCTTCTAAATCGTTCGATCTGTCAGTGCAATCACATTTATGACAGAGGAAATAGTTGTGTAAGTCTGTGAGCGAAGATTGTACATATTGTACAATCAAATTGTACATATTGACTAAGCCGATATGATGCCAGCAGTGTGAAGTTATTGCTTTTTGTTGGACAACAGATACAATATCCGGATAACAGCATAAAATGGTTGTTTCCCTCGCTAGCTCATTTTGCTGTATGACAAACGAGCAGAGTCCGAAATCAAATGTCAAACTCCGATTTCATTACACGGAGGTGTTTGGTGTTGAAGGGGAATGCGTGCCTCCCCCTAATCAGACCACCAACACTTCTTTCGTTTACGCGATCAAAAAAAAAAAAAAGATTAAACGCATGTTTATTATCAATAATAATCACCCAGGATTACCTATCCATGTATATAATAATGAAAATGCCAGTGTTCGGAGATATAATCCATTCCTACGTGCTCGCAGCCAGTACTAATGTTAACGATTTCCGTTTATTTGTACAGGTGTGGTCATAGGAAATTAAAAAAAAATGCTCAAACAGTGAACAGGATATGTTATGGAAGCAGTGACATTTGCCTTGACCGTGAACTACACTAATTTTAGAACCTTACCCGATTGAGTGTTTACATGCATAAACACAACAGTACATAACCGACAGAAAGAAATCCCCCTCATATCAACGACTGGTTATGACACTGATGGCCATGTTGAGAACGTAACATTAAGGTTCACCTGAAACAATCAATAGTGATCGAGATAGCATATTTCGTGACTGGTTAAACAAACATTGTAAAGTACCATTTTATTGATCTTTCCAGATACTCTACATGGGTATAGCAATGTATACACCGGCCCTCGCCATCAATGCAGGTACATGTATCACATTTTTCACATACTTACACATGCACCGTCGTGCAGCGTAAATCCTAGATCATGTTGCATGTCGTTATATCATGTACGAGGGAATACAACAAGAATCGAGACAGTATGTGCTCTCCATTGAATTGGTGAGATTTGTACGACGGTAAACACACACCTTAATGAAAGTTTATTTTAAAATTATCCTAATACGACCCGAGAAAGAAAAATATATATTTTTTTTAGATATCCTTCACAAAGTATAGACTGAACCATACTTCAATCGCACGCCAGTATATATAATAGAGGAACACATTTGCCAACTCACATTTTATGGATTAAGAGATCAAGTTTTCTAAATTAAATCGAAACTATTTGTGGAAGGTTTGCTTATTTGAACCCCCTTAGTATTACAACAGTCATGACATTATAATTATAAAACTTTTCTAAAATGTTAATACATATTCTACAAAGAGCTATCATTGACATTTTGCTCATGATTCATTATACATTGCTATCAAAACCCCTTCAACTCAAATACAATGCTCGTTTTTTTTTTAATTGTTCATTTAGTAACTGGTATGGATCTATGGGCTTGCGTGGTCTCTACCGGCGTCGTCTGTATATTCTACACCACCATCGTAAGTGACTGATCTTCTAACAATTGTTTATAAGTTTTTTAATATTCACTTTACCCAATATTTTCAAAATTGATATTTTCAGATTAAAACACATGAAGACACCCATCAAGAAATCAACTAAGAAGAAAAAATAGGTTTTGCTTCATTGTTATTATTTGTGATACGTTTTCTGGTGGACAAAAAATAGAAAGAGAAACAGCAGATCCCATTTTTTAAAACCCCACGAAATTACCTTAATCATGGGCATGACAAGTAGAGTTGTCAATAATTCTAAGAAATGTATAATGCCGTTATGAGAGTAAAAAACAAACAAATTCCTTACTCTCCAGAGGCCTTGGGGTGGGGAGAGAGCAGGGGGGGGGGGGGGGGGGGGTTGGCGTTGCTGGCTGTCGAAATAACTCTTACTTTGTACTCAATTAAGAATTTCGAGTAGATATTCAATGTTCTACCACAACCGACATAGCATCATGAGCACATAACCGTAAGTGGTGTTAAAACAAGCACAAACGGTATTCATATTGTGCGAAAACGTTGTATAAGTCTTTAGGAACAACTGATGTCAAAACGTGGAAAGAGGCATTTAATTCGTTCAGTACCATGCCATATGGCTTCGACTTTGCACACATTTTGGTACCAATGGCAATGAGAGGGTTAAACAGTTAACATAGGGGAAACCATACGCACTGTGTAGGGAGGAATGAAGGCCGTGCTGTGGACGGACACCCTTCAGACTCTTATCATCGTGATCGGCGTCGCTGCCGTCATCATCAAGGGGACCATGGAGGTCGGTGGCGTTGCCGAGGTCTGGCGGATTGGACTGGAAGGGAAGAGAATAGAGTTCGTCGAGTAAGTTTCCAGCCTCAAGTTGATTCTGTAAGCGCTAAAAAATACCTGCTAATAGTGATTTATCTAAAATACAAATATGATGAATAATGCAGTTTGAAATGCGACGAGTTGCACGGTTACATCGCACTACAACTAGTCGTCTTGTAAATGCTTCTGCTCTCAGCAAATTGAATTTAACAAAACCTTGACACTGGTTTACAGATAAATCACTTTGATAAAACACAAAATAGGTCTCGCAGGCAAATGCAAATTGATATTGATTATTTTCTCCCAAATTCAAAGAATTTGGCTTTTGAGACAGCCAACTATGTAAACGTCTTTATTTGAATTATATTTACAATACTAGGCTGAGAACTCCGTTATGACGATACCATGAAGCAATACAGCATAAAAAACACGGTAGGCCTATAAAGACAGTGTCATGAAGGTAGCTAGATATATATGCATACCTGTAAACACGATATAACTTATATCTAATCCCCCTCTCTCGCTCACTTGATGTTTTTTTTATTTTTCATTCGTTTGGTCTGTGTACCTATCTTTTAGTTTAGTTTAACTGTTTCCACAACTTATACAATAATACAAACACAAGTTGAAAAACATAAATTATATAAATGTTACCATACTGTGACATATTGCCATAATAGAATGAACTGAGTATGCGCAGGGGTCTAAAGAAGCGATGTTTGTAAACTGGACCCGTTTGCAGAAACGTGATTTTTAACAAACAAGAGGAATTACATATCTGTTGTATATGAACATATTTTTTTACGTAGAAAAATGCCTCATACATTCCATTCGTATGCATCGTACTATCAACACAATAAAGGTTATACAAATAGTGAATATATTGCTGAATTAAGATGAATACACTTGCGAAATAATCTCCTTACGCCCCTGTTTCTTTGCGCACACCTCCCTAACGCTCCTTCGATAGATTCAGTTTCGACCCCACCATCCGCTACTCGTTCTGGACGCTTATAGTCGGCATGACGTCTCTCAACTTGGGGCTGGGCGCCAACCAAACCATTATCCAGAGGCTGTTCTCATGCGGTTCCAGGAAAAGGGCAATCTAGTGAGTCTGAGACACTGGAAATCGAACCATGTTTGTGAGACAATGGATGCACTTTGCGCTCAATTTGTTAAGGCAAAATCAGCGTTTTGAAACGCTGATTGAAAACGCTGATCCAAAACAAGGTATACTGAGTATTGTTTACTGTTGAGATTACGTCATTTAAAAGCGTTTACATTCAAAATGAGCGTAAACGCACCCATTGTCTAGCGGGCTAATGTCGGGCACTCACAATAATAGTCGTCGCTAGGATCACCAATGTTCACTCTCACTTCATAGTTTAGAACCAGTTGTCTTGACAATATGCTCATGTGACGTCACACCTCGGTACTTTGCACCGTGCTATATTTGAATTGCTAATTCTTTGCCTCAAAGAGCAGAGCAACATCCATGCCATTAAACAATAAACTTTATGTTTAACAAATAATTATTCATCATATATGAACTAGGAAGCCGATTTCTATGAGAACAATTAGAATCTGGTGTCAATTCTCTTGCATGGATTTTGTATTTGAACAAAAAGGCCGAGAAAATATTATGTGTGTGAACATGAACATGCTGCTTGTGAGTGGAAAGTAATTGCATGAACGACGGTGATGCTCAAAGTAATGAAATAATCCAAAGTTCACAGTGATTGCTAATCGTTCTTTTGCATGTCTGCCTTTTGTACCAGTGCGATGATCCTTGCGACTTTTACCAAGCAGCTCGTGGTAATAATGTGCATCTCTTCAGGTGTTGTCATGTACGCATACTACTCAACATGTGATCCGTACTCACAGGGTGTCGTGAAAAGCAAAGACCAGGTAACGTGATATTTGCCTGTGGCAGATCGAGGAAATATTGCTGTATGGAATGTTTATGTATCACGGATGAAGAGCTTATTCAATTGCAAATAAAAGAATTAACATGGGGATTTGATTTAAGCAGACATCTATATGAATGAATAAAAGTAAATAAGAACGTCACATAGTTGCAGGCACTACCCTTCACACACCGCGTATTACCCATCTCACTTTGCATACTGACTTTGGTTTGATTTCACTTGTATTGACCCTGGTGCACATGGTAAATAACCAATCTGCATGATACGTCACGTGATTCAGATGTGGGAGGTTTTTAAAGTGTAGCCATCTTTGTACTACGTGTACAAACAACCGATGTTTTTTTTCCAAACACTGATCTTCTTGCCCCTAGCCGTCGTAGAAAGATTTTACATCCCTATCATGATAAAACAGCCATTTTATACCCACCCCATGTAATCAGTTTATGGTAGAAAAAGGGATAACACAACGAAAAATTGCGACGGGTTAATATATATAGGTTTAAAATAGGACTAGCACTAAAGGAATACGTTATGCCGAAAATGTATAGCTTTCTAGACACCGCCTTCGTCAAATCTGCAGATTAACACAGTATAGTAGCGCATCCAGGGGGGGGGGGGGGGGGGGAAGAGGCGCGCACCCCCTTTTGTTTATTGGGGAGCTTTAGATTTCACAGCCTAGCCCATGATGCGGAGTCTTCTTTCCCTTTACGATGCGTTCTCCTCGACCTCATTCCGCGTAGTCCAGATTCAGGACGTTGTTTGTGAACACTCGATAGCGCGCATCATCTGATCTTCCTCAACGCTAAGCTGCGCGCATCATTTGCTGCAGGGCGGGCTGTTTTCACCGACCTCTACGGTGGCTGATTTGTGCTGTATGTAGTATGAGTACTTAGAGGGCCCCTGTCATGAAAGTATATGTTGACTTCTATTGATGCAACTTAATATGTATATAACAAAATATAACAAAACTGTTCAATGGAAATATGTGTCCTTTATTTTAAAATAATTTTTCTATATTTTTTCACAGCACTGATAAGCCCCGCCCCCAAAATATCCCCCAATTCAAGATTCCCCCTGTGACATCATCAAATGTAGAAATTTGCAGGATAACAAACATAATTTATGCACAAACTGAACATTGCAATGACTACCTGCACGTGCTTATAATAGCATCACATACTGTAGCTAGGACATTTCTGACATAAGGAAACGATTATTCCCACATGAAAGGTTGTTAGATGGTGAAGGTAGTCAGTGCAATGTTTATTTTGTCCATAGATTCTGCTTCTGCTAATTTCTACCTTTGATGATGTCACAGGGGTAATCTTGAACTGGAGGATATTTTGGAGGCGGGGCTTATCAGTGCTGTGAAAAAATAAAGAAAATTATTTTAAAATATAGGACACATATTTCCATTGAACAAATAGTGATTTTGTTATGAACATAATGTTGCATCAACATAAGTCGACATTTTGATGACAGGGGACCTTTAAATAGCGTATAATAACAGGCCGTACGGACTACATTCCGCGTCGTGAATTATCTTGCTTTAGATTTGTTTTTATGTAGCGACGCGACGCAACTTGACAGAGCAATTAAAGTAAAAGAGCGCCATCATTTGCCGCGCCACGAATTTTGCGAAGACGTAAAATTGCCTGAGAACGATTGTGAAATGATCACTGATCTCAGTGGAAATGAAAGGCGCCGCTAGATGGACTACCTCGCGCATGCGCAGCCAGGCAGATTTCCCCAACTCAGAAGATTCCACGTCATGGATGAGAAATCTAAGCTCCATATTCTCACACTTTGAACATATTTATTTTAAAATTTGCCCCCGGCGCCGTCTTTACTTCAAAAATCTTGGATCCGCGGGTGCATTGAACGAGTATATGTGTTGAGTGCATCTTTACTGTTAGTTTTCTCTTCCCTTTGTTCTTGGGTGATTGCACTTTCTGTATGATTTGACTGAATGTTTATAGTTGTTATACACTTTTGATTGTATGGTTTAGCTTGTGTGTTGTTTTTTGCTGAGCTTGCAAGTGGTATATTGTCTTTCATATATATCTTCTTTTTTTTTTAATTTGTAAATATCAATAATACATTTTTAATAACGATAAATAAACTTTACTGGTAAAGCGTTTTAAAATTATTGGTTGTTTTTACTGGTTATCCCGACTGTTGTATGTTTGTTATATTGATATGTTACACAGGACCTTGATGTAAAACAGCTTATGCTGATCTTGTCATCCTGTTTAAATATGTTTGAATAAAATAAAATAAAATATATATATGTTCGTGCGCAAGGCAGGCCTGACATAGTAAGTGCGCGCACATGGACTTTTCATTTAAAACGAACTCAGGTGCAGTGTAGCTAACTGGAGGGCGTTTCATGAATATTTTTCATCTGACAAGCTGTCTTTTTCCGACAGTTACCATAGTAATAGTCAGAGGCTAATGCCTATCAGCCAATCAAAACTGAGGATTTCACTGAAGTTGTCAGCACTGACCATTTGGTCAGTGCTGACAACGCTCATGAAACGCCCGGCTGGACCACTCGAGTAAATAACAGACTCATAAGTTGTATTTATGATAAGTCGCCTTTCTTTAAGTGCGTTAACTTCGCTGGGATTATTGGACTTACACCATGCGCATGAAGATTTTATTTAAAGGGTCATTTTTTCCGCGGGAACTTGTTTGATTGCTTAATTGATCTTGTTTTTTTTTTGTGTGTTTGTGTCTATGTGTCTGTGTATATGTTTTGAAGGATGGTCTTGCAGTGCATGTGCTACTGAGCTGCTCGATTCGACAAAACTTGAAATGGGCTTTTTATGGTCTTACTTCCAGCTGATGCCCCTTTTTGTTATGGATCTGTTTGGAAACATGCCCGGTCTGCCTGGGCTTTTCCTATCCGCAGTCGTCAGTGCGTCAATAAGGTAGGAATCAAGGGTAGGCCCTATGTGGGATACACAAACAGAACCATAGACACTCCTGGGTAAGAACACACTAGCTGTATGACAAGGTTGCCGGAAACCGCCCCCCCCCCCCCTTTTCTTATATTTCCATACCAAGACGAACAAATAAAATACTAAAATCTCACTAACAAAATCGTACCCTTTAAAAAATATCTTCAAGATTAACGATAAACTTTTGGAGATATTGCGCTTCGAATATCGCTTGGTAACACATTTCTGGGATCGACGAGAAAATCACGGAAGTACAAAAGCAAGTTCAAAAACAAAGATATTTCGCACGAAAATGTACAATTGTCAAATAATGTGAATATAACTCTCTTCCGAAAATCGTGCATTTTGTTTAAATCGCGCATCCAACCTCCGATAATGCGCATTGCGTGGAGGCCGGTTTCAAGGGAAGGGGGCGGTTTGTGGACCACTCACTATACATACATACTATACATACTCACTATATATACAAACATTCCATTGAATACTTGCTCCCAAAGACTAGCATGACGATAGCTTATTTATTAATGATCGTTGTTTGGAAAGCCTATGCAACAGGTTCACGGATAAGATAAGGTACAGAACAGTTGCATTGACCAGTACAACAAAATACCGGGATTTAGTCCATCAAATTGATCGACGTCCACTTAATGATTAGTCAGATACAAATAGTAAAATGGCGTACCAAACTTGAAATGAGCATCAACTACACATGTACATGTACATGATACTAATGATAATGACACTAGAACAAAGCTCGACACAGATATTGGATTCAGATCTACGTTAGCCATTTGCTTCTTTACAAACATGTTACAAAACATGTTTCCCCTTAAATTCTCCCTTAAACGTCTATACCAATTGCTGTATGATCGTTGTCCTGTGTTACCGTTTTCCAGCACGTTGTCCTCCGGCGTGAATTCTCTGGCGGCCCTCAGCGGCGAGGATGGAGTCAGGGTCCTGTGGCCAAACATTTCCCCCTTGAAATACGGCAGAATCATCAAGCTGCTAGGTAGAAGCTCATTGTTGTTTGCATTAAATGTAGCGGGATTGTTTTTCATTTAATTATCCACACATATAACATATCAATTTCAAGTCAAGGTCTTGAACAGACTGAACACGATGAAGGAACAGTTGTCAACATATCTTGAAAATGCCAGCCCGTACCATAAACTAAAAATATTCATTGTCAGTGACTTCTGAAGTAACTCAGTGGGTGCCACTAGTGTATATTCCCACTCGTAATGTATGTAAATCCCGTACAGCAACATTTTTCCCGGCAACACGAAGGGCGGAAATATTGCATGTTGTATGTTGTATTGTATGTTTCCTCTTAGAACGAAATAATGATCAAGTGTCATGAGTTTCGTAAATTACATTATACAAGTGATATCGTGTACTGTGTTGCTTAGCACGCTTATATGAGTTGTTTTACATGAAGTTGAAAGTTTGTTTGAAGATGCATGAGCTGCGGACGTCTCCCGGAAGTGCGTTCCATATTTGAAATCGAAAAACTCATCATGTATCTATTTTTAGTGACGAGAGTGAATATATGTTCATAGTTTCCTCTTTTTTCCTTTCTTTCAAAGCTCTTATGTACGGCATACTCTCAATAGGATTTGCCTTCGTTGCTAGTGTCATGGGCCAAGGGGTACTGGCGGTAAGTTGTCGAAGTAGCTGTATTGAAGGGCATATACTGTACTAGGAAGAGCCTACAAAAGGCGATCGTGAGCAATCTTCTTGCCAATGGTCTTAAAATTATGTATTCTCATTTGAGAAACGATTTTCCCCTCAAGTTATCACCATTTGGAGTAATCATTGATTAAATCATAAATCCTCCTCACGAAGGGAGCGAGGGGGGGGGGGGGGGGGTAGAGGAGATATGACTGAAGTGCATGAAAGATGTCATCACATGAACTATTTGAGTGTTAGATTAGGGGGGGGGGGGTAGAGGAGATATGACTAAAGTGCATGAAAGATGTCATCACATGAACTATTTGAGTACCAGGCAAATTGATATATAATGGTTAACTGGTTAGGGGTAGGTACTATGCTGATTTTGATCATGATGATGTGCCCTCACTTCAAACAGATAAAACACAATCTAGTTATTGATTCCCTTCCAAGAAGACATTGGCTGGTTTATGGATACGGTGAAAGTTAGTGTTATGGTAAGACTTAGGATAAGGTACCGATTAGGATTACAAATTAGAGTTAGATACTAAGCTAATAGTGATCATGATAATGTGTCCTCTTTTCTGTTAGAAACAGTCCATTCATTGCGTCCCTTCGTAGAACATAGTATTTTGTTTATGGTAACAGTTGAAGTTAGGGTTTGGGTAAGAGAAAGGGTACAAGAAAGAATTACTGGTTAGGGTTACGTACTAAGCTAATTGTGATCATGATAATGTGCCCTCACTTCACTATTCTTTGTACTAAGAAAGAATATACCTCAACAATCCATTTTTCTCCAGAGCTATGAAGATGTCCCTAAGGTGCCATTCATTTTACAATTACATGGACTTCCTGAGTGACATTTGATTGGTTATGACATTCATTGTATATGCTGATATTTAAATATTTTTCGTAATCGCAGCTGGTCCTGTCTATAATTGGAATAAGTGCTGGCGCAGTCCTGGGGACTTTTATCCTGGGAATCTATGTACATCGGAGCAACTCTAAGGTAGCGTACAATTATCATATACGAACTAACAATATGTGCATTATTATGAACCCTACAGATTAAACCAATACATGTAGGCATTTAGGCTAAACCATTAGTTCTGTTTGGAATTACGTATTGGCGGGCAGCATATCTTCGTTAGCTGGGAGAGTTACTTAGATGATCCCACAAACTGTCTGAAGCAAGAAGGTGCGGGGTTTGGGAATAGTTGACATGGTTGAAGATAGATGGGTAGGGAAGGGTGTTTCGGTAGTAAGCGAAAGGATAGCTGCCCGTCTCGGGGGCATAGACAGTAAATTAATTGTCGGCAGTGTTGGTCCAGTATCGGAAATAGAAACTAGGCGCTGCAACCTCAGTGTCTACAGTTCAACACCATTTTTTATTTACATTTTTTTGGTCATCACACGTTTGTAACTGAAACTCAAGTCATGAATTACCTTTAAACTTTTTTGCAGTGCGCAATTACGAATGTTCAGCACAATGCTTGGTTAAATTTATAGAAACGTTTGATTTGTTGATTTGTTTGATTAAGTTTATCATGTGCAACGCTGCGTTTTGACCGTTACTTGTATTTTTGTCGGGGGAAACACGACTGATATTAGGATAATGGTTATTTTGGTTATGAATTGATTCATTCCTTACAGGGTGCCATGGCAGGCCTCTTCACAAGCGTTCTCTTTGTATGTTGGATGCGCATCGGGGCCATGTTTTACCCGTCTTCCCGGGGGAAAAACCCACTATCTGTGGTGGGCTGCGATGCTTATAACAGCACGATTGACGGAGTGTCCCCGGTCGAGATGAGCTGGACAGAGACATATACTATGACGATGCTACCGACCGATGTTACAGTTACCCAGTCTGGGGGCGGATCTTCAGGGTATGAGCCCACTAGCTGTACTTACATATATTTAACTGAATAGTTGTTCCACAGGACTAGCACGACGTTTATTAAAATTGGCTTGGAAAGCATATTCAACATGTTTAAGGATAAGATAAGCAACATAGCAAATGAATTGGCCAATAAACCAAAGTATCCGGATAATGATAATAACTACAATTCTTATAACACATGGTGATTGAACATATCCCTATGTGCTGTAGAGAGAGAAGTACAAGATACAACAAACGAGATGTACTGTGCAACAAAAATGCATACCGTTATATTAGATGCTAAATAAGTGCGTCTTCCAAGCGCTCTTAATATTATCAATGGAATCAGTGTGTTTTACGTGTTCCGAAGACTGTTTCACAAGGTTTAGGCAGTGTAAGTAAAGCTATGTTCACCATAATGATCTGGTAAGGACTGGTGGAACAGCAAACATGTTCTTTTTATTAGAACGCACATATCTTACTGATGTAGTCCATTAAGTTGATCGACGTCCAATTGATTACTAGTTATATACATGTAGTTACATGGTGTCCCAAACTTTAAATGAGTATCAACTATTAAACATGTACATATTCATCTTGTGAGGGGCTCTACTTAAAGGTATGTATCCCATATTTGAAGGGGTTAAACGAACTACCCTGTACTTCCTCTATGTTCACTGAAGACAAGAGAAATGATAGTAAATGTTTTCATAAAATAAATGTTATGCCTCAGTCACATTTGCCGCGGCGGTCGTGGATTCTAAAATATCTACAACCAATAGCGATTATAGGGTCGCCGCAGAATTTCAGTGGTACCAAGGTGTATCCGACAGTTTTTTGGAAGGTTTTTGGAAGGCAAGTTTTTAATTCTTGATGACAGCCAACATGCTGCTGCCGTACATCTTAGGATGACCCTGCAGCAGTTATTGCCGCCGCTGCAATTTTGGGGGCTCCGCAAAAGTCAGTTGTAATTGATCAGACCCTAGGGCAGCCGCACGGGAAACGCAAGACCACCTTACGCTTGATGTACGCCCGCTGTAGAACCGTTCTACGACATGGCTACGGCGAGTCTAATTTCTAGCACGTACGTATAAATGAAAACATTTATAAGTACAAGAAATGTACAAAATAGCAGAGTTTGATCCCACAGTCATAGAAAATCCTGGAAAAAATTGTGGTCATGTAAAGTCATGGAAAAGTCGAGGAATTTGGAAAAGTCATGGAAAGGGGATTTTAGTCATGGAAAAGTCGTGGAATTGCTCTCAGTTCAAGAAAATTACATGAGTTTGGGTTCAGATGATTTTTAATTTTGCGTGTTTTTGAAACGAAAATGGTACCGTGAACAGAAACAGCCCATATACTAATGATAATACCCTGTAGATGTACATGTCATGAGTGAGAGAGTGGGTGGAACGGATGTCTGTGAGGGGAGGGGGAGACCGTCATAACGTGTATGATTTTTGAAACCGTGCCAGAAAGGAAGTCATGGAAAGCAGCAATTTAGTCATAGAAAAGTCATGGAATTCTGTTTTCAAATTTCTGTGGGAACCCTGAGTAGGGATGCGACTTTGTGCAACCCTGCGGCCGCCGCAGATATTTCTCGATTTCGGGGTTCTATGGCGGCTGCATCCCAGCCGTACAACAAATGTGACTGAGGCATTAGGCACACGTCTAATACTTCCTCTAGTCACGATTGATGACTTTAATCCACACCGTGTCGTGCACTTTCTTCGCTCCTTTTCACCCATTATAAAGGTCGGCGCTTGAGGGTTTTTACCACGTGTCCTTCATGTACTACGGTCCAATTGGTGCGATCATCTGCGTTACTGTTGGAACACTGGTCAGCTGGATGACAGGTATGTCCGTTACTAGTTCTATATTCATAAACATGATTGCAGCAGAAAGTACTTCCACACACACACACACGTACACACAAACACGTACACACGTACACACACATACACACACACGCACACACACACACACACTCACACACACACACACCCCACACATACACATACACACACACACACCCACCTATACACATGCACACACACACACACACACACACAGACGCGCGCGCGCGCGCGAGTGCAAGCACGTAGAAAACCCATGCAACTTGGCCCTGGTCTTGTAGAACCCTGTTCTACAGAGTGCCTGTGTGAAGATACTGTATTTGTTGCATACGTCCCTTGAACAATGCTTTCAAAATAAAACCTGTATAAAAGAAACATGTACATAAACAACGGTTACATATAAAAAAACACATTTGAGTTTATTTCCAAAAGGATCTAAATCCACTTAATCTGACTTCGTACAGACACCTATAGGAAATGGAAGTAAGAACGTGACAGAACGTGAGCTCGTTTAATTAGTAACAAATTCGTACTCCATCAAACATTTTTCCTCAATGTGATGATACTTGTAACTCAATTTTTAAGAAAAATAGATTTAGAACCATTTGGAAACAAACTCTTTATTCATTTACTCCCTTGGCTTGCTTAACCATATAAACATACATGTTTCACGGTTTTTAATTCCACTTGACAGGATTCACCGATCCGGACACCATAGATGATAGGTTATTGTTCAACCTCACGGATGGTCTTTTTTGCTGCTTCCCTGAATCATTAAAGCGATGGATGAGATGCGGAGCGAGCAAAAGCGTCGACGATGATTGGGTGAGACATTTGTCAGTGATGGTATTTCATTAACATAGTTTTTGAAGCAAAACCGATGAACTGCCATTAAAATGACGCACAGATATAGGTTAATTGACTGGAAGTAGCCCCCCCCCCCCTCCCCACCCCGACACACACACACCATTAGATACGCCCATATTTTCCTTTGACTATGTTAAATGGATAGTTTTCCCTGAAGTTCAGTTTTTTCGATGAAAGCAGAAACATGACAGAAATATATTAGTGAGAGTTTGACGAAGATCCGTCAAAGGATGAGAAAATTATTAGATTTTGATTTTGTGACGCGCGAGGTGCACTTCCATTTGTTGTGTAATTTGTTTTTAAATGTCAATTTTCTCAAAAGGATATTTAACATTTCACCTGTGCATTTGATATATCATTAGACACATGTTCTACACACATATTCTTATGAAAATAATGTATTCTTTTATCATAGAACAGGAAAAAGCCATTTATGGTAAAAGTAGTGCGCAGCCTTACGAAAGAACACCTCGCACGTGACGTCACAAAATCAAAACTTAAAACAATCGTAAGTTTCCTCTGTATTTATCTCTGGACCATTTTTTATAAAACCTTAAATAATATGTTTTTGATCTTTCTGCTTTTATCAAAACCAACAAAATTTTAGGGTGAACTAATCCCTTTAATAGTTTCATACGATAGTGCCATACGATGTGCCGCTCAGTGGGTTTGGTGTGGATTACGGGTGAACAAATACACAGGGCACATTAATCTGTGCCGACATAAAAATCACAAATGTCAATTTCGTTTAAAGGGATAGTTCACCCTGAAATTATTTTGGTTTCAATAAAAGGAGACCCATGAAATAAACATATTAGTGAGGGTGTGACGAAAATTGTTTTAATTGTAGTTTTAATTTTAGGTGACGTCACGTGCGAGGTGCTCTCCCATATGTTGTGTACAATTTGTTTCGAAAATGTGCATTTTCTCAAAAAGATATTCATCCTTATATCTGTGCATTTGATACATAATTAGAAATGTGTTTTTGCACACACACACCTGTACGAAAATAACATAATTCCATTGTCAAAAACAGAAAAAAAACAATTCATGGAATTATTTTATACACAACATATAGGAGAGCACCTCGCACGTGACGTCACATAATTAAAACATTAAAAGATCATAACTTTCTCATCCTTCGACGGATTTTCATCAAACCTTCACTAATATGTTTCTTTCATATGTCTCCTTTTATTGAAACCAAAATAATTTTAAGGTGAACTATCCCTTTAAATCTTCTTACCTTCTTGCAATACAGGATGACGGAGAGGACTTTAAGGCTGAAGGCTTCCGACCAAGCATGACAGACATGCGGGATGGGACGAACGAGGAGGAGAAGCAAAAGCTTCCTCTTGATGAGAGCGTTATTTAGCGCATATCACACAACACAACTATGCGAATGTGTAAGGCAGCGAGCGTTATCTGCTGAAGACAGAAAAGGCTTCTTTTTTAGCAATACGGCTTGTGACACGTGCACATAAGACCTCATCGGATTTTTTAAATGTGAGATCACGGCTGCAAACTTACTTTCCTCCATAGGCTATTGTGTGGATGTATAAGTTTACACTATGTATATTGAATCGGGGAGAAGACAGATTGCTTGACCTTTAAGCCCATGACACCAATTCGTAGTGTCGTAATTTGGTGGACTAAAACTCACCGGAAAAAGGTTCGAATAACAACGTAGTGAGCTTGACTTCTTAAGAGGTTAGGTATTTCGAATAGCGACAAAATGTTTACGTAATAGAATGCTTCCTCATAACCTGGCATTGCTATCCGATCGCGATGGCTTGTTGAAAGCAATAATAATCATATAATTCATACAATAATTGGGTTTAATAATTAATATTCATTGATTGTTATCCCCACACATCTCTTGTATAGGCCTTGCATAAAATGTTGAATAAAATCATAGTGTATCAAAGAAATTACTGTCGACTTACTTTTCACCTAATGTAGGATCTGGATGTGACTTTTAACTCTTTGTGTACATTTTAACCCCAATAAGGCACACAAATTCTACTGAACAGTATTTCACCTGACACAGAAAGGGTTAATGGGTTTATAGTAACCTTAACGTGCCATATGTTTTGTTTTGTTAGATAGCCTCGGAAATCATCTCTGTACACACCTGTGCATGAATACCATTGCACTGAAAACAGTATTTTAGCATCATTATATTGTAGTGACTCTTACAGTCACATTTCTTTGTTCGTTCCCTCTAGCTCTCTTAGTAATTTGACATTACGTAACTCGATCATTTTCATCATCTCTCTAAATCACGTCGGGGTCACCAACTTAGCGTTTACAGGTGTGTAGTGTTGTGTGTGTATGTGTGTATAAGATCGTTTTGCACCGACACTGATCAGAACCCATAACTCTATTTTTATCTACAAGGAATCAAGGTTGTACGGTAATAAAACACGTGATAAATTATATTCCCTTTTCGTTGGTTTGTTGAATGATTGAAACATAGCGCACGTGCAAATGCAGTCATATGATAGATATTGCACTGAGATATGACGAGATGTAAATGAATAAATGCTGTGTATAAATTAATGCTTACTGTACAGAAGATACTTGAAAGTCCAATAATAGGTGAAGGGCGATAACGAACGAAGGGGCTCGCGCGATGAATGATGGATGCGGAGACTTAGTGGCGGAAACGCGACTTCGTAGACGTGGCTGCAGAGCCGTGAAGATCGCGATGTTGACGCGACGCTTGCGGTGGTGATCGCGGACGAGAAGAGAATAGAAGTGAAGTGAAGATGAATGGCACTAGGGGACGAAGCAATGAGTCGCTTGATGTCGGAGGCCGAGGAAGAAAAGACGAGACAAAGTCGGTACCGACGTAGAGCAGTGGGTCGCCGTAGACGTCGTGGTAGGTCGTACTTTGAAGATTCAGAGTTGCGGTGAATCGAACTGCTGAAAGAATGTTCAGCTCGTGTGGGTGACGAAGAAAACTGCCGGAGCGATTGACGGGACTGGCAGCTCCCAGTGGTGACTCTTACCGTGTCGGTGACGATTGTTACGTACCACTGGAAGACTGCCAGCCCGCTGGAGACGGCGGGAAAAGAGTCTCGAGTCCGGAGGCGTGTTGACTCAACCGGGATGATGTTCGGGAGTTGTGGACTCAACCAAGGTGTAATCGGGAGTGAGGAGATGCGCTGCGATGAAAAGCAGCGTGAAGAACAAACAACCACGTGGCGTTGATGTACGCGTGGTATCGATGCGCGATTCGTTGGAATACATGAATGGATGATGATTACGCAACATGGAAAAGTACATGGAAATGATCGTATTACGTAATGGCAAATTACTGAGAGAGCTACAGTGAACGAACAAAGAAGTATGACTGTAGGGGTCACAGTACTATATCAATCTTGCTATCATGAACCTTACCAGTCAGCTTTGCCATTACATGATTATGTAGTAAACTACAAGTTTACTGTTAGGTTAAATACTTACTTTACAAACTGAGCTGTCATTTTGTAACTATCACAATGTAATGTCTTAAAATAATTTGATTTCCAATAGAAGAAAGGGGTATACTACCTTTGATATGCCACACCTTCTCCCTCTCCAATGCTTAGCAATAAGCCGCTCTTGGGCTCTCAATTTCACCATGGGAGTTGCCACTCTTCAGTCAAGTATAGTGCAGATTTAGTTACTATAGCATTATTAATTCGTACTGGTTGCAAGAGTCTCGTTTTATCTTTCGTAGAATAGTGCAATATTTCTTTGAAATGGTAATGACACTCAGTTTTTATTGATGCAAACGTATATTTTATTGATAAAAAAACCCAGAAAGTCGCGACCAATGGCCGAAGTGCACAGAGAATGATAGTGTGTGAAAGATGATAGACTTACAATAAGTGAAATCGAAAAGATTTGATAGCTAAATTACTAATTTCTTATATCATATAACCCATTGTAAATATCAAAAATATAAAATTCATAAATTATACAACTCTATGATTCTTAGGCCAAGCTAGATGATAATAATTTTACTGAGCTCTAATTTTACGAAAACTATGACAGATTCCTTCACAGATGGTAGGTGTGATGAGAATGGTAATTCTGGATCGCACGATAAATTTACAGTTGATATAGTGTGTAATTATTATCAAAATGAAATGAAGTTGCCTAAAATAAAACAAATACTTACAATTCAGCATTAATTAAAAAGAATGAAGAAAGGGTATATAATTTGAGTTGATTATAAGAGGTTGGGGCACATAGTTAGGGTGTATATATTCATATCATTTGGATAATGCTTGTAGTTATACGTTTGGGACGAAGCTAACGGCGCTAAAGATGAAGATGACATTTATTCGTTACATTCTCTATTGATAAGTAATGTGGTATGGTATGGTTTGAAGACCGCGGGCCATACATTGAATATGTGTCTCGTTTGTCATTTTCGTGACCCATCTCTTGTATCTACCTGAATTTTTGTCACATTTTAAAGAAAAAATCACTGATCATGAATTCATAACTCGTCAGTGTCAAAAGTTGCACATTAATTAATTATTCAAATGTTAAAATCTACAGCGCCCTCTTGTGTTCAAGCTGTTATACCTGTACTGCCTCTATGGGTTACTGTTAGATAAAACTTCATAAAAGACTTGCTTTAGAGGTACGTGTGTGTTTCCCGCACTGTCGTGGACGGAGTGTACAGTGTACTAACAATTTAAAGGGTTAACAATCTTATTCCTAATTAAACTGTAAATATGAAAGCTATGAATTTCTTGATTTTATGATTAATCATTGACAAAAACATGTTGATAACGTATCCTGGATACATGTACCCTCTTTCTTTTCCTTTCCACATGAACTCTAACTTCAGGATGGACTTTCATTTGATTTACATCCCCCCCCCCCCCGCCCCCAATTAATGATAAGTGAATAAAGAGAATTTGTTGTGGGTGAACCAATTTGTGCCCATTTATATGGTTTTATAAGACCTGTATCCAGGCCATGTAACAACTTAGCATCTCAGCAATTACACCCCAGCCCCCCCCCCCCCCCCCCGAAAAACACACACTGATACATCCACCCACACACACACACACACACACACACACACACACACACACTCAGTGTTTTCTGCCAAAGGGTACAATGACTGTCTACATACTTTATGTTGCCATAGGCCTTTTTTATCATCTCATCTGTGCACTTTTGATGCATGTATCAGTTAGTGTGGAAGTCTTTGTTTTTGTCTTTTTCATTTGATGTGTTATGATGGTGTCGATTTAAGTGGTTTGGTCTTTAAAGTTTCAGGATTTCATTTCATTTTTAAGAATGACTACACACAGGAACTGAAGGTCCATCCTCCTACTCTCACTGTCACAAACATGCAACATCACACGCACAATCAGGAATGAATTATACAGTGTATAAATACATTACAAAAGATATACAGTTCATCCAGACAATGCTTTTAATTTTCACACCAAAGTGATTGACATGGCTATCTTTCAATCGGTTGTCAGAAGACAGAATTTTTTTTATTTCACATTCAGTTACCAGTTATTGTCTTCCATATGTCAGATACACTGCTGTACACTGGAACTTTCGGTATAAGGGAATACGAAGTAGTTGAAGTTATGCATAGTGTGAAGTAGACTCACTGTTGGGAAGAAAAGAAAATAGGCATCACTATTGCAATAATCATGAGATAAATGTGGAATATTACAAGTGCATTTCACAAAGCTTTTTAAAAGCCCCATAGAACCATACGATTCTGTATTTGTGTAGTGATATCAGTCTCCTTTGTAGAGGTAGAATTTCTGCAATGAACACACATAAAAGATAATGTAATTTCTTTACAGCACATAATACACATTTTCTCTTCATTGTACATTTGCCTTTCATAACTGACAATAAGACATACTGTAATGGCTCACGAGTAATGTGGAAATGAATATTGAGAGTACATATTTTTTTTTCTCCGTGAAATTGTACATACTGTAGTCAAATTGGGCAACATCTGTTCTTCCTTCATTCTACAAGAAAAGTAATTGCATTGTTAAGTGCTTACTCCGCAATCGAATCTCATGAAACTGATTCAGAGCCATTTGCTCAGATAGAATTTCCACAGTAAACATATCTACAAAACAACATACAGTTTGATAGCATGAAAATGAAATATACATGTATTTACCTGTACACATACACATTTTTGTAATTCTTCACTGTTAAGATTTAAAACTTTGCATGTTGTTACATGAAAACATAAACTATAATGGTCTGCTTCATAATGTAACACTGAATGTAGGTGTACAATATTCTATTAAACAATCATTGTTGAATTGCACAGATGTACATGTACATGTATCTCACTTTGCCAAAATCTATTCTCATGTTATTAAATGAGAGACAGGGTCAAAATAACTTGCGGTAAAATATGTCGAGCCTATAACTCATTTTAACAAGAAGAAAAATCTTCAAAACAGTCAGTTTTTTTTTTTAGTTATTACAACTTTCTGTCTCAACCTTCGCTCTTCTTCATTGTTCATGCAGAACACCGAAGAAGACCCAAACACTGCGTGAAGTGAATACTGAAGAAGACAAAGGCTTGTGGTGAAAATTTTAGTTATAATAATGGTTGGATACATAGCAACCTACATGACTGTTATGAAGTTTTTTCTTCTTCCTTTTTATTTTAAATTAAATAACAGTTTATTGGTATATGTGTGTGTGTGTGCGTGCTATGCGTTACTTTTACAAAGTGTGATTTGAACATTTTGACAAAAAGGATGAATCATTTCAGAAAACATGTAACCATGTAGCCTTAATAAAGAAAATACAATATTGTTCGTTTTCTTCCAATTGTTCTTCCAATTCTTCCAAGCCGCAAGAAATCACAATTAAGATAAAAAGGCTCCTCCGTACTTACATCTAACGTTATAGAGCATGGATTGACACAGTGTCTATCGTAAGAGTACAATCAATGACCAATACTGCAATATGACCAATATATCAATGAAGGATATAAAACAAATATTTCATGATCTTATTCGTGATCTTTGTGGAATATATTTGTAATTCCACAAGCTCCAAAACCTATAAATATAAAGTAATTGAACAGTGCATGTTTGTATGTCACCCGACTCACATCTCAAACCTGATATATCAACATTAAACCTATCATGACGTGACCGTTTTCCGTTGAGTGGACCATCTCTTCGTGGGTGACCTTGGACAACGATCCCTCTTTCGTTAGCTCGAGAAGCCCCGTCTTCAGCTTCATGTCTCTTGGCTCCTCTTCGAACATGCTCTTTCTTACGCAAAGCACGAGATGTCCCCCTGTATAAAACACAAAAAGAAATTATATAGTATTGAGGAGAAGGGTTAACGAGTTAGTTCTTTCCGAATTCAGGTCATTCTTTGAGGACGTGTAAGGAAATGTTACCGGTGGCCACGGTAAAGAACCAAATAAACACGTTTGAAACCACCGCGTACAAAACGGGATGAGCGTGAGACAACGTAATGTAGGCGGGGAAGATGGGCAAAAGTGACAGGCATTGATTCAGGAAAGCCGTTACCGTCGGAGTCGAAGCGAGAGAGAGAGAGAGAGAGGGGGGGGGGGGAGAAAGAGAGTGTGTGTGTATGTTGCTAATGTTTTGTGTCATCATATGACATATTTCTGATGTTATTTCTGTTGAATGTAGTATTCAGCTATTTTGGGCATACTTGAACACAGACTAACTTCGCTGTACATAGACTTGACCTGAGACTAACTTGTACGCTAACTGAACTTGCACTTGACTGCATATGCAGATGCACATGAATTTCACGTTGATAAGATCGTACTTGACTGTTCATCAGCTTCAAGTTTGATCATGACTTCTTCATTTTTGACAAAGTAAATGAAGGTATGTACCAACATAAACGTTATTTAATGTAGCTTAATCGAGGGAGGTTGCCTGATATGCAGGACCTTGTATTTTCCTCATTTCCAGTGTTTTAAGTGTCGGGTTGATCTTCAATTCAGTCGTCAAGCAAAACTAATGTGTTGTATATATGTGCCACTGTGTGTTGATGGAAAAGTTCGATCACGATGCTGAAAGTAGTTTGAGGCTTAGTTCAAGCCTGCAGTGTTTGTTTATCTTAACCAAAGGAGTCAAAAGGTCCTTCTGGAAATAATTCCTCAACATTGTACATTGTCAGGGAAAACATTTAGTAAAGTGTACTGTTGCATTATGTTTGTTCAAATTAAATTCACACAAGAACTGATTTTCTATGCGTAAAGTTTAAAGTTGAAGCTTAGGCCAAAGGCTATTAAGTGTACTATGCCTGAAGGTCATTGTGCATAGGGGCAATTTTCATCCAGTTTCGGAAATAAGTCCAGATTTGTTCTTGTTTGAAGATAGTATTGCTTAATTCCAAAATATCCATGTTTATCAGAAATATGATGGTTCATAGAGTTTGCTCTAGATTTGTTTGTTTTATACAAGCTCATTTTCACAAATTTAATGAAAGAGAAGGCATTGTAAACATACAAAGGGAAGTCAGATTTATATTTTACAATCTTGGAATGCCAGATGATGTATTTGAGAAGGAAATAGTTTCAGTGCATTGACATGGACAAGATTTATTCAGATAATCGCAACAAAGATTATTTAGCGCTTATCATCGCTGTGACTTGCAAAGACTTGTACATCTTAGGATTAAGATTTGCTTTATAAATAGTTGCATTATATTATACTGGTATACAACAAGAAATGTGATATATAGCTAACAGTCATCAATGGGTATGAAACAGTAATTCATAAAGTGACCCAGGAATAGTTATTGTTACATACAAGAATTGTGGGTTGAAAACTGTAGTTGATCGAGTGATTGTTTATATTTACACCTCACCTTTGATCTGAGAACTTAGAGGCTGGTTATCATATTTCACAGATATAAGAAATACTGAAAAGTATCTGTACTTAAATTTAGTTAATCATCTATCTATATGATGAGAGTAATTTGATAAAGGGTTTATTTTTTCTCTCATGTTTATTTTTTATTGTAGGAAACCAACACAATTGTTGAATACAGTATATTCTGCACCACTACTGAAGTACTTGATATCCAAGATTGGACCAAGACTAAGGGACATTAAAGGAAGCTACATCGCAGTCAAACGCCTCCTTCGTGGTTATTCAAACAATGTGGTAGATGCGACATGGTCCTTCAACATGTTGTGTGTTCATGTTGTTGATTATAGGCTACAACAAATTCTGTCGCAGATTTTTGGGAACCACAAGTACGTAGTCACACGGTTCAATGTTATGGTCCTCACAGCAATCAAATTTCTAGAGCGGGGCATCTACCACAGAAATTATTCTGATTATTCACATTGTATTGTCCATGTTTCTGCCTGGTGTGGGTGTTGATGTTTTTGTGTTGCAACCACCAATTTTAGAGCGCTACATCGCAAAACAAATCTTGTTTGGATTATTCCACCATCAGTTCATCCACATTTTCCTCGAAATCACGATTGACATTTCGGAGATTAAATATCAGATTTCGAGGCAGTAGAAAATACAGAAGGATCTTAAATTCTGCAGATGTCAACGGGTCATCATCAGCACACCAGGGATCACAGGTGTTTCGGCCATTTGAGTGCTGTACACCTCCCCCTGGCTGGCCAGTGCTACGCTGGAATACCCTGGACAGCACCCCCGTTGACACCTAAGTGATCTGGATTGTCCAGAAAACACTACGATGCCTTCTGAACATGCTCACACTCCTGCCTCAGACTAGCATATTTGTCCATTTTCCTCTCCCTCGCCTCTTCTATCCTCGTCTCCCATGGCACCGTCAACTCGACCATCACAATCTTACGTGCCGACCTAGCCACTAGAACCATATCTTGCCGCAGGGCTGTGACTAACACGTCTTCCGGCATAGTCCTATTCCCCTCATCCACACGTACTTCCCAGTCGTCTGCAGCAGCTAACAGCCCACCCACACCTTGTCCTTGCCTAGTCTTCCTACACCTTGTCCCCTTTTTGACAAACTCGATGCCCCTAACCCTCGGGGGTCTATTCTTCTTTCTCGCCTCTACCGCTGCCCTTGCCAAAGCTCCCATCTCCTTCCAGACCTGGATATGCCTCCATGTATAGGCTTGCAATAACCCTTCACAAGATGACAGGACATGCTCTAATGACCCTCTTGCCTTCCTGAAAACCTTGCAGCAGTCGTCCTCCACACAACCCCACCTCTTCAAATTCACTGGCGTTGGCAGGACATCAAAGGTGGAACTGATCATGAAGCGCACGGCTCCAGATGACATCGTCCTGAGTTGGTCCCAGGAGACCTTCTTCTGCTCTACCTCTTCCCAACGAGTCTATGCACCCTGCACACCCTGCTGTGCAGCTTTTGCCAACCGACATTCCTCCTCCTCCTTAACTGCCTCAACCACCAAATCCCTCCTACCCTTCCTGCCTTCCTTGCTGTACCATCTCATGCCAGGACGATACCCTACCCCGCTCCTACCCACTTGGACAGCACCGCGCATCTCCTTCCACTTGGCCATTGCCACGGCTTCATCCGCAGCCTCTTCTGCCTTACATTTCCTCCCTGTACGGATCGGTGGTCTAGAATCTGATATTGTCTGATCCTTCGACTACCTCATCATCATGACCAACCTAACCTTCCCAGCCTTGTACTCTTCTACCACTGATGCCTAGGAAGCCTTAGCTTTCCCGATCTACAAAATAATGCCAAATCTGTCACAAACCTTGGAACACCTAACCACTTCCGGTAGAACGAGTTCATCTTCTGCTGCATCCTCTCAACTTTAGAAACTGCCACCTCATACACTTGCAGTTGCCACATGATCCGTGGCAGCAGCCCATATTGGCAGCACCACACCTTTGCATTCCCCGGGATCAATGTCCTATCCACCTTCTTCAACCACTCAACCACTTTGTCATAGATCTGCATCCCTCGATGCCTGTCATTCAACTTGTCCTCATACCAACGTTCCAAACTCTTCACCCCTTTCTCAGAAACCTGAGGTATATCCTCGTTTCCAATACGAAACCTCTTCTCAACCACCTTGCCCTTCCTCAATGACACTGGCCGACTCTTCTTAGCCTTGAACTTCATCCTAGTCCAACCTACCAGCTCTTCAAGTCTACGGAGGCCTTTGTCAACCTGGGACTCGTTACCCGACACAATCGTCAGGTCATCCATAAATGCCCTGACAGAAGGAACGACAACCTCTCCAGCCAGCGTCAACCCCTCAATCTCTGAGGACAAGCTGCGAGTCAACACCTCCATGTCGAGGACAAACAGCAGCGGCGAGACTGGACATCCCATCGGGATACCAACCTCTAATGCCTGCCACTCTGTCGTGTAATCCGGGTCGTGAATCTCATCTTGAACTGACTGTAATAGCTCTGCACCAACTCCTGGATCACTTTCGGCACCCAGAAAAAGTCCAGAGCAAAGCTAAGGTAGCTGTGCGGTACTGACCCATAAGCATTTACCAATCCAACTATATGACATCCACATCCTTCTTTTCCCGTTTGCACCTCTGGATTGACTCCCAGATAATCTGGACATGTTCCAAGCACCCAGGGAAACCGAGAACCCCAGCTTTCTGGACAGATGTGTCCACAAACTTGTTCTTCATGACAAAGTCCGTCAAACGCCTGGCCAACACGCTAAAGAGTATTTTACCATCCACATTCAAAAGCGAGATGGGTCTGAATTGACCAATACCCTTGGCATCCTTCTACTTTGGGATGTAAACCCCTTCAGCCAGACACCAGCTGCCAGGGACAATCCGCTTCCGACAGAGTACCCTAAGTATCTGCCAGAATACTCTTCGGACACGAGGGCAATACTTGAACAACTTCTGTCCAGCAGCTCTGGCCTTCTTCACCACTCCATCAATTTCCCAAAGCCTCAACTCACCCAAGTCAAAACAGACCTTGGGCTCTTGAGGCCTAACCAGTCCTGGCAGCCCGACAAACGGCTCCTCCCGTCTCTCATTGCAATATGTCTCCCTCAAATGTCTCTCTAATTCCTCCTTGGGCACCTCCAAATTACCTGAGGCCCCTTCCCCAAACAGCCTCTTGGCAAACTTGTATGTTTTCCTATAGAAATCCTTCCTTTGCTTCTCCCTCCTGTTTCGCTTCTTGCACAGGTATTCAGCCCTTCTCACATCCGTGTACCTCTTCTTCAAATCCTCATACAACCCCTTCAAGCTAGCTCTCTCTACCTCATCAGCCTGCCACCATCTTCGTCGCAGACTCTTCTTTTCTGACCTCAACTGAGCCATCAAACGCTGCCTCCTCGTCTCTGGTTTACTATTGGTGTCCTCCCCCCGGCTTTCACCACCGCCCCCCGCAGGTCTTATGCCGAACTGCTCAGCACACAACTCATAGCATAACCCCTCAACCATCCGCATCTTCTTCTCTACATCCCCCAACAACTCAACCTCTAGAACTCGTCCGAGCTTACTATCTAGCAGTTTCCACTTGTCACTGTTTGCTGGAGGCCACGCAATTGGCTCCTTCCGCTCCAACCCTGCATGTAAAGCACGCTTGGGTCACGTGGTCTAAAACCTGACCAGGACCTCCCACTGTCTCACCCAGTTCAGCACTCTACTGCCATCATGCCACACCTCATTCTTCCCCTGTGAACCGCCACACCTCTTCTCCCTTTGAACAACATCCCGCACCCTTCACACCGAGCTCGAGGAATTTCTTACTGGGCTCACTAATGGAATTTCTTTACTAATATCATTAACGAATTAACGCACACTACTTCCTATACGTCTGGAAGTACTGGATAACCATGGTTACCTTACCGGATTTAGTGAGTCGCATCATCTCCGGGAGACATGTTTGATTTAGATGACCTGGTAGGAAACAACCGGAGCTCACCGTCACGTCAAAGAAACCTACAAAAGAAAAAAAAATAAGGCAAGAAGATTATCAGCCTGACTATTAACTTTGAGACGATTCCTTCACGTGATTCAAGTTAATTCAAACGAGAATATGACCCCGTGTTCTGCCATGGTTGCATTACCCCCCCCCCCCCCCCCCCCCCCCCACTTCCTGATCTCGGAAACGCAACGCGCGGTGCCCTCAAAAATTAGGCACACACGTTCGTTACCTGTGGCGTAATATCTAAATTTACATAAACAGATTGTCGATGTTAATTTAAATATATTCATTACTAGCTAATCATGCAAATTAAATAGAAAGACAGAAGGTGTTTATATTTACAAGCAGGCAGTTTTATTATCATTTGGTTGAAGAGTTTGTAACATGAGAAAAAGAGAGTAGCCACGTTTTCCCCTTTGGTTTTCTTTGTTTTTGCAATTTCTCATGTATTCTTTTTCACTAGTTTTGCATTTCTTTTTTAATTAGATTACCATTATTGAACTAGGAAAAGACCAACATAAATAAATTAAATGATCAGAATGCACATTTGTGTGAATTATATGAAAGAAGACAGTTTCCATTGTGTTTGTACACAAACTCACACAAATGAGTCTAATTTGGGATGACATCGTCTGACGATGCGACGTCGCAATGGTGGACAGGGACATCACGATATTGGTCTTCTGTAAGACTACAAACCAGAAAGTCATCAAATCCCGCAGCGATATCTTTGCGCGTTTTAGAATGATTGCGCGAAATGTTGAGCGAGAGAGAGAGAGAGAGAGTTCCCCCCCCCCCCCCCCCCGGCCTGATTGGGATTAAGTTTTGAATCCATCTTGTCTGAATAAAATGATAGCACAACTATAATGTTTATACCATCTGCATACTCCAAGGGTGTACTTGGACCAAAGTTGGATTTGACAAGTTTAGTGTAGATTGCGCGTTCTTCAAGAACCTTCAACATCCCGGCCGATATATCCACGCCGTGAATACACTGGTATCCCAACTTCTTTAGCTGTACAGCAAGAAAAGATAGGTTTCACCTCAGTTTGATGCTAATGCTACAATTCTAAACTGTTACTGCTACCCATAGTGTTGATATATGACTTCCTCCTTTGCTCTGCAAAAGACCTAACCATTAAAAAGCATTGAGCACACATACCGAATTGATATTTTGAGAAACGACTCCTGTATCAATAAATAAAAATATGCAAGGTTCTGGTAAACCTTCTTTAGATCTTCGAATGGCAAGCTATGCAATCCCGCAAGAAGAGAGGAAGAATCGGTAATTGTAATTACGAAAGAAGGAAATACATGTAAAAGACAGATGTATTCTTTACAAAAGTACTGAGAAGAAAGGATAAAAGACCCGAAATAATGATAATAGATCATGACATCGATTATACATTAAGTACAATGTAGTAAGTAACAGGCATTAGAGGAAAATATGGGAGAAACTATATGTATTCGAGGCACATGCGTGACACGGGCACGTTTTGGCTCATCTTTTTTTTGTGCTTTGGTCAGGTTGGTGATACGAAATCCCTACCTATGTGAGCTACTACTGACAAGACAACCAGTTTGGCATCTCGTTGGGTTACCCAATTATGAGCGCATTAACACATGTAAACAATGTAAGACCTAACTTTTACTTAAAGAGAATATAATGTACTAGGAAGAAAAAAAGGCATTCAAAAGTGTCATCGTGAGCAATTTTCAAATGGACTTCAATTTTTGTATTGTCCATTATAGCAACTTGCTGAGGATTTAAGATTTGATCACCAATTACTCAAAATGTGGATCATTTCAGGGCAAATAACTTTCAGAAAGTTTATAAAATGGACAATACATGAATTTAAGACCATTGGCAAGATGATTGCTCATGCTCATATGTTTGAAGGCTTTTTGCCTTCCCAGTACAGTGTATTCCCTTTGAATGGAGTAATTGAGTTGCACCTGACCGATATATATCACGACATACCTCAATCCCGACATACCCAGTGCCACATCCAACGTCGAGTATGCGTGCATTAAGATCAGCTTCCACCTTGAATACCGTCCTCGCCATTGTAGCGGGGGCAGTGTACTGTATGGCATTACACAGCTATTTGAAAGTGAAGGGAGACGTACATGCTATATGTAGTAGGATGACTGACTTGAATTTGTAATCAAAACCAAGGAATAAAAATTCTGGCTATAGTAGACTAGTCATCTCGTTTACTGTTGTTTTTATTTTGCGAGCTCTAACGGACTGAGGAAAGAGGAAGGTGATAAAGCGAAAAGGTTTTAGGAGTACTAGACGTTATATTCTAACTTGGGTTGTAAATATCTTACAGCATGTAAGCTAGGTAAGGCATGGTGTAGTGGACCGTCCCACTGAACTCCGATCTGAAAGGTATGGGTTCAAACCCACCAGTCATGCCACATGTCACTAAACTGAATTTATGACCTATTATGATCTATTGATCCAGTGGCTGCGGTCGTCTTGGTTTTCTCTTTTAGGGTTAATATTGTTTGGAAAATATTTATAGCTGCTGGCGGGACGGTATCTAAGACAAGTATTAGAGCACAACGTGGGCAGGGCTGACTCGGCTCTTCTCACTTTGAGAAACGAGTAGAATATTGATAATACCTCATCGAAATGCTCAACAGCGCCATCATATGCTTCTTCGCACTTTGCGCGTTCCACGAACTTCAACGCACGAGCTTGGGCTAACCAGTCCTCACTGCTCTCTGCGCCCGCCATGTAGGATTGACTAGGAATACGATCTGCAAAGGAATACAAATTTCCTTCACTCTTAGTATGCCTTTATTCATAAGCAATGCACACAGATCCCAAAACGGGGCAGTTGGTGTGAAGTGGCACACAGAATTGAATATTGCTGGAAGCACAGGGTAAAATTTATCATTTGTTCATCCCAATATGAATTTCATATATGTTGGTGTGCTACAAATACCTGAAAAAATAATATTGATCACAATTGATTGAAAATAATGAGGACTTTTTTCTTCATATCGGATTTCAATTTGTTTTAGCCAATCTTGTATTTGTAACTTTCTGTGACACAAAAGAAATTGTCAAATTTTCATCGGTTTCGTAAATGTATTTTTTAACACTAAATGATGCGTTCTGTTATTAGAAAGTATAAGAAATACAAGTTATGTGAGTAATTTGTATATTTCGTCGTCTAATCCACACTTGAGTAAAATGTCAAGGTTGCCAATTTAAAAACACAATATACAAATTTTCCTTAGTAATAATATCATCAAAATATACAAAAAATACTTCATAGATTCATTATCAGATGAATGAGATGTTTTAGGATATTATCTTCAAGGAAAATAATACTGTTTTCATTTTTATATGATTAACATGTATACTAAACAAACATATATTTTCCGTAGAATTCCTTCATTTATATATATATATAAAAAATACCAATTGAATTATTCATTTGCTATTGGAGTTCGAAATTTCTTACGCAAAGAAATATTGTTTGTGTTTGTTAATTAATGGAAATGTTGAGGGAACTCGTGTATTTGAAGATGAAAAGTATAAAAAGATATATTGCGCTTTCGTGATGTGTATCAGCTGCTAAACGAATAACAAGAGGAATCATACATGTTTATGGACAAAAATGGCATTGGGCGTATGGAATGGGCTTTCAAGATCTCTCGATGTCAAACCCATCGAGATCATCAAACCGGAAGCCAATAGAGTGCCGAACTGGTGTCATCATATCAACAAAATGTTGTCAAGAAACAAAATTACTCCAGTAAGACGTTAAAGGTCCCCTGTCATCAAAATGTATTTCGACTTGTGTTGATGCAACATAATATCAACATAATATCAACAAAATTACTCCAGTAAGAGGTTAAAGGTCCCCTGTCATCAAAATGTATTTCGACTTGTGTTGATGCAACATAATATCTACATATCAAAATCACTTACTGTTCAATGGAAATATGTGTCCTATATATTAAAATAATTTTTCATTATTTTTTCTCAGCACTGATAAGCCCCGCCTCCAAAATATCCTCCAACTCGAGATTCCCCCTGTGACATCATCAAAGGTAGAAATTAGCAGGGTAATAAGCAGAATTTATGCACAAATTAAACATTGCAATGACTACCTCCACCTGCCCACAAGAGCATCACATGTCTTCACACAATACCATCTAACAACCTTTCATGTGGGAATAATCGTTTCCTTATGTGAGAAATATGCTAGCTATGTGATACAGGTAGTCATTGCAATGTTTAGTTTGTGCATAAATTACGTGTATTATCCTGCTAATTTCTACCTTTTTCTATATTTTGGTGCTATACTGTATATCAGTGCTGAGAAAAAAATATATAAAAATCATTTTGAAATATAGGACACATATTTCCATTGAACAGTAAGTGATTTTTTTTTATATACATATTAAGTTGCATCAACAGAAGTCAACATACATTTTTATGACAGGGGCCCTTTAATGGTCCGTTAATGTCTTGTGGGCAAGTGTCGGGGACTGCCAATTATAGTCCCCGTTGTGGTCCCCGCCGCTTGCCCTACCCGCATAGTTTAGAACCAGTTGTCAATCAAATGCTAGTCAAATGACGTCACACTTCGGTACTCTGGTTAGCCTATCCGATAGGCGTCGGGCTAATGGGCTAACTCTTGACGGGCGAGGGCGAAGGGCGGAGCCCGCCCTCTCCCGTCGGGCTGCGCCCTCGCCCATCAGTCCCCATTCGCGCAACCAGTAACTTGCCCACTATAGCCCGGCGCATATCAGATAGGCTATACTCTGGTCCAACCTGGATCAATCCTTGCTCTGATGAGGACGAGTGACGTCACGTAAGCATGTTGTCGAGACAACTGGTTCAAAACTATGTGGGCTGAGCACACAGCGGTGATCATAGCAGGACGTCTCGATGAGAATGCCCGGCACTAGCCCGTTAGACATTGTCATACCAATGAAACCCTCCTTTTGGTGATTACCAGAAACCTGCATTACAAAAGATATGACGACACCACTCTGGCACTCTGTGCTGAAGAGGTGTCGCCATCGTATGTTTTCAATTTTCAATTTCAATTTCAATTTATTCATATTTCTGTTCAATACATGTAAAATAAAAGCAATAATACATCAGCATAGTCAGTCTTTGACACAAACAAAACTAGTATAATGATGCAAAATATTACATAATGGTCAATATCAAACATACAGTGGATATAAGTAAAGAAATATGAATGGGGCCTATTTAAAGCAAGCTTGTAAATCGTATAGACCCCAAAATAATGTGGATTAAAAGAACACTTCGGAGTACGGATAAACAAATTGACCAAGGAAATGAACAAAAGAAATCATAAACAACTCAAGAAACAACATGAAAACAAATCGAGAACAAAAATCAAAAATCAAAAATCAAAAGGCGTACGATTAATCCAGCAATACAACAGAAAAGTGTGCGAGCGAGGAATAGACAAACAAAACCAAACAAATCAGGAGAAGTCAGGATGAAATACGATAGTGCTCAAGCTTCTATGAAGGCAATTCGACTGTTGACTCAGTATTGAATATGTATGAATAAGTATAAATATGTATACGAAGACATCATTCATAAGATGGATTCATTATAATATATGCAAATCACATTACATGTACATTCCGGCAAGGACGCCTAACCATGCCACGTGGCCGAGCACCCGCCGAGCTCAAGGAAATTGGCTAGTAATTCTAAAGAGTATCAGTTTTTTTTTTTTCCCAAGAGCTCGGCAGGTTGCTCGGACCAAGGTGCCGGGCAGCGTCCCTGTCGGAGCGTGAGTGGTGAACAAAAAAAAAGAGTAAAGGCTAAAAGAAATTATTGCGTGGTATATGAACATAACAAATGTTTCTTTAAATTGCACTTGAATGAAGATATTTTTATGCAGCGAGTAAGTTCGTGGGGAAGGTTATTCCAAAACATTGGACCTGTAAACATGATTGTTTTCTTTGCAAAAATTGTTCGAGTACGTGGAAGGTGAAAAGCGTCGCGCTGTCGAGTTGGATAATTATGAATAGCATCGTTTCTTGTAAACATGTGCGAGAAAACATCTGGAAGTTCCCCATTCGAAAATTTGAACATAAATATACCGACATTGTAGTAAAATAAGTCTATTATTTTCAAGATTTTATTGCTTGCAAAAAGGTCATTTGTGTGGGACAAATAGCCAGCGTTATTTACAATTCTAATAGCACGTTTTTGAATAAGAAAAAGAGAGTCCAGTAAAAATTTTGAAGCATTCCCCCATGCAAGAATCCCATAGTTAAGATATGGCGAAATTAAAGTTGAGAATATGTTTTGTAAAATGCGGCTAGGAAAAAAGTGTTTGAGTTTATTGAGAATTCCGGTGTTTCTGGACAAAATTTTACTAAGATAATTAATGTGGCTTTTCCAAGATAAGTCATTATCAATATGTAAGCCTAAAAATTTAGTACTATCGACCTGTTGAAGATTAGTGTCGCTAATTTTAAGAGGAGCGGGGAGGGCATTCAAAGAATTACTAAAGATCATGTAGTTGGTTTTTTTCAATATTAAGAGATAATTTGTTCGCGTGGATCCAAGTCTGGATTCATTGTATCAGCGGGTAAGATGGGATTGTTATGTGAAAAAAATAAATTTGTGTCGTCGGCAAAACAAATAAAAGAGAGTACCTGAGAAGATTTTTGAATGTCATTAATATATAAAATAAATAAAAGTGGGCCCAACAGGGAACCTTGGGGGACACCACACGAAATCAATTTTAGTTGAGAGTCATGACTATTGATGCTAACGTACTGTTTCCTATTCTTTAGATAATCCCTAAACCATTCAAGAGCCCCCCCCCCCCCCCCCCCCCACGGATTCCATAGTGACTTAATTTGTAAAGTAAAATTTCATGGTCTATCGTGTCGAATGCCTTCGAAAAATCAAGGAAAACACCAATGGTATGAGAAGCATCATCTATAGCATGGGCTACCTTGTCAATAAAACTGAGTAATGCATGGGTAGTACTATGTTTTTCTCTGAAACCAAACTGGGAGTTAGTGAAAACCTGGCAATTCAAAAGAAACCTAAGAGTGCGTTTGTAAACAAGTCTTTCAAGAATTTTAGAAAATGATGTTAAAATGGAGATAGGACAATAATTATTTACGAAATCTTTTTGACCTTTTGTAAAAATGGGGACAACTCTTGCAATTTTCATCTTGTCTGGAACTGTCCCACTTGATAAAGATTGGTTAAAAATATATGTTAAAGGAGAATTAATTTCTTGAATTATGCTTTTTGAGAGAAGATTTGTGATTCCATCGTAACCAGGACTTTTTTTGTTTTTCAAATTAGAGACAATTGTTTTTACCTCATCCTCAACAATTGGTACAAAAAAGAAAGATTACGTGTTACGTTCTCCTAAAAATGAATAAAACTCTTTATCAGTAACAGGGATTTTTTCGGCAAGATTAGGCCCAATATTGACAAAAAAATCATTGAAAGCGCCAGCTATTTCAGAAGGGTTATCTGTATGGATACCGTCTTTTTCTATAACGTTAGGTGGATTGTTTACGGTGTTGGGTTTCAGCGCTTGGTTAATCACCTTCCACGTACTCTTAACATCATATTTGCAGTTATCAACTTGCTTTGAAAAATACATTTGTTTAGCTAAACGGAGTGAGGCTGATAAAACATTGCGGTAACGAGAATATCGAGATTTATTAGTAGCATTGGGATATTTTCTGTATTCATAAAAGAGTCTGTTTTTTTATCAATAGACCTGAGGAGTGATTTCGAAATCCACGGTTTTCGAGGTATTTTTTTTTATAATTTGAACGAGATGGTCTTTGTAATGGCATGATCGTGTTGAGATGGGTTATTAAAATATCAAGAAATTTTTCGTAAGCAGAATCAACGTCATTTTGATTATAAACAATGGACCAGTCGACAGTTCTCAAGCTCTCCTTAAGTCTATTAAGGTTCGACCCAGACATTATACGAAAACGGGGGTTGCGGGGACAGTTAGAGGTCATTGGTTGGATATTTGAAATAAGTACATAGATCGGAAAATGATCGGTTATATCTGAAACTACTATACCGGGTTTATCATCAGAGAATAGGTTGTTTACAAAAATATTATCAATTAAAGTGGATGACGTATCAGATATTCGAGTGGGTTTCTTTATAAGCGGGATGAAAGATTTGGACAACATTAAATTAAGGAACTCTTGACAATTATGATTATTATTACAATTTAACAAATCTAAATTAAAATCGCCCATGATGAAGCATGTTTTATTATTTAGACAGTTTCTGGAAAGGATCCCGTGTAGAACTTCAATAAACTCAATAGGATTGGAAGTGGGAGGTCTGTATATTTCCCCAACAATAATCTTACCTTTGTTTGGAGTGTTTACCTCGATGAAAATACTGTTTGTTATCAAAACGATTAATATTAAATAGAGAAGAAGGTGATGTGTCTTTTAGCCATGTTTCGCTAAGACCTATGACACTGCATGTAAATTTCAATTCGTCTGCAAATAAAAGAAGTTGATCAAAATTTTTGCTTAGGCTCCTAATGTTGAAATGTGAGAGAAACAATTGGTTTGGATCTGAATGAGATAGTGACGTGACCACCTTTTCCAAATTATAATTTGAGGTCGGATTATTTGGAATATCATTAGGATCAAAATCAATTTTCAATTCAGGGATTTTAGAATTTAGAAAAAAACTCATGTCAGGATTGTCACCGTCTTCACTACTTGAGACATTTACAGGCGGTTGGTTGTCGGAAGCATGATTATGCATATCGTTCACAAAAGATAAGTTGATTGGATCATCCATTAACATGCAAGAAAATTGATTGATATGTGAATAGTAGCTCCAAAAGGACCAGCCGCGAAGCAGCGGGCCCTCTCAGGGCTGTTACACATGCGTTACTATTGCACTTATACAACTGGATCAAATATTCAAACGGAAGATAAATACTTCTTCTGCCTAACAATAACAAAAATGCATAGAATGACACACTGGCAAGGAACAGGCAGAGAACAAACAATGAATGCCAATATATCTTGTTTGAATGGAACGAATCAAGTAAATAACTGGGTATTACCTTCATTAGGCACATAGTTAACAATAAAACACTTTGGATAATTGAAAACAGGTGAATTGGGGACACGTATTTATGCAAGCATAAGAGCAGAAACTTGAGCACCATTGTATGGAGTTCTGCCGTAAAAGCAACAGGTGAACAATGTATAATTAATGAAAACTTGAGCTTGAAGCTTAATAGCGGAAAAGTACCAGTGATAAATGTAGTTAAAAGGTTACCAGAGCATCGACTATTGACCAAAGATTCACATAACTTACAGAGAGATATGCTCCTTGTGATTAAGGAATGCAACTGTGAAGTTTTACACAAGAATATACACACACTGTTGATTTGTCTTGATGCAAGACTTAGACTTAATTTGAAATTCAGAATAGAAAACGCCCTTTGTTCAACAACACAGGAAATCAACACACATGTACGCTCGTAACAGGATAAATGTAAAAAATAGACAAAAACAGCACTGGCTCATACTTTGAGCACAGATACGTTAGCAATATAAGAATCAAATCAAATAGCATAGATCTACAACTTTCAACGGTCACCCCACCCGTCCCTCCCACCCACCCTATTACAGCGACAAGGAGTAATATGTCTGCATAATTATGTCTTGACAACACACTTGAACTGGCACAGTTTCGAAAAGATAATGGCTGGCATTCCCGAAAGCCGGACAACCTAAGGCACCAACAACAACCCCAGAACGCCAGCGACCTGCCTAATGGAATACCATAAACTACAGGTGTCAAGACATAGGTGTGCTAGTACCCACAATATAGAGACTGAAGATTATACTGTACATGTCATATACCAAACATATGAAGTTTTATTTACTAAGTGCCCTGTCAGGCGGTGTCAGGCTGTCACCCATGCAAGCATGGGGCTCATTGCTACGCGTGGAAATCCTTTATCATTAACTTTCAATGAGAATGTACGCAGCGTACAAAAGAGGCAATACGAATTTAAGTCTGGTTACAAACAGTTGCAACCAGCAATCATAATTGTGGGTAGACAAAATTAATAGTCGTTCACATTTGAAGTTTAAATGTAAGTGCTATAAAATGGGTTCAATTGAAACGATACACACTGATAAGTAGGTATCAAGTGTCAATAGTCATACCGAGAAGGAAAAGTCCGTAAATCATGTAATAACATGAAAGGTATGCTCATGAGTCTTCAATCGCGAAACAGAGTCCAGGAAGACACCCCCTTTTTCCTTCCAATACAGAAGCACTCCTGAAACAGTGATTTTCGTTGAAAGGTTTTTTCCTTTGCGAAGGTCATAATTATGCAGTTTTAGCTAGTTTACCGCGTTGCGCTTTCATGTCTGGGGGTAGGTCAGTGCGGACTTTGATCCTCCGGGGTTGTTGGCTTGCGGTGGTATCAGAAGCACGGAGTTGGTTCGGGCGTTGGCGCTGGCGCTCCTCGAATGCGGAGAGTACTCTATTCCTGTCTCACATGTACACGAATTTCGCTATGATGGCGGGAGGGGTAGGGTTTGGGCAGGACGGACCTCCGTCGGCCTGGCTTGTTGAGGCAGCACCCCCAACAGCACTGTCGCGTCGGGGCAGGCGATGGAAGTTCACCAAAGCGATGCTAGAAGCCTCGTCGGCGTTAATCCCGAGAAAGATGAAAGTGTCTCGAAGTGCGGTCTCAACATTTTCGTCACGAGATTCGGGTACCCCGTAGAAAAGCAAATTCATGCGTCGGTCGTAAATTTCCTTCAATGTTAGTTTTTCTCGTAGCTTTGAGATTTCAGCGGCCATTTTGGTTTCCATTTCTGGAATTTTCCTTTGTTCTAGTTCTGCCAATTTGTCACACCTCCCAAATATTGCTAGAATGTGGCAAGTGAGTACATATGTGGTGTTTATTGGAGCATGAGCGCAATAACAGTGGACTAGAGCTGTTATTTCGCAATAATGATTCAATAGAGTACCGAAGTGTGACGTCATTTGGGCATTATTGTCAAGACAATTGGTTCTAAACAATGCAGGTAGAGCAAGCAGTGGTGATCAAAGCAGGGACTGTAATTAGGAATGCTCGACACTAGCCCGATAGACAATATCGGACCGCTAATCCTCTCACTGGATGAGTTTGCTTAGAGCCAATTGTCTTGACAGCATGCTCATATGACGACACCATGCACTTCGGTACTCTATAAGGTAGCAAAACTAATTATGCGCTAGGGTTCTCCCTGTGGGCTAGTGTCCCTGTATAGAAGAGTTGCGACATGACAAATGGTCACGTGGTCTCTGGACGCCATGTTGTTTCCAACTTTCGAACGCAGATCCCTTGTTAGAACTTCGGTTGTGTGTTTTCTGTATTGTTTACAACGAAGAACGCTTTTCTGCTTTTCAGAGAAGGATAGAGAAAGTGTCATTCTGAGTATTACTGAGTACCAGTCAAGAAAATGATTGATCTTTATTTTTTTAATAAATGAAATGAAAATAAAATTTACCATGCTCATCTAACAAATTTTATACAAGTGACCCCAATATCTATCCAACTGTGCTTAACTACAATCGGGAGTCGAGAAAGACCATGGGAGCAAGAAAGTTCCAAAATTGAGAGTGAGGGGGAGAGAGAAAGGAGGTGGGGGAGGGAGAGAGAGAGAGGGAGAGAGAGAAAAAAGGTGGAGAATGGAGAGAAAGGGGGTTGGAAAGGGATGGATACTGAGCGAGAAAGGGGTTGGGGAAGGGAGGGGGAGAGAGAAAAAAGGGGGTGGACAAGGGAGAGAGAGAGAGACAGATAGAGAGGGGTTGGTGACTGGGTGGTGAAGGGAAAGAGAATTGTGCATGGTAGTCCAGAAAGAAAGACACGAGACTGAGAGCCCAAAAAGTTAAACAGGAGAGCAAGGTTAGTTCAGAAATTGACAGAGAGAGAAAGAGAGAGAAATGGACGGAAGCAACTAAGATTGGAATTAATTAATGAAAGATGTGGAGAAACAGAATTATATGCTAGAATCAGATCAGCATGTCATTTCCGATGGCCACAATAAACGTTGATTTAAGTGTGGTTTGCATCATTTCTCCTGTATTCCTTCTCTCCGCTCCTCTAGCTCTATGCATAACAAACATTGAGTATCGAATAATAAACAAAATCAACAGATTTTCATCTTGGACCAAGATGAGATTGTGTCAAAAGCTTCGGAGACGGTGTTACTATAAATCCTATAGCGCGCACAGTTTATACACACACACAGCTGCGGTGCGCTCGAGAGCGCGGCACAAACAATGGAAACAACATGGCGTCAAATTCTGAGTTGTCGCAACTCTTCTATACAGGGACACTACTGTGGGCGGCAATCTGGCGTCATCTTTCGGTAGCACATCGTATCATGCACGAGCTGACATTAAATAAAAGAATTCTGAAACACAATTCAGAAAAAAAGGATACATACGTAATGAGTAAGTAGCTCATATAATAGCTTAATGCGATGCGTGTATAGATCCAACAGGGGAACTACAAGACATGTTTGACGAAAATAATGTAGTTGTCTGTAGAAAATATGCAATTCATATTCATCGTGCACTGGAGAAATGAGGTGCGTAGTTTTCATAAAACAGGAACAATTGTGAGGGAACCAGACAATAGAGAACTTTTCTGTTCAATTCCTTATTTGCTATCCCTACTTTCTTGCTCCGTGAATTTAAAGGAGATATCATGATGCTCTTTGTATTATCGTGTTTATGCATTTTTACAGCAGAAGAATAAGTCCGTACTGTAAATCATTGAAGCAGATAATAATCAAGAATTGATGATATTAATCTTCATAATATATATGTTGTAGCGACCAAAAACAATTTATATTTTAGTTTGTCCTCTTAAGGACACTCTAGTTTTTTTGGCGCCGTCTTAGAAACGTAACAAGGTATAGAAAACGTGTCACTTGTTTGTTTACTCCGCCGTCCTGTTTCTATATATCATTTATTTATCATATCATTTAATGACTGCATGTCATTTTATATGAAAATTACTAGTCATGTTGGATTGTTTTAACCTGTGTTTGATATGCTTTTCTATTCAAAAGCTTTCGCCAACTCAATGTTATTAAAATGGTTTCACCGATATGCAAAGTAGCTATGTCAGGCAAGGCCAATACGGGTAGGCGCATTAGCGTCACTTGCATCTTACTAGCCACCAAGAGAGGTTGCCCTTTTCTGACCGTACCAAGGCCGTCTCATTAGTACGTGGCAAGGCAGTTCAGTACGTGGCAAACTTTACTACAGTATAGCCTAAGCGACTACAAACAATGACTAACTCCAACTCAGTGCTCGACCTCACAATGCCCTCCTAGGTCGTAAGCAGGTGCGCCCCCATGACTAGGTTTTTTCTCCCAAATAATAAACCACCATCAACCATACTCCAGATGACTGCATGGCAGTGTAATCAAGGGACCTACTATAGGTCTCTTTACTGTAATTCAAACTTCTGCCGATCTGTTCGTCTGATTTGTCTGTTTCCATTCAATTCGATGTCATGGTTTTCTTTCCCTTTAAGGACAAATATGGAATTTTATTCCGCAAACAATGAATGCCCGTGCCCTTGACGCGCCCTTGCCAATCGATGGCATTGTGAATGTGAAGTCGTGCATTTAAGGACAAAGTTACAGAGCTAGTGAATATGACATTTTGAAAAGCAATTGAGTCATTGTCTGATTTTCAAAGAAAATGCTTAGGACTGTGAAGTTTCACATGATATTGTTAGGGTACAATGCTACTCCGTGCCGAATTTCATGACTTTTGTAAAAGCTACACCGTCTTTAAGTGTCTCCTTTCAATTATATCACAAAGGGTAGTTTATTCTTGGTATCTGGAGTCCTTTATAACTTGATGTGGGCATATTGTGAGCTGAGTGGATGAAAAGGTTCCGTCGGAATCACTTTGGTATATTGAGTACGTGCATTTAATACTCATAGCAAATAATTGAGATCACCCACTGTTCTGATTCTGTGATGAAAATCAATGATTTTGTGAGAGGATCAAATGATTTATTCAGTGCCTCATAAAGTTACACCAGATTCAGTAAGTGTGCAAGTGGTTAGTACATGTGAGTACAGGCCAATGAATGCTTGTTTAAAGATTGTCCGTCCCTTTTGCAAGCTTAAATTTTGAAATCGTCTATCACGATCGTAAATTGAAGAAAGTGTGATTCAAGACCATTTCTAAGAATATAGCATGTTGAAGCTTACTGTATATGTAAAAAATTCAGCCGTTAAATTTCAAACCGACTTTTTTCGTACTACGAAAAAAGTATTAGTCTTCGTTACAGTATCTATGTGGTTATTATGCAAGAGTGAAATCCTAATTTTATGAGTAATAATTTATAATTTTATGAGTAATTACCAAACTATGGAGATGATTCCTTCTATAGAACAATTTTTTCATAATGCGTTTTATAATTTAATAAACAGATTAATCAACAAAGCAGATATTTCAACACAAACTGCTAAGAGCCTGAGGCAAAGACTATTAATCAGACGTTGTTTACGTGCATTATTTGAATTTTACACTACGTATCAGTTTCAAATTATGAATATACACACACTTCTTTATATGTTTTGACAATGTTTCGATGGTTTTGTGGTGATCTTCCAAAGGGACTGGCTGTCTTTAAGACCCGGCCCCACCGCCAGAACTTTGCTGGAGCGTTCCCGGAGCGGTGAAAAAAAAAATCGTCACCGCTCGTTACCGTTCACCACCGTTTAACAGAAGTTGGCCCCCGTTCAGGCAATGCCGTATACGCTCGGCCACCATTGATGGTCCCTCCTACCGCTCCGAAAGTGTCGAAATTCTCCCCCCTCCCCTTCCGTTCAAGGAACGCTCCAACAAATTTCGGGCGGTGTGACCGGGCCTTTAGGAAAAGTGTGGGCAATGTTCAGAAACTTGGATCTCACTTACCTCGATTTGTTGACAGCCAGACAGCCAGTCGAAGATATGAGCGCTCATTGCTGGATACTAGTTGCGCCACTGTGGAGGCCTGCGTATCCCGTATTTGCAATGAATGCACAATAACGAGGGAAACATGTGTGGCTGGAGGCGTCCACACATGTGCATGTCACGGATTTAGCTATATTTCCATATCATGTGTGTGTGTGTGTGTGTGTGTGTGTGTGTGTGTGTGTGTGTGGGATAGACATACACACACACAAACACACACACACTCCAACGCGGAGACAATTACAATGAAAAAGGTAGAGGTCAAGTAAAGCAAATAACGCACATGAACTTGCCATGACCATGTTCCACATTCCAAAGTACCATAAAAGGTCCATAGACCCATAAAGCGAAACGATCCGCGTTGCGTGTTTTATCATTCATGACAAAGGAAAGGGGTACTTTGGGTATAATGGCGGTATCCTGTTTACCTGTTATCTTGCTTACATGATTCCTTCCTGTGACCATGAACTCAAATATAATGTAGAACATGGTCATGGCAAGTTCATTGATTTCACGTCGCGTAGTCTTACCACAACTACCCATTTTACATTGTTTTATGCTCGTTTTGCCCGATTTAATCAAGGCCAGAACATCGATCCAACCTCGGCATACACTAAGCATGCTAAGAGTCGATCGTTAGCTACCGATGTGGGAATTGAATCGTAATGTGTTGTAATTGAATTCTTGCCGCTAATAAAACTATGTAGTAGAACATTGGTCAAAGACATGTTATTTCCCATAGAATATTTTAGACAACGGAATATCTCCTTGCGTTTTGACGCCTCTGCACAGCCCCATCCTAGTCTATGATCTAGTCTATGTTCTATGTTTTAGCAAGGTGACTAATCGTTCATGTCTATCTAACAGCCGCAACCGAGATGCTGTTCACCATGTAGCGCCAAGTGTCTCTGTTCGTCATTAAATTGGGGATGTCAGATGGATCCTGCTGGATGTCTCGAGTACAATCACATCAATGTAGTTAAAGGGACGACGACCCCTTTTTTGGCACGGTAACTTCCAACATGTGACGTCTGAGACTTCTTGATTGATCGCACGATGACCATGATGACAGTAACCAGCAAATCGTGCACGGCGTTGGGCAACAGAAGATGAAATTGGGGGGATAACTCCATATATCTGTGCTTTGGTCTTGTGCTCCCGCCAGGATATGTTTTGAACTTGGACGAGAAGCTTGGTGTAGGTGCCATCCAGTCTGTCCTGTAGTTCTTTCTTCATTTGTCCAAGTCTCAGAACCATATAGACACAGGCTCTAAAGAATTTCAGCTTGGTTAAATTGGAGATACCAGATTGCCATAATAGGTGTAGTTTATTGCAGGCATTCAAAGCTTGTCCTTTTCGTGACAGGAAGTCTTTCTTGCCGTTGGCAACATAGGATCCTAGATCGTTCATAAGTATAGCCATATCGATATGATATCGTTTTATTGATTGGTACAGCACGTTCCGAACCCGACTGCATGTACCACTAAAGTCGAGTCGTACCGGGGTCTCACAGAATCTGTTATGTGCGTTATGTGCTGTACTAGGATTCAACGTAATAAATTCAACGAGATTTTCAAAATCAATGAATAAAAAACGAGGCGTAACACTTTCACAACAACGATGTCTTGTCTTTCTAGACTTGTATTAATTTATCTGTATAATTCCTCTGGCGATTAAAAGAAGATATTATACTCTCATGCATTAATGCATATCATCATAGAACACACTGCTTGAATGCACTCGCACGCACAAGAAACAGCCTTTAAATTTGGTTAACTATGGTGTGGTGCATTATGTTGTGTGTGTGTGTGTGTGTGTATGTGTGTGTGTGTGTGTGTGTGTGTGTGTGTGAAGCGATCTTTTCCGTGTTACTCGGGCAGCAGCTATACGATCAACATGATCAAAGGATTGTTTCGGTGAACATGGTGACAGTACATACAACATTATTGACATATAGTGTAGGCGGAAGGTACTGTTCCCATGCACCCCCATAATATATGTTTTATGTCTGCAATCCTTAGAGCGTCTAGAATATTGATTATAACCCCGAATTGTCTTCTCATGGGCTGTGTTTTGTACCCATCATCGTGGCCGTCTCGGCTTGTCCTAAAAATTGTTCAGAAATCTCAAAGTAAGACATCATATTGAGACAAGTGAACCAAATATCAAGTCAATAAGGATGTAGTATTACGTTTTGAGAGGGTAAATTTCATGTTAAATTGACCTTATGTCCTTGGTCAATCGACACAGAAATGCAAGTAGATCATCTTTACCATACGTTTGATAAATAGTTGAAAACAACCAACGTGTCAAATCACCGTCATAGACATTATGGACGATTTATTTCTTGGTTTTTACACACGAGGGGATTGAGCACATAACACAGATCGTTATAGAAATAACCGCTTGCCCATATTTGACCACGTGAAAGTGGCATATTTGACGATTGCATGCATATTATTCTGAGCTCTCGAGCATGTCAGATTCATATACTTCACTCAATGATGAAGTAACTGGATATGATTATCCCGACTGAAACAAGGTGAAATAAATCGAAATGGGCAAGTCAACAAACAACAACAAAAGTAAACACTGAAGAAAGCCTAGTCGGTGGGCCAAGAGGGCCTACACTTTAGGCGTTGTAATCAGTAGCTTGTTATTTAGTCGTTGCTACCTGCGATTGTGACGAAAATACGTGTTATCTAATAAGACTTACTTTAATTGCACTAAAGCTATGAATGTTGCATTCGAATTTAAGGTAGCATTTCGGGGACCATCTAGCTGACACTTCAAATTTGAAAGGTCGAGGGAACATAAATACCAGAACGTCAGATTGGTGAATAATTCTACCCCAATACAATGTCTCTCAAAACATTCTTAAAGTGTATGCTTACTATAATGATGAGATAACGACAGAGTCATCTTAATGTTTGCACTTGGTACATTACAGCAATACCATGTCAATATTCCTGAACATAATGTTAAGATATATGGAAAGTTGCTAAGTCATATCCCTCGAGATACAAACAACAATCTCACTCTGCAACAGCATATGAAGCACATTTGTAAGTCTGGATCTTTTGGACTGTTTAAAATTGGGAAGATTAGGAAATTACTTGACCAACCCACAACTGCAAAACTAACGAAAGTATTCGTTTCCTGCCACATAGGTTACTGTATTTTCTAACCTCCCTCACTCACACTTACTTCCAACGGGTACAGAATTCTGCTGCACGACTCGTCTCCCTTTCTAGGAAATCGGAGTCCAGAACCCCAATCCTGCGTTCCCTCCACTGGCTTCCAATACATCACCGTATATCTTTTAAAGTTCTTCTCCTTACATACAACATTCTGAACGGGCAAGCCCCCTAGTAGTCCAGCGGCATAGCTCGATATTTCGGCGGAATTGTTCACTTTTAACTAAAATGATACATTACAATAATGCATAATAATTTGGATATTGAGCCCTCTCGATTTTTGCACTGGAGAGCCATAGCGGCCATTTTTAAAAATGACCGCTATAGAAAAGTAATATTGAACAATTTTATTTATAACACTTGAGTGGTTTATTTTCACACATCATATAAGTTGTCATATTAAAGAGCGTTAAATCTAATACTAGGTCGTATTAAATTGAGCAGGATTGTGTGTGATTGTTATGAGAAATTTGGGTAGTAAATATGATTTTTCATAATTTTCCCCCAAATGTGAATTTCCATAAATGACACATTTCTTCATATTTGAAAAAAAACTCGTCTCACTGATGCAAAGAAACCTCTTGAAAAACTGCCAGGAGAGATGTTTGATAATCTCTGAAAAAATTGATTCATTACTTAACCGGATACATAGTTATAGCTCTCCAAAGTTCATACTTTGATATTAGCTAAATCAACATTTTGTAAACATTTTGTCCCAGTCATATGTTTTACACGTAACGGTGCTCATTGGGTCTGCGTGCCTGTGTATATTGTATCAATTTTTTTCTCGCAAAACGCAAGTTACTTTTGGCCTCCATCAACATATCAATGTTTGCTACCGAGATGGGTTATCCTAACAGTAATAAAAGTATATTGATAGGTATACAAGCATGACACAGGTCAAAAGGGCAAAGTGCGCATGCCTCGGTGTACAGATTATGTGCAATATACATAAGTACGTACATGTTCACGCCTATGAATTATGTTTTTATAATAGCTTTGAAATGACATACACTATATGCTGTAATGGCAAAAGCTACCACTTCAAACATATTGACCTCTTTTCTTTGAGGTAAGCAACATCCTTACTTCATCCCTGTTTCTTAATCAATGTTATCAATTGACAGTAGCACCTTCCTGCACTCTTTGACACATTCATATAACATAATCAATCCTCTTCATTGATAAATGGCACCTTGAATGAGAATATCGCGTAGGAACTGCATGTAGATCATTCAGAAGACACTATAATCATGATAATGTTGGCAAGGACAGCAGAATAAATAGTTTTAGATGTTTTTTTTTTAGGATTCAAGTGTTTTAGTGACAGTAGGTCCATGCAAGCTCATCTAACTTTGCTAGATCATACAATTTGGAATTAGTAGTTGATGACATAATTGGAGTAGTGGTCCCTACCTACTCGAGAAGATCCTTAATACAATGTCATGATTATTTTCACTAGCATTATCTAGACTGAAAGTGAACTTGAAACATTCATTGTCGCTGAGGAAGCAAAGACAATAAGATTTATTTGCCATTTAAGCTACGGATGAAGGGCTTTATGGGGCATTATGAACTTCCAAAGGCAACCATCTTTTCATGAGTATTACGTGCCCCTACAATATTGTACACAGTTGTAACAATGCTGGTGTGAATGACATGGATTGTCTACTCATTCAGCTCCATTCAGGACAGTATCCAAAATGTGCACAATCGTTCATTTACTGACCGTATATTGTGATGAAATTAGGTCAACATCAGAGTCCATATGTTTATTCTTCATGGTAAATTCTGGTAAGTGTTAAAGTTTTTTTTCGAGCCATATCAACCATTACCTGTCCTCATGATTGCAGTACCTAATAAACCCTTTTTTTCTTCAGATAAAGGGGGTAGGATTAGAATTTTCATTCATAATGTTTGTACGCAGTAGTCTGCGATGACAATGGTACCACATTTTCCAAGTTAAAATACATTTGGCCAGTATATAGGAGCGTTGAGATTCGATACACGTGGTCATGATGGTGGTTGCGTGTTAAACATGTGGCGGAAGACTGATATGCGCAAAGGGCTGCTTTAGCAAACATCAAAGGCTCAACTTTGGAATACTATAACTATGTATCAGAGAGTGGAATTTAATTCATTTTTACACATAATATAAAACATGAACATAGGTTAATTTTTTAAACGTTTCAGTCCATTACTGAGAATTTTTTTAAAAAAATGAAATAATACGTGATTGAAGAAATGTTTAAATCTTGGACATTTTGTTTAAAAATGATATTTTCGCCCAAAAGTTTCATAAAAATTACCATAACGTCATATGACTTTGACATCATCTTGTAGAGAGTTTAATCAGCTTTAAAATGATGTGAATTTCCATAAATGACACATTTCTTCATATTTGAAAAAAAAACTCGTCTCACTGATGCAAAGAAACCTCTTGAAAAACTGCCAGGAGAGATGTTTGATAATCTATGAAAAAATTGATTCATTACTTAACCGGATACATAGTTATAGCTCTCCAAAGTTCATACTTTGATATTAGCTAAATCAACATTTTGTAAACATTTTGTCCCAGTCATATGTTTTACACGTAACGGTGCTCATTGGGTCTGCGTGCCTGTGTATATTGTATCAATTTTTTTCTCGCAAAACGCAAGTTACTTTTGGCCTCCATCAACATATCAATGTTTGCTACCGAGATGGGTTATCCTAATAGTAATAAAAGTATATTGATAGGTATACAAGCATGACACAGGTCAAAAGGGCAAAGTGCGCATGCCTCGGTGTACAGATTATGTGCAATATACATAAGTACGTACATGTTCACGCCTATGAATTATGTTTTTATAATAGCTTTGAAATGACATACACTATATGCTGTAATGGCAAAAGCTACCACTTCAAACATATTGACCTCTTTTCTTTGAGGTAAGCAACATCCTTACTTCATCCCTGTTTCTTAATCAATGTTATCAATTGACAGTAGCACCTTCCTGCACTCTTTGACACATTCATATAACATAATCAATCCTCTTCATTGATAAATGGCACCTTGAATGAGAATATCGCGTAGGAACTGCATGTAGATCATCCAGAAGACACTATAATCATGATAATGTTGGCAAGGACAGCAGAATAAATAGTTTTAGATGTTTTTTTTTTTAGGATTCAAGTGTTTTAGTGACAGTAGGTCCATGCAAGCTCATCTAACTTTGCTAGATCATACAATTTGGAATTAGTAGTTGATGACATAATTGGAGTAGTGGTCCCTACCTACTCGAGAAGATCCTTAATACAATGTCATGATTATTTTCACTAGCATTATCTAGACTGAAAGTGAACTTGAAACATTCATTGTCGCTGAGGAAGCAAAGACAATAAGATTTATTTGCCATTTAAGCTACGGATGAAGGGCTTTATGGGGCATTATGAACTTCCAAAGGCAACCATCTTTTCATGAGTATTACGTGCCCCTACAATATTGTACACAGTTGTAACAATGCTGGTGTGAATGACATGGATTGTCTACTCATTCAGCTCCATTCAGGACAGTATCCAAAATGTGCACAATCGTTCATTTACTGACCGTATATTGTGATGAAATTAGGTCAACATCAGAGTCCATATGTTTATTCTTCATGGTAAGTTCTGGTAAGTGTTAAAGTTTTTTTTCGAGCCATATCAACCATTACCTGTCCTCATGATTGCAGTATCTAATAAACCCTTTTTTTCTTCAGATAAAGGGGGTAGGATTAGAATTTTCATTCATAATGTTTGTACGCAGTAGTCTGCGATGACAATGGTACCACATTTTTCAAGTTAAAATACATTTGGCCAGTATATAGGAGCGTTGAGATTCGATACACGTGGTCATGATGGTGGTTGCGTGTTAAACATGTGGCGGAAGACTGATATGCGCAAAGGGCTGCTTTAGCAAACATCAAAGGCTCAACTTTGGAATACTATAACTATGTATCAGAGAGTGGAATTTAATTCATCTTTACACATAATATAAAACATGAACATAGGTTAATTTTTTAAACGTTTCAGTCCATTACTGAGAATTTTTTTAAAAAAATGAAATAATACGTAATTGAAGAAATGTTTAAATCTTGGACATTTTGTTTAAAAATGATATTTTCGCCCAAAAATTTCATAAAAATTACCATAACGTCATATGACTTTGACATCATCTTGTAGAGAATTTAATCAGCTTTAAAATGATAGCTCAAATGATGATTTTTTTTTCGATTATTGAATGGCGGTCATTTTTTTAACTGGCCGCCTTTGCCTCCTGGGCAAAATTAAAGGGCATATACTGTACTGGGAAGGCAAAAAAGCATTCAAAATGTAATTGTTAGCAATCTTCTTGCTAATGGTCTTAATCGAAGCTTGCTGAAAGTTATTTGCCCTCAAATGATCTACATTTGGAGTAATGAGTGATTAAATCACAAATCCTCAAAATGTTCGGCCCGAACGTTTGGAGGATTTAATCATTAATCATTAATTACTCCATATGTGGGTCATTTGAGGGCAATTAACTTTCAGCAAGCTTCTAAAATGGTCAATACATGAATTTAAGACCATTGGCAAGAAGATTGCTAACAATTACACTTTGAAGGTTTTTTGCCTTCCCAGTACAGTATATGCCCTTTAAAGAGGGCTCAATATCCAGATTTGCTTAAATAATTTGATTCTACATGTGTGCCAAATTTAGTGCTTCTAGACAAAAGTGAACTATTATCCACCTATGCCGTTGGACTATAGTATCTCGCGGATCTCATTTCTTTACGTTCCAGTACTTCCTGAAGACCTCTCCGTTCATCTTCTACAATACAATTAACTCCTGGACCTCATTCTTCCACAAAATACGGTGATTGTGCTTTTTCTGTAATTGTCCCTTATCTCTGGAATTCTCTACCTGCCCATATACATCGAGCCACTCCTGTGAATGAGTTTTAGACCCTGCTGAAAACTTACCTATTTTTATAAATAATTCCTTGAAATATCCCAGTATTGGGGCAGTCAATGGAGGTGCACAGATTTTTAGTATTAACCAATTTATATATTTATTTTTTTGAATTACTTAAGGTTTCTACTTTAATTCCTAGAATAATTGACAGAACACAGTGCGTTTAGAAACGCCCGTATTTAGCGCCAAATAAATGTTTTGTATTATTATTATTATCAACTAGTAAACATGTTTATCAGTTAACCTGGTTAACATTCACAATTGATAATTACAGAAAGCACTGACAAAGATTCTCTTCAGATTAGTTAATTCTTTATTTAGAAATATGTCTATTGTTTTATTCCCATTGATGCGTTAGTGGGGTCCTTTGTTAATCAAACGACATGGAATAGGATGGGCAAAAAAACAAACAAACAACGAAATGTACACAACGTATCATTGAAAACATGTTGACAATCTCCGCCGCGTTGTAGACAAAATATCGGATAGGTAGCCTTAAAACTCCCGTCTTTCCTGAAGGGAGATCCATAATCAGGGGGAAAAGACTGCGTGCGTCTTTTGAACAAAAAGAACCCCAAAAGAATGACTGTACTACATGGAGTATGTTGTGTAAGAGATCTAGCATGTATGCACGCTTCTTTGTTCGCTTGCCAAACATCGTTAAATTTACCATTTCTTCAGAAATATAAATACTATTATGACGAATTTGGTACCAAATGAAAGAGCGTGTTTGGGATGGCGTTGGGATTTAATTCAACATTCTGAAATCGAAAGTGACAAGAAGGCATTCTTTACCGCATTAATTTGTATGTTGATGGACGCATTATGTGTGGTTTGAATTGTGTTTGGTGGTGGAATCACGAGTGACCTGCTGTTAATAAAATATACAATTAGAAAAGCTGTGACCAAATCTAAAAAAAAAAAAAATTACCCCCTGAAAGAAATTAGGCCTAATAAATATATATATTGATAAAATATTGATGAAACAACGCAAAGTTTACTCTTTTGTTCACTGTTTTTTTTTATTGAGCTGTATTGGATAATTCATGTAAAGGCATGTTACAGTGTGCCTGGAACAATAATCGAAGCAGGTGCACATGGTGGAATGTTCTTCCAACACCTTCTCAAAGCTGAATAGCTGTTGCCATACTGATAATAATAAGTTGAAGTGTAGTTGACTATTTCATGAATTTCCATATTACTTTATATGAGTAGAGCGGCGTTGACCTTAAGTCATTTTCTACCAAAAATAATCTGCTCATACGCAGATTGCAATTACGAAGTGGCTTGTAGTACTAAGCTTTACAGCTATGTATATTGTAAATATTATTGGAAATGTTCAACGCGAACATAGATTTAGTTGAGTTTAAGTATGAGCTCCTTGATTCCATTAACTTTTCTTTTAAGTACCCGCAAGACCATTTTGAACCATTTTGTCTACCGGGCGAGCGTCATTGTCGGCCAAAGTATACACATAGTATTGATATGTGTGTGTCAAGTTTGTGATGGTATTGTAACGAAAATGATAACCAAAACTGTAAAATGAAACTGTACGTAATGAATGACTGAATGAATACGGAAGGGGCGTGCGGGTAGTCGCGCGCGTATTGTGTAATGTCTGTTATGTGGGTGTATAATGGGCGTACACGAACGAGAAAAGGGCAGTTGTTCTTCAGCCACGACGGAGGTGAAACTTGTGTGGGGCGAGTCTCGGTTATTTACTTTACAACAATTAAAGGCGAGTGTTTTCAATTCTAATTTAATGATTCTGTCTATGTTGTTTTATTTATTGATGTGATCAGTGCGTGAATGCTGAGTCTTTTGAGAGAGTTGAGTAATAAAAAGTAGTACTGAATAACGATAAATAAACTTTTATTGGCAAAGCGTTTTAAAATTATTGGTTGATTTTACTGGTTATCCCGGCTGTTGTTTGTTTGTTATATTGATATGTTGTACATGACCTTGATGTAAAACAGTTTATGCTGATCTTGTCATCATTTTTAAATGTGTTTGAATAAAAATAAATGAATAAATAAAGTAAAATAAATAATTACAACGCGTAACTGAACAGAGAGAGATAAATGAGATCGAGAGGAAATCAGAATGATCCATGACCCAGTTGTGCTACAGTATCATAATTCTTGCTAATGCATTTTCACACTTATCATGGTTTTCATAAAGGTGTATATGACATCAGTACCAATGGAGTCGCATATTATTGATTCGATTTGTTAGAATTCAACACCTGAAGTAGTTTATAGGCTAAAAATATAAACTGAGATAGGCTTGACATATGTCAGTAAATCCCAAACTGTACTATCTGCGTTCATGAAATGATAATTTCCCATTGCTATCTAGCATACTGAAAGGAAATGTGATAAACTATTTAACATATTTACTTATGCATACTGTAAACAAATCTTTTATCCTTTGCAGGTCGTATTCGCATACAATCCGAAAATGTCTAAAGCAGATTGCTGCAATGAGGACTGGTTAAGGCAGGCGGAGGCGTTGAGGGAAGTAGATTACAGTGAGTCCGAGCAAGCATATGACGCAGCTGCTCAGATCTACGACGAGGTAATGCCAAAAGTATATTTCATATTTTAAAATATATTTATATTTTGAGCCGAAAAAATCTAATTCTATAAAAAAAAAAAAACATGAACCAGAAGTATCGTGCAGACATTTGTGATTTAAAAAAAAGATTGATAAAAGATTAGAATTTGAATCAAGCTAAAATGTTCACATTATAAAGTTGATAACATAAGCTATCCACTGGCAACTGCTCTATCACGTTATCATTAAAAAATCATGATGCATCTGGAATAAAAGACCTTGTGGGCAGACATGTGTGATGCAGAATGGCATTGGTGTGCCCTGAATTAGTTATCTAATAGACCAAACATTGAATGCCCAAATTTGTCCAAAAGTGAAAATCTGATTCAATATTCAAAGGATCGTCATAGTACGTTGTGATGTGTAAACGTCAGCTTGATTGAGTTTAAACCTCTTCTTACCACTTTTTTAAAAGGGTAAAAAAAAAACAAAACAAAAAAAAAAACACCTAGTTTATCCAATGTGTGGTTATTATAACTTAACAATGGCATTGGAAGTATGAAGTACAGAATTGTTGATATTTTCCAAGAGAATAGAAGATACATGAAGTGTGCCCCATCTGCAATAGTCATATTTTTTTCTAACGATAACATGCATACTATATAACAGTCAGATCCCCACCAACCTTTTCAGGAGAAGTTTAAAAATAACATTGCTTTCGTTTGACCCCTGACTACCTGCAATTGCTGAGGGAGCACATCCATATTATTTTGGCAGCGTGCACGCCGCGGGCACACCCCCGCTGCGGTGATTAGTGAACAGGTTGTAGCAGCGCGCTGCACAGATTAAAGCGGTTTAACAGGTAGAATCGATCGTAGATTATCCTTGCAGCTTCACGCCGCCTGCACGCAGTCAGCTGCGCTTGCTAGCGAATCTCTCCTTTTCATTTAATTCGGTCTATTGATTGTCTTATCGGTAGGGCCTGGTTTCAAGTTAAGTTATTTGGAGTACAGAACGATGTATTTTCGAAATGTTTTATGTGAGGCACAATCTGTTTGATTGAAGATGCAACGCATTTTTTGTATATTCTGAATGTTTTGTGACGAATAAAAAGCTTTAAAATTCACTAAGTGAACACTCATGTCCCGTTTTTTCTCGTCTGTTGCGTAAATTGTGGAGGCTTGTTCATGTATTTGTTTGGGTGTCTAAATTATGGCAGATCACACTTGCGTGGCGCTCGGTCTTTGAACGGGGATTGAATTTTTAAAAGCTTTACTGTGATACTCTGAATCAACCTTGCAATTTACGTCACAAATATCCCATTTTTAAATCTGTGGAACAGTTGGACCTGTAATCGGTGACCCATGCATTTACCATTATATCTCCTAATCTAATCGATATATTACATGTATAAGACTCTTATTTTTCGACGTGATTTTTTTCAATAAAACGAAATATGCATAATCGACAATAACTCACGAAGTAAATGCGACAATGATGCTGCCCCGATAATATTCCTGCACCGACATTTTCTCCGCTGCCTTTTTTTTTTTTACAAACAAAATATTTGTATTACATGTAGCTCCTCGACGTTCTTGTTTCTTTCTTTTTAATAGTTGTGTCTTTATTTGTTCGTACTTTTGCAATGTTTCGTCATGACAGAATTAAGAAATGTGATAGTTATACTTATGTTCATTATAATGAGATAGTGAAAGTGCAGTGGCGTAACAGGCAGGGTGCAGGGGGCGGACTGTTCCCCCGCCTCCGCGGAGCTCACCGGGAAAATGAAATCATAAATAATGTGTAAGAGGAAACGAAAATTGGAGAAAGACGGAAAAGGGAAGAAAGGGAAGAAAAGGACAGAGGGAAATGTAAAGGAAAAAGTCAGAAATAACATAACGGAAGAAACGGAAGGAACAAGAAAAAAGGAACATGTGAGAGAAAAAAACCTCTATATTAGAATGAGTGAGGAAGTGGGTACAATTAAGGAAATGACAAAATGGAACGGGAATTTGTGATGGAAAAGGAAAGAAAAGGAGAAACGGGATTTATGGAAGAACAATATAATGTAAGGTAAAAACATATAACCGCTTTTCATCAAAACAAAATTGCGGCCATCTTTTTGATTGGCTCGGTTGGGGGCATGGCCTTCAACAGTTATACGACCGAGAACAAAAAAGAGAAAAGGAGAAAAAACGACCGGAAAAAATGATAATAATAAGTAAAGCTTATATAGCGCATTATAACCATGACGGTTCTCTACGCGCTTCACATTAATATCAACAGAATATACAAAGGCACTTATCTTACATTCTTACATGGCTTTTAATTTGACCCCCCCCCCCCCCCCCCTCTTCCGCTACCAACCACTGTAACGCCCCGGAGATGACGTGGAGAATTATGGTGTATAATACTCTGTCCTTATTGCTACGTTTATTCTTTGTTGATGAAGGCCGATATGACCGGAAGCTTTTGCATAGATAAAAACTAAAAAAAATTAGCCCGATGTGGGCGAAATAGCGAGCTTGTTCTGAAGAAATCTTAGCTCGAGCGAGCCGGAGCCGGGGCCGGAGCGTCTTCATTGGCCTGAAAATTTCCCGACCTCGGCATGCATTAGCACGCACGAGGCATTGTTTACGTTAGGTTTTTATACGTGCGTGAATGCGAGCTCACAACCGAAGCCACGCGGTCGTGGCCTATTCCCGTCGCACACTGCGCATGTGCGAACATCGGGATAATTTATGCATCCCGAGTTTCGAGCTTACGTGACGCGATTGCAACTTCCGGCTAGTTCCCCGGATCAGCAAACTAGCTCGCTATTTCGTCTGATCGGGCTAATGAAGACGAGAACACGCATCGATCTTACATTATCTTGTATGATCTAATGACAGATTTGTTGAAAAACAGCCTTGCGGTAGACAACATTCATACAATCATAATAATTGAAAATTTCAATTCATGCGGCATTAGAATGTCTCCATTGTGAATGATATATCAGTATTTTCAATTTCACGGATGTTACAAATCAAAATATGAGTTTGAATAATAGTATATAATGGAATCAGCCCGCTCGTCCGGTTTTTATTAAATTTTCAGTGTTGTCTGTGGCTGAATTTACATTTTATCTGTCGAGTATATGTTACTCCCAGCCTGAAAATTTATGTATGATAGGAAGAGAGAATAATACAGTTCAGAGTAGGGTGGAAGAGGCGATTTCGGTGTGGAAGATCGAGTTGGGGAGAGGTGATTCGAAGGGAGAGATGGAGGGGGACGGGCAGAAGAAATAGGGAATATCAAAGAGGTGATTTGGAATGAGAGATTGAGGAGGGGGGGGGGGGCGGGGTGCCGAATAAATGGGGAATATCAAACAGGTGATTCGGAATGAGGGATAAAGGATGGGGTGGCGAGACGAAAGAGGTGAAGGAAGAAGAGATGATTCGGAGTGTGAGATGGAGTGTGAGATGGAGGGGTGGGGGGGGGGGGGGGGGTGGCGAGACGAAAGAAGTGGGGAAGAAGAGGTGATTCGGAATGAGGGGGGGGGGAAGAATAAATGGGGAATATCAAACAGGTGATTCGTATTGAGGGATAAAGGAGGGGGTGGCGAGACGAAAGAGGTGAAGGAAGAAGAGATGATTCGGAGTGTGAGATGGAGGGGTGGGGGGGGGGGGGGGTGGCGAGACGAAAGAAGTGGGGAAGAAGAGGTGATTCGGAATGAGAGGGGGGGGGGCAGAATAAATGGGGAATATCAAAGAGGTGATTCGGAATGAGGGATAAAGGAGGGGGAGGCGAGACGAAAGAGTTGAAGGAAGAAGAGATGATTCGGAGTGTGAGATGGAGGGAGGAGGTGGAAACTTATCAAACCTATAAAGGCCTGGGGGTGGAAACTTTATCAAACCTATAAAAGCCTGGGTATGTTGAAAAAGTATGTACTTTTTCAGTGCAGTAATGCTGGCAGGCGTCCAAAAAGTCCTACCATGTATAAGACGACAGAATTATAGAGCTTTGATTCTATCTAATCTTTTGTATCGGCTTGGGGATGAAAAAAATATAGGCAAAGTGCTATTACATGTTAAAAGAAAGATAAACTTAAAAGTCGATGTGGGCGTAACTCCTATATTTACCTGGGGACACAACGCCTTTGTGTTGCTACACTAGTAGAAAGTGATCTCATTTAAGCTGTATAAATGCTTCATTATCAGATGAATATGTTAACTCAATATCATGTTTTCATCGGCTGTCTCGACTCTCGGTGATAAATGCTATGTTAGATATTGCAATTTCTTATAATAGCATCAGGTGTTTGATATACGTTGCAAACTTATTGCTTCTTCCTGGCATAGCTGGCAAATTTGTGACATAGCAAACAATTATTCCCATATGAAAGGTTGTTACATTGTGTGAAGACATGTGATGCTCTTGTGAGCAGGTGGAAGTAGTCATTGCAATGGCTAGTCATGTTCATAAACTATATTTATGTATTGTACTGTGCATTTGAACCTTTGATGATGTCACGATGGGAATCTTGAGTTGAAGGATTTTGTGGGGCCGGGGCTTAGCAGTTCTGAGAAAAATATAGAAAAATTATTTTAAAATATATGACATGAATTTCCATTGAACAGTTAGTGTTTTTGAAATAAACATCCTTAGTTGCGTCAACAGAAGTCAACATATATTTTGATATCAGGGGACTTTTAAACTCTTTATTGTAAAGTCAATCATGTAGGGACATTATTTCGACCGATGCACCTCCGTTTGGGGAAGGCGTTTCCAAAAGTTGACACCCCTATATCTGGACCCCCCTCTCTCCCCCCCCCCCCCGTGACCCCCAAATCTGACACCCCTTTTCCCATTCACTTTGAGCACAAGTTTCCCCCTTTCCCGCTTTTTCCATGAGACGGTCTCTGTGAATGGTTCCTTTCCTTGTTAATATTCATTAGCTCTTTCATCAACCTGCGTTTTCGATTATAAATATTCATTAGATATTTATGTATATGACAGGTGCAAAGTACCATGATCGTGTGCGATAATTACAAAGACCGGTTTGAAAAATCCTGAAAATTAACCGAAAAAAATCTTAAAATGGGTCACATTTGTGTTCTTTTAAATGTGTGGTTTGATTCTCAGTCCATTCTTTAAATGGTCCTTCGTTTTTGTTCGATAGTCTGCAAACCCTCGCGACTACTTCACTGTAGCAGTTTGCATTACGCTCCGATGATCCGGCCTCCAGTTTTTCCCTACTTTAGCAGATAAAAGTTTCATACCGGACGCTGATCCAGGATTTTTTTAAACGGGTCTTTGTAATTTTCGCACAAGATCAAAATCTCTTGCACCTATGTACACAAATAGCTATTTGGACATGTTATGTACACAAATAGCTATAATGAATATTTATATTCGAAAACGCAGATCGATTAAATAGCTCATGAATATTAACAAGCAAAAGAACCATGCACAGTTGGAAAGGGAAAACCACTTGTATACAAAGTGAATGGGAAGAAGGGGTGTCAGGGGGTGTCAGAAATAGGGGTGTTACCTTTTGAAACATTCGTTTGGGGACATGGTTGGTATCTATGAATCAAAACATGCTCAGATCATATAATTCAATCTTTAGCCAAGAGTCACGAAGCATATCACATCATGTCTCTTACAACTATCCGTTATGAGAAAAGCCACAAAATATCCTTTCAACCCCCTGACACGTCCACTCTCCCCTATGTTGTACATGTACTTAGAATGACCTGTAATATAGTATACAAATATTTCATGACCATGAGGGATCTTGTGGAATCTATTTGCACCGAGGTTAAGTGGAGGGCGTGCGGTACTACTTTCCCGAGACCGCAGGTCGAGGGAAAATGGTACCGCACGCCCTCCACTTAACCGAGGGGACCAATAGATTCCACAAAGTTGCCGAATAAAGATAATGAAATATTTGTTTTATATCCTTCATTGATATATTCTTCGTTCAATAATTTAATCCTTACCATGGACCTTGTAATGTAGTGCCCATGCTCTAAGCTCCGAACGCAGGAGCCCGATTCAGATGTTTTGTTATTTCGTGCGGCTTGAGCAAACCAACGGAAATTCAAGTTGCACCTCGGCCGCAACACCGCGGGAGTTCCGGCAGCGCGCCCAATAATTTTCCGCTAAAGCGCCAAAAAGCAGCTGGAAAGAAATGTATCGCGTAGATTTTGCGTGTCGCGCATTTACCTGAGATGAATCGATGAAAATTGTATTGATCACCGATAGCCGGATATCGATAGTCCAGAAGGAAAGAAAAGACTATTTTTGACATGACGTCACGAAATAGTACTTTTCTTCCCTCTGAGCTCTCTTCCTTCAAATAGTTCATCTATTTGTGGTCATGTGACACCCTTTCAACCAATCAACGAACTGGAATATGTTAATGTGGGATATAAAACAGTATATTTACCCACCAACCCACACTTTATCAATTCTTTTGACTTAAACCTATAAAGTATTTGAAAGTTATTCATAGCATATCGTCTATTGTTCGGAGTCAGTGTCAGTAGTGTCAGTAAGCCAGAGTACGGGAAATGTTGATGACTGAATTGTAAACATTGAATTGAGCACATTGATTGGATAAGAAAAGTGCTTAAGAAAATCTGAGCGTAAGGTGTATATTTCACCAGACCAAACGTTGAATGTCGCATCGTGAACTATTATGTGTGTAATGAATACATCTTTGATATTTACACAAACAACAGTTAATACGTACTCACAAAGCAAACTCACCACCGCGTTACTCCATTAACCACCCGGACCCTATACAATGCTTATAGAATTAGGCTCTCATCCGTCATCTTGTCAGTTAGTGGAATTATGACAGCACTACGTCTCCTAAAAGTTTACACGTTAAACCTTTTCCCTGACTGTCCCACCGATCTTGTTCAAGTAAAGCTTTTAGTGGAATGATGCACCCTGGACACCACGCCACGTGCATTATATTAACCATGTACATATTTATCACAAAATTGCAGATGGTGGCAGGCATACACTACAATGCCCATGTTGAACTTGGAAGGCAGCTATCCAAGGTGGTACCCAATCTCGATGCCTGCATGCTTGATGTAGGCTGTGGCACTGGATTAGCCGGGGCCGAGGTATGACGTCACTTATTTGCGATGCAATGCTACAATTAATTGTGCACGGTGTTAAAGCTTGAATACCCTTGCGGCTGCTCTTATGATTGGGCAACCAGGCGATATATACCAAAATAGATTTCTCCCATAATTGTTTGCCTTCATTAAATGATTTTGATTTACCTTGCGAACTACTATTTAATTCTTCGTCAGACGTAACAACACTGCCTAGATATATGAACTCATCTCCCTGTTCAACAGTTTCACCATTTACTCTTATCCTGCATGGTGTAAATGGAGATATTTTAGAGAAGGCGAGACAAAAGGACTTTTTACGATTTAATAAGAAACCTTTCCTCTCACTCTCTATGACGACGGTGTCCATTAGAGCTTGCAATTTCTCTTCAGAATCAGCGATCATAACCGTATCATCTACATATGTAACATTTGTTACGTTGACTCCTCCAATCTTGATGCCGTCCATTTCTCTCAAATGCTTTGACATAGTCAATGAAGCATACATAGAGATCTGACTGCCTCTGGATTGCCCTCTCAGCAAACATACCTTAATATTCAAGAGTAGCTAAAAAGTGTTGTGATATTTAGGTCGAAGGTTAAGGATCAAGATCAAATCCAAACGTCCACTCTCTTTTAGATGTGAAACTGAGTTGATATATAAATAGCCTTCGTTGATATTTGTGCGATTTGGAGCCACAAACTTGAATGTCAATGTCGACCTGGTTAGCATGGTTAGTGCCCTAATTTACCACTTCATTGTGGCGTGCAGAGAATTCGAATCATTCCAGCAAATATTATTACGGGGAATATAAGTTGAACGCCGAAAGTCGAGTTTTTTTTTTTTTAATTATTATCATCATTATTTCTTTCTGGACAGCTGACTAAGCTGGGATACCGATGTCTTCACGGCGTGGATGGATCGGCCGAGATGTTGAAACTTGTGGCAGAGAAAGGAATCTACGTAAAACTAGTCAAATCAAACTTTGGCCCGAGTACCCCCCTTGAGTATGCAGATGGTATGTGGTAACGATGTAATTATGATGTAAAAGATGTCGCGTTGGATGTTGCGTTGTACGAATTGATTTACTATTTACAAGGTTGTAGTAACGATCTCTATAGAGGTGATGTGTCACATAGGAAGAACATCATTGCGAAGGTCATTACTAAGTCGCCCGTTCCGATGCTTGAGGATGGGTTTGGGTTACATTCGGGAAGTAAATATGTGGATGTTTCTTCTCTTTTCTAATATTTAATTAGTGATGCTCTGAAGCTCTAGGCTCTATTTTGAAAGCACAAATTCATCATTGACCACGTTGATAGCAATTTAAAGGGGAACTCTGTGTTATGCATACGTATCGAATGTGCAATAACTAAAAAAAATATTGATTATCAAAATATCTTGAATGAACAGTGCAGTATACGAAGTGATGTAAAAATAGTATTACAATATATTTGTCAGAAAGATCATGCAGTTGTCATGCAGGGTCAAAATTACATGGCACAGTTGAAGGTCTAATATCACAACCTAGCGCGTTGAAATATCGATTCTTCTTAACCGTTTTTTCATATTTGGTGCCAACTTTGCACTTTTTTCTTGTTATTTTTTTCCTTTTCCAAGGAGTATATTTCTGGATAGTTAATATCCCCTTTTGTGTGTATTACTGATAAAATGCATCAGTAGCGCTGCGCATAAAGAGTTGAGTATCTACTTAAAAATGAATCCCGATGTCACTCTAGATATCTTCCGGTGTGCTTATTTATCTTTAGGCTTCTTCGACGTGGTTTACAGCAGCGGTTGCCTGATACCTGGACACCTCAAGGAGACATGCCTCCCGGAGATGATTCGACTCGTGAAGCCTGGTAAGAATACCAAGAAGTAAAGCTCATGTGAAAATACCACCTTAATATTGAAATACAATATTCCCCGCCCCCCCCCCCCCCCTACATCAATTCCTTTAGAAAACCGGAAAACTGGGTTATTATGCTCCGAACGCCAATGCTTGATGTCATCCCATGTTAATGTTAATGTCGTCCCACAGTGCATTGCACATGTCTATAGTCACATCCACTTCCGGTCAAATGTATTATGGTATGACACAGGAATTGGATATGACTACAAACATGAGTAGTACGGTGCATCGTGAGACGGGTATTCCTTATATGTGGTATGGAGAATTATAAAAACCCTCATGAACATTTGCCTTGTGATAAAGCTCATCGGAATTGTTAATTTTAGCACGGCATTAACTCTTCTCCTGAACTCGGACTAATTCCTGTTTGTATAATGTCCAGGAGGGTACATCATCAATTGCACAAGAAAGAAAGAATTCGAGGAGGAGACGCAGGACATGAAGCTGAAGACGGCGCTGATCGAACGGACGAAAGACGGTACTCTGTCCAGGATCTCACATGAAGATGGGGTCTACTCAACAGAAAAAGGAATAGACAAACCATGTGTTACTTTGATATACCAGGTTCCAGACCTGGCCACCGTATAAAAGGTTTCAAACCTTTTTAGAATTGCATTAACCCTCTCGGTACCATCTATTAATATCCCAATGTCAATTACAACACAATGCAGTGCCAATAGGATTTACAGGGTTAAGGAGGGGCCATGGGGTTTTCGATTCATCGGATGGTAGGATAAGATTCCAAATAGGCTGCACATTTTCTAGGGTCTTTTCAAGTACGGCAGGCACTATATTGCAAATGCACTGTATATATAAATATATATATATATATACACTGGACACGTAGCAAGGTGATGCTCATCTACAAATTCAGTGAGAAAACTGATCCCCAGACCTTTAAAATGATTGCATTGGCTAGCGTGATAGGGAAATATGTCATCTCATCCTAACAGAAAGATTTGAAGAGTTCATGCTACAAAATTACTTGATAGACACTAAACTTCAGAAAGCATTCACAAAAGGAATTAGTGGGTACATCAAAAACAACACGGTATTGCATAAAATTCTTTTGTTCACTAATTTTTGTTTAGGTCATGATATTGATTTTTTTTCTTTTTATTTCCATTCTTTTCATTTTGTGCTCTTTGTTATAAATATATATCTGTAGAATTATCCAGGGAGTAAGATTAGCTGGCGTAAATGTGCTCCGATGTAATTGTATAATGCATATTAAAGTGTTACATTTGTAATGATATTCAAGACTTCCCTGCCATACAGAGGACTAAACTTTAAAAACATTTTGACCATTAGATTTTAATTTTGAAATATATCAACGAATGTTGTAGCAGAGCATTCATAGCTTCCTTTCTTATTTGCACGGTTTTCTTTTTTTTTTCTGATTTTGCTGAATTGGGATTGATATTTTAAAGTGTTATTTTAAAATAAAGAATGTCATTTTGGGCGAATAAACAGTAGTAATGGGTTATGAGGAAGAGAGAATATGTTTTTCAGGTATGCGAACTTTATCAAATATAATGTTGGCAATGTTGACATTTATCGGTTTTTAAAGTTGGTCTCGCTTTATCGTGTGTTTTGCGCTCCGCTTTGACCAAAAACCCCCCCCCAAACAAACAACCACACACACACATAAACTTATCGAACCTAATAACCATGGTCTTGCATCGAAGCAGCTTTAATATATACACATCTTTCTTAGATATATTACACCCCTACGTTCTCCATAAAACAGTAAACAATGCCAATCATCATCATAAAAAGTAAAGAAAAGAATCGGACTACAATCATGACGGTAAGATGTATCGTCACACAATCCCAGTCGTTTACTCTTTGCGTGCTACATGTCATATTTTTACATATGATTAGAAAACTGTAAAGCTTCACCTCCTTCAACGATAATATTTATGATTGTATTTCAGTATGCCCATATAGTACTTGTTTTTGTATTAATGTGTTGATCCCCCATGACATGGTACGCTAACATCGTCGCCTGCAAAGTTATTACAAATGATGAATAATTACATAAAGCAGTTGGAGTGGTACCCATCTTTCTTTATATCTTTCTTTTTATCTCTCATTCTATCCTCTATATGATATACTAAATATAATATTACGTTCAAACTTCGGCTCATTTAAAAAAAAAAAAACCTTCTATTTGATTTTCCTCCATTTCTCACGATGTACGTATAATATGATGCATTTTGGTTGTTATTCCGGCAAGCGTCGCCTTAAAGCGCATTATCCATAGTGTGACTGATCTCTCCCCCAGTATTTCGCCAAAAATGTTCATATTTGCTCCTCTCAATTTACATAGTCTCATTAACATTTGACGGGTACATTTACTGTTCAATTTGTTTTTATTATCAAGATATACCCTTGTCGATATTTCACACCAATAATACTCTGTCCACACGGAGGGCTCTCTAATCGGTTTGGCTCCCTCTAGTGGCCATAACTGGTAATGCCATCGAAAAAAAAAACTCTACAAAAACTCTACCATAGTGTGCAGCGAATGGTCGGCATGTTCAGTTAATGTCTCATACTCCCTCTACGATCACTGGTGGGGAGATCAGTGTCTGCGATACAGGATTTCTTTCTCGCCCGGTGAAAGCACTGAACTTTCTTTCTAGTTCAGTGGGTGCTGGGGGCTGGGGGGGGGGGGGGGGTCTGGGGGGGGGGGTGGGGGGATTCGTCTAACTTGATCGGGCGGGCCGCGATGCCCCATTGAATTTGGGAAATTCTCTTGCAGTGTTTCTTCTCCTTGCGTTGGCGGGGTAGCAAGACGTAAGTGCTGGTAACCACACTTGCCGCACACATTGGTATCGTGTATTCCCTTGTAAAAAAGTATCATGATAATATCATGATATTTATATCATGATATTGCCGTCAGACCCGATGATGGTAAATTGGCACATCATTTTGTTAATATCATGATATTATAAGTATCATGATAATATCATAATACAAATATCATAATATTATCATGATACTTTTTGGGGGGTTTAAGGCAGACATGATCATGGTACAATATGATGATAGTATCATGATATTTTCTGCACTGTATCATGATAATTGTATCGTGATATGATGATGATGATAATTTGATGATTGGTATCATGATATTTGCTGCATAAAGTATCATGATACTTGTATCATGATACTTGTATCATGATATTTGCTGCTTAGTATCATGATACTTGTATCATGATATTTGCTACTTAGTATCATGATACTTGTATCATGATACTTGTATCATGATATTTGCTGCTCATAGTATCATGGTACTTGTATCATGATATTTGCTGCTTGGTATCATGATACTTGTATCATGATATTTGCTGCTTAGTATCATCATACTTGTATCATAATATTTGCTGCTTAGTATCATGATACTTGTATCATGATATTTGCTGTGGAGTATCATGATACTTGTATCATGATACCAAGCAGCAAATATCATGATACCTATATCATGATACTCCACAGCAAATATCATGATACAAGTATCATGATACTCCACAGCAAATATCATGATACAAGTATCATGATACTAAGCAGCAAATATCATGATATAAGTATCATGATACTATGCAGCAAATATCATGATACAAGTATCATGATACTCCACAGCAAATATCATGATACAAGTATCATGATACCAAGCAGCAAATATCATGATACAAGTATCCTGATACCAAGCAGCAAATATCATGATACAGATATCATGATACTTGTATTACGATACTATGCAGCAAATAGTGTGATACAAATATCATGAGATCAATGTATCCAATGTTGTACTTTTACAGGATAATACAGAATGGGAAGTTGATTTTGTTTCCTGTAATCCGAGAGTCTAATGGTCAAGTAGCATTCACTAGCAGAGGTACATCCATTCATGGCGTGGCAACACTGCTTTAAAAATAAAAGAAGAATAGATGTACATATTACAATAGCAATACATGTACAATACAACATTGAACCTCTCACTTTTCACAGGGAATCTTACAAAAAACACTCATGGACAATCTTTGAAGTAAAATATTGAACATTTTATTAAGGAACAATAGTTATGGGAACTACAAAACCCACTGACATCATGATATTTACGTTTAAAAATAAAACAATGGAACATAAAAAAACCCTACCTAGCAAGTCATAATTAAAGGTTCTCACATGTGCTACACTGTACATGCACATATTTGAATAATTCAAAGGGTTACAATGCAAAATTATTCTAAAACTGAACAGCAAATTTACTCTGTGGATTAAAGGAGTGCTCATGGATCCATCGTTGGAAACGGCTTTCAATGAAAGCTGGAATAGAGGGGAAAACTTTTAAAAAATGAGAAAAAGAGAGTTATGAATTATTCAATAAAACGAACAATCACTGCCAGAAACATAAATACAACATGATCTAATGCAAAACGTTCAATTCAACCAAGACACTGACTTACTTGTGCCCTCGCATAAGAATCTACATTAGCATGTTTTTGCATGTATGAACTACTGGTAATACAAAAGTCCCTCTCTTTCAAAAAAGAAAAACATTTTTTGATGAAAATGTGTTACATATTAACTAAGTGTATCATGACTATACTTCATGATACATGTAGACAAAATCAAATGAAGAGTGTATAGCAAGCTTTGTGCATGGTTGCACGACAGTGCGACCTCGGGTTTCAATTCACATGGATTGGCAAATTGCATTAATTTCTTTATACATATATATGTACATGTGTTTTCCATTCCATTCAATAAAAAAGTAAAATTTGAAAATGTTTCAAGGACTGGATAGCGTCTATGGGTGCTAATCACACAAAGCTATAACACAATGTGTACTACATATGCCTTGAGCATGGTAGACCCTCTAGTTACACATACAATATGTATGTACATGTAGATTACTGTAATACAGTGCATTAATCTATAGATTCTGAGCAAACAAATAAGAACATGTACATATGGCAAACTTACAACCATGACATGCAGATTTGGTCACGATTAGTATACCGTGGGCACTTATATTTGAGCCACAGACTGTGGCTTAATTACATTTTGTATTTTGTTTATTCTTTTGAAAATTACATTTTATGGCCCGTCCTTTTTATAAACATCTGCAAACTTCATGAAAGTTTGGGCATATCACGTATCTTTGGGATACCAACTGTGAAATTTTAAAGTCAGAGGTACTATAACTCCCGTAGAATAAATGAAAATCTAACTACATGTAGTTTTCACTGAGATTTGATTATTTTTGTGGTATGCAAAAAGAAATTAGGCTTGATCAATTATCAAAGATTATATCCTCAAAACCAAATATTACGCTTTGTTGATTTAAGGGAAAGGTTATATAGCCACTCTCTCTAAAATGATGACAAAGTCAGGGAACTTTCAAAATGAGGTCTGCAAAAGAGACGGGCTACCTTTAAACTTCTTAGATGGCTTTACCGGTACATAACAACAAGTATCAAGGAAAATCAGGAACTCAAAATCACTCTACAAATCCTGAACACACACAAACCAGATAGTGTATTGCACATTGATACATTCGAACAGACCAGTGCATTGCAGCTTTGGTTCAGACTTTCGCATGAATACATTATTTTCCCGAGTATACAAGAGATAGTCTTACATGTGATATCAGCAGATAAAATTACATGTATAAAGCTTATAGTAAGCCTGTGATGAATAGTCTCACTGGTTGATAATCTGTTTACTCAGAAAAATGATAATTAAGACTAGAGCATTTTGACTGCCACACAGTCGATAAACAGGTCTCTGCCTTAACGCACCTAATTTAAATGAGTACTCATCTTCATTCAGAAAACTTGTGTTTGGTAGAAATTGGACCACTGAATTAATAATTTTGCCAAAGTCCATTGATCTTTGACCTCTAAGGAATTTGACCTCTAATCTCCACAGTCTATCTCTGTTAATTTAATACACTTCGGATCAAGATTGGTGCAAAATAGATAATCATATTTCTAGATATTTGGAAAAAGATCACATTTTGGGCTGTAAAAAAAAAGGCAAACTTTGACTACGTTAAATGACCTTTCAGGCATTTTTTGAATCATATTGTTACAAAGTTTGTTTGTGGTCTGTCTTTGTAGCATGCTTGGTTGGAACAGGACCATTGGATTAAATGTGACGAATATCAGATTTCAAATGTTGGCATTTTGACTAATGTTCAATGACCTTTGAACTTTGACACTAATTTTACGCAGATTTCAAATGTTGGCATTCTGACTAATGTTCAATGACCTTTTGAACTTTGACACTAATTTTACGCAGTAAATTGGTTTTACAAATTCCATGAACATGTACTACACCCTTTTCTCATTGGGTTTTCTTGTACTATCCTTAGCCCCGTACTACTTTTTGAAGCTTTTCACACTGGCATTTATTAGCCCCATACTATTTTTTAAACCTGACTAGCTGTTCTCACTCGAAATCGTTAGCCCCGTACTTTCTCGACAGCTTATGAATATTTATGAATGTACGTCTTGCACATCGGCTCTTTACCACTCCGCATAAAGGTCACTAGCCCGTCGGGCGTTATCTGATTGGTCTCGGCGTTTCGGCTTTGAGAGCTGACACTGCATTACCTTAGCCCCATATTTTTTTTCGTTTCTGTTCTCACTGGCGCTCTTAGCCCCGGACTTTTTGGCTTGGCCCTGCAATTGCGGGGTTAGCTCTGCAGGGCCAAATAATCCCAGATTATTGGTGGGGCTATCCCACTTTGGTAAAAACAAGTGAGAACAGAAAGTGGTCTAAGCTTAGCCCGTACTATAGGTGGGGCTAAGGCCCCCCCCCCCCCCCCCCTTAGCCCCACCTATAGTATGGGGCTAAGGAAGTTTTTGCCAGTGTGAAAAGCATTTACATGTACTAAGTCTGAAGCAAATCTTTTAAGTGGTTCTATTTTGCGTAAAAAGGTTAAAAACTGACAAATTGGGCAATATTTCACAACGTTCATTGGGCGTGTTTATCATCTTTTCAGAATTTGAAACGCGTTTCCAAAGGCCTTTACAAACGTTTCCAAAGGCCTTTGCGAACGCGTTTAAAAAAAAAATGGTGAGTTTATCAACTCAATCGCTCAAGTCGAAAACCGACCTTGTCACTGCGCAGCTCTACTGCCCCGTTACACATGCACTGTAGTACAAGAGTGTGCGATCGATGTGTTTACGGAAACACATGGTTTCAAGTCGTTTTATCTCGCTTCTGTAAACGCGTTTCTGGCTCAAACGCGTTTAGGATAGCACAAATTTGCGTGTTTCAAAACAGCTTACCGAACCCCATAATCAAAACTCCTTTGCGTTTATCAACTCCCTGAAACACGTTTAATTTTTTTTAAAAACCTTGGAAACCTTAATTCAACCAAAGAAAGAGTTGATATACACGCCCATTGACCGTTTTATAGACAATTTTACACAGGTCATTAGTTTTAATAAATTACATACTGTACAGGTACCAAGTTTGATGTAAATCCATTGAACCTTTCTCAAGATATTGCGTAAATG